>JAKLMZ010000004.1:600000-934882 GCA_022813185.1 Floridaphiala radiotolerans | reverse complement strand
CAGGCAGAGCAGGCAGAGCAGGCAGAGCAGGCAGAGCAGGCAGAGCAGGCAGAGCAGGCAGAGCAGGCAGAGCAGGCTAGCGAAATATTCTATTGAAGCGTTGCTTCATAACATAACAGAACTCTGGCAGCGGGGTATCATCACCATGTTCCTTCATGGTCTTTCAATCTACATCAATATACCACACGCAAACAGACCAAGCGCTACTGCTCCCACGATGGTTTGCAAGCTGATCCCCGTCCTACCTCCCCCGCTGTCTCTAGCTGTCTCCACACTCGAGTTAGAGACCGGCCTGAGACACGTCGAGCTAGCTAAAGGATTGCTTCCCTGCTGGTTCGGGTAAAACAACGTCAAGATAGGGGTGTAGCCGAACGCCGCATTCACGTTCTCGCTAGTGCTGTTGAGCGGTACCGTGACGTCGTATCCAAACACTCTGGTCAAATTGTTCGTCTGCGGTATGGTAGGCCAGCAGTCGCCTCCAGCAGCTGCTGTAAGGTTCTCCGGTCGATCCAGGGTCCTGGAGCTATTCGCGCCCGTAAGTGCGACGCCGGTGATATTGATACTCTTTTCGCTGACCCAGGAGCATTCTCTCGGTAAGGAGCGCCTCAGGGTCCTGGCGATATCTGGACAAGCGGTCCTAGGTGGAGTGAAGTTATCCAGATTCCGCGCAGCATCAATGGCAACGGCTTCGAGGGCATCAAGACATTGTGTGCCTATGTACTCGTCACAAGCTGTAGAGGCGGACGCAAAATCTGATGAAGGGGCGCCGACAGTGCGGTTCCCGTTCTTGGCAATGAAGAAGGCACAACCACTGAACTGAAGGGAGTCGGATGATAGATTCAGCTGGGGTGGAGTGCCAAGATAATACTCCCGCTGGATGAGACGTTGCGTAGTGTTGACGATGTCAAACTGTCTGGCCCCTTGGATGCCGACGGTCCAGGCGAGGTCGAGCGGTGTTGCCGGTTCACCAGGTGGTGAAGCCATGAGCTCGCTCGTGAAGGTTGTGATCCCGAGCATGTCAAGGGTGTCATTGCCTACCCGACACACCGTAGTAGTGGAGTTGCCGGAGTCAGGAGAGCAAGCAACGGCGCCGCAGCCCGATATGCTGCTGGAGTCATCGGCGTACGCCAGCAACGTGAAGGAGAACAGCAGGTTAAGTATGACGGTGGGAAAGCGAGCGTATTGCATGCTGAGAATATGCGCTCTGAAACGATGCTAGCCTCCGGATATCGATACACGTTGGTGACAGAGTCTCGATGTAGCCACGCCTACAACGGCGTATGCACTTTGAGTTCTGGAGGCCAGAGGCACGATGGACCCCGTCAATGTGCTTTGACACCGAGGCGGATTAGGAATGAGAGGCTGTTAAAGGATAGGACACATTGAGATGACTTGATCTTCGTTTGCTGTAGGAAAGGAACAGTGAACAGTGAGAATGAACAGGAATCTTGACACATGTGGAAGCGACGCTTCAATTCACCGTCGCAGCAGGTGAGCGTCGTCCGTGATACTTATGGTACCCATAACGATGAACGTTTACTACCTCTCGTTGCTAGCCGGGCGATCTTTTCCAGCAATCGGGGTATTAGGTTCGTTAGTGGAGCACACCGTCCCGTGCCTACATCCAGCCGCGCAACACTTCTTAAAGTGCAGAGGTTGGCATTCAGATGGTGAGGAGGAAGGCATCGTGGTTCCGAGAGATGGACATTTTGAAGTGCTTATCGTCGACATTAACGGCGGAAGTGGGCTTCCGCTCCTGCAGTTCCGGTTGGCTGGAGAGTGGGTGACCCTGCCCTAGTTGCCGTGCCTGCATTTGCGGCCGGTTGCGCGGCAGTGATGCGTTCGTGGTGATGGTAAAGCTGGATATATATAAGTAGTCTTTAATGCTCTGTATCTGCAAATGGGATCAAGCGGCCAAAACTCCTCTCTATGGAGGATCCGTTCCTTGCCCTCCTAATGTTCCGGCATATCCCATCTGCAGGTACAGCCCTCCGAGGATAGACACAGTGTACGTAGTCCATGTCAACTATGTCCTCACTGTACTTTAGACTATTACACATTGCCGGACGTAGCTAGATAGTAAGAGGGAAAACAAGAGGACGAACGGTGAAGTTCTGCTTTTGTACAGTCATACTTCGTAAAACTGCCAAGGATACCGGGCACAGATACGCATTGAGAAAAGCAATGAGTTAAAAGCAGTCTCGTCAAGGCGTTGTTAGTTCATATATTCCTTCGAATCCTGCCTCATCCCTCTTGTCCAGTACTGGGCTTGATACAAGAAATCTTAGGACGCTGGACAATCAGTAGCGTGGGCTTCGCTGGGAGCGATACTTGCTGTTCTGGTAGGTTTGTTCCACCGATGAACCAGCATTGGCTATAAGCTGAAAGGTCGACATGTGTGCTGTGCCTTTTGCTAACGTATGAATGTGTCTTTGGTAAGCCTATCGTGATGACAACTCCATACCACAGGAAGAAGCATGTTCAGACCGTCCTTTCTCATTGGGGACGTGCTTGCATGCAGATGTAAAGTGCGCACTTAGCCCAAAATGCTTTCTAACGCCAGCATGCGAAGATGCTTGGTGGTCTTCTATAAAGCTGGACAGCGTTCGGACAGACATTGCACCAACGACGAGCTCGGAGTTTGTTCATGGTACAGTGACGCAAACTTCCTGTAGCATTCAAAGACTCCCGCGTACGGATACTGAATGATCCACATAAGTGTTAGGATGTTTTACTCTTTTTGAGCCTCAAGTTGTGCTGATAACCGCATCCTTTTCCTTCTTGACAAAAATAAGCTCTTGATTGGTCGAGTCACTACTGCCTCTAAACGTACCAAACCAAACAGGAAGTTGTTGAAGGCATATGAAACTGTAAGGCATCTAGAACACTTGACCAAGTTTCACGATCAGAGCATTGAGGACGGAACATGTTGAAGCTGTTCCGGAAGCTGGAGAAACAAACGATAAGTGCAACAGTCATGGAAGTCTTAAGGTCAGGATACGCAGAAGCGACCAGAATACTATAGTATTTCAGCCCTGGCTTCATATTGACAGAGGCTGACCTCTGCAAGTGCGAACTATTCACAATGCATCTACAGGTCGTTTGACAGAACACTAGCGCTGACTAGGACGCTACAGCACTCGAAACATCGCCAAATGGACTCGCTTGGAGGGAGAGCCGTAGAAACCAAGCCATCTACTGCGGATATAGTCGTTGCGCAACAGCTAGCATAGAAGCCATCAAGGACCTGAACGGGCCCTGCTCCGAACGGAAAGTGTAATCCTTAAACCGATGAGGATAAGTTCTGAAGAATAGCAACTGCACGCAGAAGACGACGACAGCGCCAGCTACCGGCAGCCCAAAATAGCAGCCGGACCAGCCGCACACCCACCCACCATCCCAACTTGCATAAATCTATCGTCGATCGTACAACTTTCGATCAAAACAGTTCTTACCGTCACAGCTAGTAACTTATTCTGTATTTAAATCAGCCAATGGTTCACCGCGCATCCTGACATGCACCGCTGTCCAATAGTTCGAAGCTGACGGAAGAGCTCTAGCTCTCTGAAGTTAGCCTTGACGCGAAACCAATTTACGCACGCGTCTTTGCGCGATCATTGGAGTCCGTGGCTTCATCATGACATTGGCCCGAGGAAGAATGAGGGGTCATATTCTATATGGGGGCTTCGTGATCAGAGGCTCGGAAACAAGTTGTTAGAGGTGTTTAAGTCGTTCACTTGAGCATCGCATTAAATCTACAAGATAGAGAAAGTATATCTGAGCTGGTAATTGTTACTTGGGATACTCTATTTGAATCAGCTAGCTGCACAACGAGTACGTATGATTGCTTCTTCACAAAGCGGCACCCTTTCCGATTACTATCCTCCACGATTTAAAGAACATGCGCTCCATGACTCTGAAATCTTGAGACAAAAGAAAGCAGCAGTAACGTTACGTGTCTCTGCGTACTTGACGTACGGACATAATAGTGATTTCCACAAAGCCACACGGAGATCCCATTGACTCTACGGTGATAATAGCCCATAGAACAGCAAGCTTCCGCAGAAACGCCTCCAAAATAGAACAGCAAAGCAAAGTCCAAGTTCGTCATACACTTATTGACGAGTGGTATCAGGGGATATCGTGAAGGATCGTACAGGTGAGTTGAAGGCATCGTCGATGATCTTCTCCTAAGAGATCAGGTCACCGCCTAGCTCCATCCCCAGTCCCGTGCCGTGGGCGGGGTTTGAGGTGCTCCCATTCGGAGTACCTGTTGGCGGAAGCAAGGCATCAAAGTTGAGTCTCCGCCTAGCCTCCTTAGCTGCGAGAGGTGTCTTAGTAGCAATTGGTGTACGCGTCCATCGTCCTTGAGCCGGACTTGGTGTAATGTTGACAAAATCGGCAAAGTTGAAGGCTGTTGAGGGTGTCATTGGTCCGAAACCTAAGAATCCCCCGCCTCCACCACCTGGCGTTGTCATATGAGAGGAGGGAAGCGGAGTTGACTTTGAGGGCGGGGTTGCTGGTGCCGCCATTCTTCTCTTGCTACTTGGCATTGCAGGAGATGGAGAGGTAGCAAGGAAGAGCAGTAGGTCTGCACCTTCAGCTTCGCCTTCTCTCGTAGTTGCGTTCGCATTCGCCGTGAATGCTTTGTTCCGTAGTCGAGCCGACCGGGCTAACTCAGGTGGAGGTGTGCGAGGCGGCGAGATCCGGCTGTACGTGGCAGTGGCCTTGGCTCTGAAAGAGGAAACGGGAAGGTCCGAATCATCGTCCTCAGAAGCATCTTGATCGTCGTTAATTGTCCCAGCCTCGGATATGAAGGAAAGGCTAGGAATGTGGGAGACCTGGTAATGTGCATGGCGACGGTGGTACACGGGGGATGATTCCGGTAATTTATATGTAGCTTTCCACGATGAACTTGTAGTCCTCGCCGAAGCACGAGTCTTTCTTGTGTGGTTGCTTGAGGCGGGGTATGGCCCTGGCACCTGCTGTTGATATCTCAATCTCTTCAATTGTCCAGTGCTACTGCCAGATCGAGCTCCGAAGTCGTCCGAGAACATTGGCGCTGTTAAGGGCGATGAGCTCAGCATTCCGGAAGGGTAGAATCGATCGGATAAACAAGACGAGGTATCGGACATGGTATCTTGACTTGATGCGGGTCTCTTTCGCTTCAATTGTTGCTCCACCTGCGGCTCAATCGATTCAAGGGCTTGGTTCTCCCATCCATGCTGACACTTTACTGTTGCATAGTTGAGACGGATCTGAAGGTTCCTAGCCATCTAGAGAGGTGTTCCTGTAAGTAACAGAAGCTGAATGCGACAAACGGTTCCCCTCACCTTGGAGACATGAGCTCTCCTTAGGACCTTGGTTGCAACCTCTGCCGGCTGCTCCAACCTCTGCCCTGACATGTTCCCACTGACCGATCTAATATTCAGGGTTGTAAAGTAGGAGTGTTTGACACTTCGTTCAATGTTACAGGATGCGATGGACGTAAAATGTTTGGCTGCAGGGTGGAATCGAGAGGTGAGGTTCAGGTTGCTATGGAAGGGGGAAGCATGCGGTGGTATTTGGCACGGCTGGACAAAGCAGGAATGCGGCAATCGGGGCTGACTTGGCAGATCGAAATGCTCTGGTGTGCACCGGCAACGTCAAGCGATAAGATTGAAAAGAAAAGTGTGTCCGTGCCAAAGGCCAAACTTGATTCTCCAGGCTACAAATTTAAGGCTGGCAATATGAGAGAGCGCCGAAGCGTTCATAATGACTGTTGTGGGTGTTGTGCAGGGGCATAAAGTGAATTAAGGACTAGGGTGGGCTGGCGCTTCCAAAAGGTGACAGATGGTTATCAACCAGCATCGGCTGACACAGATATCTAACGCCGTAAATTACGGTTATCCCACCCGCATGATCTACGCATCATCGCCCGTTTGATTGGTGGGAAGCTCACATGCTAAAGGCAATCTCAGGTACTACTGCTGATCATTGATGAGCTCTGTGCAGCCTTCAGGTACGTTTAGACTTGAGGTAAGAGTTGCACAGCGAACAATGGGCGACTGTGGTGGAAAGTAATTGCAACTGTTCGAGTTCATGTTAGTAGCATTGGCATTGTGGGGAGAGGCCAGTCAAAGCTGTCAAGCCCCTCGTCGGAAGAAACAACGTCATCTCTGCAATCTTGAAACTGTTCGGAGGGTACAAGTGGCTGGAAAAGCCGAACCTTGGACTATCCGCATTAGCGTCATCAACCGAAAACCCGACAGCGACACCATCTTGATGCTAACACGCTTCCGTTGGCGCTTCTTGCCGTAGGTGAGACTACTTTTGCCGACAATTGTTGTGCACAGTTTCTCTCTGCTGTGCACGTCTTTCGTTCAGCTAATACCCTAATCCTACTCCCTCGTTGTCCACCGCCTGTCTTTGTAGAAACATCACGCTCGTTTGTTCTTCCTCGGAGAGCTCACCGAAGCAATCACCGGCATCATCCCCGCAGGCGCGACCCGGCTCCGCTGCGGCCTACCAACTCTATCCCGACACCTACAGTTGACTGCATGCTGCGCGAACCACCGGGGTTACTCATCGTCATTCGTACAGCAGCATAGATCGTGAGACCAGCAGAGTCTCCAATTACTATGCCTTCCTTTCTCAAAGACCTGCGCCGAAGATCGCGAGCCAGCTTCCGGACAGACAAGTCTTCCAGCAAGAGTTCTCAAGACTCCACCAGCGGAAATGGAATAGATGCCACGAACAAGTCCACATCAAGTCTGAATTCAGCCCCTAGTACTACACCTCCTAGCACATTGCCATCAGAACGGTCATCGTCCAACTTGCAAAGCATAAACGGCGCCCCTCCAGTGCCCGCTCGACCACATGTTTCACCCACACAGAGCAATCGCTATAGTATAGTTGTGAGTCGTTGAAATCTACAAATGTCACACACGAAGCTCACCCGCTTTGATCAAGGGCTCACCTACCAACGGCACACCAAAGCCAACGTCCTCAACCTCTCCGCTGGCACCCCGCGTCCTGTCAGTTTCGGACAATTCATGGGTAAGATCGGGTAACCTATCAGAAAGATAAAGCTCATTGGTAATCTCAGGTTCACCAAAAGGTGCTCCTCATCTATGGACAGACGGGCGATCCGGCAACCCAAGCGCTCGAAGGCACTGTGATCGTGTACCACCATCAAGATACCTTCCCACCCATCAGCTGGCCTGTTTGTGACTCCCATTTCAAGGCGCTGGTACACCTACAACCCGGACCCAATAGACTTCGGCTTGATTTTATCCCTAACAGATCCTCTAATACCGCAGTTCCAGCACATTCTTCATGGATCAATATCAACCTCCTCCCTCTAGCCGCCTCGCCGCCCCTTCAATTAGCAATACTGCTTGCCAAAGATTCTCCCGGCACATTTGACGCCGTTCCGGAAAGGGTGCAAAGAGAGGGTAATGGGCTTGAGACGGCAGTTCGCAAGTTCAGAATGGCGGCGTACCTATGGCAGGCATTCACTGGCGAGCAGATGAACCGTAACGGGTTCGGCAGACGCTGTTTCCGGTATGAAGAAGAATGGCAACAGGGAACACTCACCTACAGAGATACGGAGACCGGCCAAATGCGAAACGAGGCAAGGATACACATCATCAGAATGGACAAAACGGTCGAAGAGATCAGGCACTTGGAAGTAGCTCAGCAGTATGAACCAGCGACGCGGAAGGGCGACCTCTTCTCCTACGCCATGGACGCTGTGAAAAGCTACTTCCATCCGAGACCGGGACAGAAGCAGTACGTCTCCGCCTTGTTGTTGGATACCCACTGGGACACCCAAGTAAAGACGGTGAGGGGTCATGCTGCTCTCGGCGGAGGCGACGGTAATATTCAGCTTGCTATCTTTGGTTCCCATGCCCTGCAAAGCTACCCTGCAAGCATTGAAGAAGTCGTTCCAGCTCTCTCAGACTGTACCCGGACGGACACAAACTTCGTAGCCAATGATTGCAACGAGTCCGGTAGCAATTGGGAAGCTGCAAACATCGGTATCGGTGCTCACCTGCACGAGACTGGGCATCTTTTCGGCTGTCCGCATCAAGAGAACGGGGTTATGCTTCGGGATTACGTGCGTTTCAACCGGACTTTCCTATGCAGGGAGCCGTACTCGACACGCACAAAGTCACCTGGTCAGCGATTGTGCTTGGCAAAGGATGAGTGTACTTGGCATAGGCTTGATTGCCTGCGCTTCCGCTTCCACCCTTGTTTCAGGCTGCCGTCAGATGGATCGCTCCATCAGGATGACAGTGTCCAAGTGTGGACTGTGGATAACAACACTGTCTTGGCTACGGCAGCTACTGGCATCGCATTTGTAGAGATCTTTACAGAAGGGGATGACCTGTGTCGGAACTATATCGAATACATCGACACTACGAACAACAGCCCGCCACCACGGCAGATCACGTTGACGGAGGCAGATCTGCGCAACAGATTACCCGAAGATCGACGCAATAGGCGCTTGAAGCTTGAGATTCATTCGGCAGGCCAAGGAAAGCATGTCGTGGAGGACCTTGGCCACCTCGCGTCGAAAGCCTCGCGAGTGAAGCTCCCTAATGGTCAACTTGCCTTCCGGGGAGGTAAACTAGGCTTTTCCCAAATGGAAGGCTCGCAACCTGTTGAAGTGATTTTCGAGTCAGCAGTGATACAGACCAAGCTCATGACCTCCATCAAGGTATATCATGGCTTTTGCATTGACGGCATAGAGTTCGTCTACGAGGACACCACAAGTCAGCTATTTGGCAAACGTGGGGGCAAGCCTGGGGGCACCGAATTCCAATTGGATACAAGACGTGGGGAGTCGCTGATGGGCTTCTACCTTCGTGCTGGCTTGTGGATAGATGGTCTTCAAATCCTTACAAGCCTGGGCAGAAGGTCGGAGATTTTCGGTAATGCGACTGGAGGTAGTGGGTAAGTCTAATCCAATAGTCCCGGATATGTTGGTCCTCAAGTGAGAACTGTGCTAAGATACCTGATAGACATACTCTCATACCCCCACGAGGCTACAGCATTGCTGGCATCTCAGGCTCGGTGGGACCTTGGCTGGACGGCTTCCAGTTGATCATTACCAATGGAACCTTGCCCTGGAACCAGAAGCTAGCCCAAGCCTTTACTGGCTGAAAAGTTGTCAATACATGGCTTAGAAGACCAACCTGTACAAAGATCCTTATTCGACTTCTTCAACACTTTGCATATGACGGGACTGGGTTCTTGTTAATTGCTTGGCATGATATCTAGGGTTTCTTGGTAAAGAGATAGACGCAAGAGATGCTTGCAGGGAAGCGTCTCCAGACGCTCTTAATAATAATACCTCCTTCGATCCTACCATTTCCGTTTCCTTTCGGCTTTTCGAAGCGTAACGTGTCATGCGGCGGGTTAGCTCTTTTGCATTATGATGAGCGCAGGTTGCGTTGGATCCCTTTCGATTCTTGCTAGTTCTCCTTCAAGCTGAATCTGAGGGTTGAAAGTTCCAGTAGCTGATTGATATGTCAATCTAGTGAGTGATGGCTGGGCAGAAGGGGCGCTTGTACCGAGATCTGTAATGAGATCTGTAATGAAGCTACGAAACACGATGGTGATCAAACAAACACTTGCAGTCCCTAGAAGTGCAATCATGAAGGGTTCAATTGATTGACGCTCCTCTCACTGTTTGATGTTGGTCCGTGCGTACATCCTTGACGGAACGCGGAACGTGGCTTGATGATAGCTCCGTCCGTTTGAGAGTTGTTCGTGCCTCACCCAAAGAGCTGCATCAAATATGTGAGATGCATCAAACAGGATAGCTTCTTCACCCCATTCCACTTTGCTCTGCGGTCCCGTTTGGTAACAATACATTCGTTTGGTAGCCGTACATCTCGACATTCACGCGGTGTCACATCTCCGCGCAACCCACCATGGTGAGGTTATACGCATACGCCGGGGTAAGCGTCGCCGATCATGATTCCACTACCAGAGTTGACCGAACTGACCGCGATCATCTACAGACGTCTGTCGGCCTGGCAGCCGCTGTCATGCTCAAAGCTTTCTCCGAGCGACCAAACTTCTACTCCGCATGCGTGCATCTCGCTCAAAGTAACATATGCCTGGGCGTGCGTCGCCCCTTAGCCAACCCCAACCGAGTCTCACCGATTGTTGACACACGCCTCTAGATACTAGTGAACCTCTGCCTGTTATGCGCCGGCACCTTCCTCATCGCGCTGCAACGTCTCCTCTACGGAACCCTCCGCCCCATCGAACTGGAACAGCTGTACGAGAAAGCATGGTTCGCAATCACGGAAACCGCGTTGGCCATGACCATATTCCGGGACGAGCTCGGCGGCTGGTTCCTGGTCATGTTCGTCGCGCTGATGGCAAGCAAAGTGTGGGGATGGATCGGTGAAGGACGGGTGGAGGTACTGGAGCAACAGCCACCGGCGAACCCAAGGCTCTTCCATGCGAGACTGTCGGCAAGCTTGATTGTGGGGTTTCTGTTCAACGCGGCGATGTTAAACAGTTGTGTTAATATTGTGTTGGAGCAGGCGAGGCCAGGGATGATGGTCATGTATGCATTTGAGTTTGCGCTGCTCTCGATTGGCAGCGTCTCGAGTATCATACGGTACCTTTTCATCGTCAGGGAACAGTTAATGGTCAAGGAGCAGACGAATGCAAGGATCAATGAGCGAAGGGTGGCCAGACGAGCGGAGAGGATTGCTGCGGGTGAGATCGATGCGGCAAACGCACCGCCCCTGTCAGAGGAAGAGGTCGACGACATAGACATTGATGTGCCCGGATGGGAGGACAAAGGACGGTGGATCTTCTACTTGGATCTGGCTACGGACCTCCTCAAACTGCTCGTTTACATGTTCTTCTTCGTCGTTCTACTAACCTTCCATGGCCTTCCAATCCACATCATGCGGGATGTCTATATTACGGCACGCTCTTTTGTCAAGAGGATAGGCGACTTCCTCCGGTACCGGAACGCGACCAAAGATATGAACGCAAGGTATCCTGATGCCACTGCAGAAGATTTGGCCAACGACAGCACGTGCATTGTCTGCAGAGAGGAGATGAGACCATGGCAGCCACCAACAGCAGGACAACCGGCTCCGACGGACTCCGCACAGCAGCGCTTTGACGAGCGACTGCGCCCGAAGAAGTTGCCATGCGGTCACATATTGCATCTTGGCTGCCTGAAAAGCTGGCTAGAGCGTCAACAGGTCTGCCCAACTTGCAGACGGTCTGTTCTGGCCCCGCAACACTCGGGTACAACTGGCAGCAATAATCCAAACCCAGCCCCGGGACATGGACAGAGAGCTGCAGCCGGTGATCGACCGCAAGAGAACAACCAGCGGCGGAATGGGAACAGGAACCCCTGGGATCCTCAAGCAGGACTACGACAGTTCAATTTTGGACCAGTCCGAATTGGCTTTGGGGTGTTTAATGCCAATCAGTTTGCAGCGGGGGCGCCAGCGGGAGCGCAAAACCCTGTAGTTGGAAACAATGCCGCTACAGCCCTCCCAACGGCATGGCCAGAGGGTGGAGTTGGCATCCATGAGCTTGCGGAAGGAGCGGATCTGGATCTCACTCAGATTCAAGAGCGACTCGACCACATTCGAACCGCACTTGACACTCAGGTTCAGAGGCTGGAGATTGCAGGTCGACAATTGGGTCTCACTAACGCGTTGCTGGAGGAGCTTGCGCGACTACAAGTGCTTCAGTCGGCTGCCGGTCAGCCAGCGACAGCCCACCAGCCTGGAGCAGCTACGGCAGGTACGGCGGCGGCACAAGCACCACTGTTGCCCGTGACGCTTGCCGGCGTACAGCAGCAGCAACCAGGCCAGGGATTTCCCTATGGTGCCCCTTTGGGACTGCCTCCACTACCTACAATCGGAAACAGACCGCAAAACCATTTCTTCCCGGCTCAAGCTCAAGCGCCTACCTCGTTCAGAGCGTATGAGACGCCTGTGGGACAAGAAGCATTGGGTACTGGACATCCGGATCTTCCTGCTGGGCTCACCTTACCGGAAGGCTGGACGCTTGTCCCACTAAATCCGTTAGCATCTAGATCCAACCAGCCCGCCCCTTCTAGCTCGGGTAGGCCCAGTAGTCAGGTTAATGGTGTTGCTAGCTCGAGCGATGGGATGGCTGCTACCGCAACCGCTCCTCAAGTTCAGAACGGAGGTGCTGTTACCTCCATACCGACCGTCCAGGCAACGGACAGCAATATCGGGCTGGATGCGGCTCCGTCCAGCGCTGTTCAAGGGACCTCGCCATTACTGCCCTCACAGACGCCGCAAGCTTCAACGCCTCGACCGGCAAGCTCATCTGGAGAGCTCCCCAGCACGCAGCAGATATCATTGTCCCATTGGGGATTCGACGATATTCCTACCGCTGGTGAGGATGCTAGGTCACCACCAACGAACGGTGAAGCGTCACATATCGACCTCAACGGCAGCACAGAAGCTGAGGCTAGTCAGGATGCAGAGGCCCGACGAGCAGCGAAGGGAAAGGGCAAGGCTGTCTCTGTTGAAGATGCACCGGAGGATCAGTTGGATTAGGTGCATTTTTGTTGTATTCTTACTTTCATCGTGTACATGCATGTTCCGGAGCACTCACCCGGTAATGCCTGCATAGCGTGGCGCATTTTGGCTTCTTGGAGAAACATCAGACGGCAAGGGAGAAATTGCCTGTATATTATTGCGGTACGCTAGACATGATGAGAACTTGAGAGGATACTCTCCTTGATGACAGCGCTGCTCTTTCACCGCCAGAAGGTGTCTTGCCCGTATGTAAGCTTCAGCTCTTGGCCGCCACGGTCACACAACTCGTATCTCAGACACCCTCCAGCTCCTGCCACATCAGGTATGTGGTGGTCCAGGAGTAGAATCTCATGTCATCCTCAGTTCAAGCATAGATTTGAAGAATCTTATGAGTATCTGAACAATCAAGAAAGACCCTATTACCTGGCAAGGGATCGCCGTGCCAGCTAATGGCTAGGGCCCGGATGCTCGACAGGGAAGTGGGACGATCGCCAAACATTCAAGGGCACGGCCAACGTCACTTCGGCCACAGCTGACCCCAGAGCATGCTGCAACCATCCTCGACACCTTCCCTTGGCCAGGCACATCAACCAACCGCACTTGTCAAGGGGTTCCAGGGCACTGCCTTTATTTAGAGAACGTCACCCGCCATGAATCCAGCAGTCAACCTTAGACCTTCCGTCCCTCGTGGCCGACTCGTCCACAGTCCACCAGCATTCTACCCTCCATAAACTGCCACCAGCCGTCATCAGCCCTATACTGCTGCCTTCCATTTCACACACAGTGGCCACATATCCAAGAGTCACCACCGAAACAAAGAAGATAGCTCAGCCGACCCTCGCCGTCCATCATGGATAAAATGTCGCCCCAGGCCATGGCCGCGCAGGCCCACGATTACCTCTACCCAAACGCACAGGAGCGCATAACCCGCGATCTTGGCCACTTCGCCGACATCGAGCACAGCATGCCGGACGTTTCGTTCCGCTACAAGAGAGCCTCTCTTATCGACAATCTAACCTCTTACCTTGGCGCGAAGAACCCGTTCGCAAAGGCGGCGCATCCTCAAGATGCGACGGTATGGCTCTTTGACAACATCGCGTTCCAGAGCCCGTATGGAGGATGGCAGGCAGAGTTTCTAGCGGCGTACTTTGTCAAAGACAGCGGGAAGACTGAGTCGAAGGTCGCGGCAAGCATTGCGGAGAAGCTTGGATTTGGAAAGGACGAAGATGCGGATAAGATCATTAGAGCACGATTGCAGCCGTTGCTGGATACCATTTTGCCCGCGCACACGGTTGACGTCAACATTGGTGGGTCGGCGCACAAGTTGGGTCCCAGCTCGAGGGACGGTTTGAGCAGTCAGGTCCTACCGATCTTGGGCAATCACAATGTGGGCGAGACTATGATCTCAAATGCGATCGGGTTCCCGCAATCTGCGTCGATGGCAACAACCTTCGCCGGCCCAACTGGATGGGCAGTCATCAGCGACATTGACGACACGATCAAGAAGACCCTGACGTCCTCGCCTCTAGGCATCCTCAGTACGACGTTCGCCGAGGAGCCCCAACCCATCGCCGGTATGCCAGAACTCTACGGCTACATCTGGCAGAGGCTCCAAGCACCACCGACCTGGTATCTCTCCGCCTCGCCCTACAATCTGTACCCGTTCCTCCACAATTTCAGAAACCAATACTACCCACCTGGTCAGCTCATCCTGCGTGATGCCTCTTGGATGAATCTCGCAGGCCTGCTCGCTTCGCTGACGCAGGGCACGCAGACGTACAAGGTCAACCGCATGGAGAAGGTGCACTCGTGGTTCCCGCAACGTAGCTTCCTCTGCATCGGCGACTCTACGCAAACAGATCCGGAATCTTACGCGGAGATCTACAAGAAGTATCCTGGCTGGGTCAAGGCCATCTTCATCAGAAGGGTGACGGATGTGGACGAGGTCAATGAGGGAGGCAAGAACAACCCTGAGAGGTTCGAGAAGGCGTTCAGGGATGTGCCCAGGCATATTTGGTACGTGTTTCAGGATCCGAGGGAGTTGTATCAGAAGGTGGATGAGATGATTGCGAGGGGCTATTGATTGGCATTTGAAGTATGAGTTACTGCTTTGGGGTAATGGAACTGCTTTTTGGATAACATTATGAGATTGACGAACGTTTGGAGTCTTGAGGCTTTCTGCGGTTTGGAGTCGCACATGTGCGCAATGACAGTATTATTGTTCATAATGACTTGCTTGGTATTCTATGACAATATCTTCAATGCACTAAAGAGGCTTCTGGCGCCCAATACTGATCTGTGAAGCCTGTGCACACTAACACCTGAACACTACTCTTGTTGCATGGTCAGTGGGGAGTACGGACTCGATGCTGCTCTGGCTGCCTAGGAACACTGGCAAGACGCTCATGCGCTCGCGGGCATCAGGCTCTCATGGCACGAGGAGCCGCACACGGCACGCTCTCTGTCCCTGTTCCCCCCCACCGCCAAGCGAGCGGGAGCACCCTCGTCGCTCCCGTCACCCAATCTTGAACCCCTCAATTGATTGCGAATCAGGGAGGAAGTAACCTTTTGATTTTCAGCTCCAAATTCTTCTCACTTCTGCCGGTACTTAGACAACCTTTTGCGCCCGTCTTGTTCCCTACCTTGTCCCCTCTCCGATCAAGCCCAGCTCGTCTGCAGCAGTCTACAATCGCTTTCTGTACCCTCAACCTAGGCATCCGGAACGTGATCCGAATCACGCCCGATAACTGAGACAACTTCATTGCCCTGATCCAGGTCGTCAATACCAACACACCTTGCAGCAAGGCAACCTCGCTCATCAGGCACAATCAACTCACCGCGCTCAGGTCGTCATCGCTCCCACAGGCACAGTTCACCGATCGCTCACTCTCAACCCGCTTGCGCCCTCTCTATCAACCACCTCCCAACAAACACTATTACGCTCTCTCTCCACCCGCCAACACTTCTCCAAACCCTTCAACCCCTTCCAACCTCCCCAGAACCGCACAATGGCGACCAACGGCCAAAGCCGTCACCCCTCTCAACAACAACCCCAAGTCCAACCCTGCCGCTACAAGACCGGCAAGACCCTCGGCGCGGGCTCATACTCGGTGGTGAAGGAATGCGTCCACATCGACACGGGGCGGTACTATGCCGCTAAGGTGATCAACAAGCGGTTGATGGCTGGTAAGGAGCATATGGTATGTCGTTTGTGGTGTTTTCTTTTGCTAAGGTGGTAGGGCCGAATAGGGTGATGGGGTGTAGGGTGAGGAAGATAGAGACGAGAAGGGAGGGCGTGGTGGGCGCGTATGGAGGAGGAAGGGGGGAGTGGTTGTGGGCGCGTGAGAGCTGACAGGGTGTGTAGGTTAGGAATGAGATTGCGGTGTTGAAGAGAGTGT
The DNA here is from genome assembly GCA_022813185.1 of Floridaphiala radiotolerans. NCBI lineage: Eukaryota > Fungi > Ascomycota > Dothideomycetes > Floridaphiala > Floridaphiala radiotolerans. Next base: position 918,936 of record JAKLMZ010000004.1, on the reverse strand, counting down.
CGATGGGGCATCAGAATATTCTGACGTTGGTGGATTACTTTGAGACGATGAACAACCGTATGTCGGGAAACACGTAACTCCATTCAAGAGTGCACCGCTGATTTGCGAGCAGTATACCTTGTAACAGATCTAGCGCTCGGCGGCGAACTGTTCGATCGCATATGCCGGAAAGGAAGCTACTACGAAAGCGACGCGGCAGATCTGATCAGGGCTACCCTTTCGGCAGTGGCATATCTACACGACCACGGCATTGTCCATCGAGACTTGAAGCCTGAGAACTTGCTCTTCAGAACACCAGAAGACAACGCGGACCTCCTGATCGCAGACTTCGGCCTTTCCCGAATCATGGACGAGGAGCAATTCCACGTACTGACAACAACGTGCGGCACCCCCGGCTACATGGCCCCCGAAATCTTCAAGAAAACCGGCCACGGAAAGCCAGTGTACGTCCCATTGTCTCGTCCCCCTATCACTTCCCGAAGCTGATCTTTCCGCCAGAGACGTCTGGGCTATAGGCGTAATCACCTACTTCCTCCTCTGCGGCTACACCCCCTTCGACCGCGACAGCAACCTCGAAGAGATGCAAGCCATCCTCGTCGCAGACTACAGCTTCACCCCCGAAGAGTACTGGCGCAACGTCTCCAGCACCGCGCGCGACTTCATCTCCCGCTGCCTGACCATCGACCCCACCGCCCGTATGACAGCGCACGACGCGCTGAGCCACCCGTGGATCGCAGACAGGGGCGCAGACGGCGCGGGCGAAGATCTGCTGCCGACGGTTAAGAAGAACTTCAATGCTAGGAGGACGCTGCACGCGGCGATTGATACGATCAGGGCGATCAACCAGTTGAGGGCGGGTGGAGCGGCGATGATGGACGGGGCGATGAGTAGGGATCCCATGAGAGCGGGGAAAGGAGCGGCGAATGGCAATGCGAATGGAGGGGCGCAGGATAATGGGGATAGGATGCAGGTGGATAGCGGGACTAGCTCGGGCGTCATGGACAGCCGCGGAAATGCGCACGGCCAGACGGAGGAGCAGATCAGGGAGCAGGAACGGCGGATCATGGAGACGCAGCAGGGCATGTGGGGGCAGAGGTGAGATGGAGGCAGGGCTACGGAACGATGGTTTTGGAAAAGATTTCTGGGATAATGTACTTTGTTTGATACATGTTTGGCTTACTGTCATGGGGATATAGTCCGGCGGTCATTGTTCGGGGCTTGGTTTTGGATGTCGAAGATATGATAGCTTTGGGTTTTGAAATCAGCGCAGAAGGGGGTTGGGTCGATTTGGAATAATGGCAACCCTACGATGTTAGAAATCGTGAGGTGATGGCTTCTTGCGTACATAGCGATCAATGGCTATAGCATTCAGGATCCAACGACGCTTCTCAGAGTAGACCTACTATTGCCCGCTCTCGATAGCCTCAGCTCACCGTTGTTCGTGTATCCTCGGAACATCTTGTCTGCTCGAAGCGTTCGAAAGCGTTGTACAGAGCAGTCCTTCACTGCTCTACCGCGAGCTCGTCGTCGTTCTTAGGGAAGAACGATCTTCCGGTCTATTCCCCGAACGCTTCTTGAGAGCAGAGCAGAGTAGAGCAGCATCTGAAACGTTCCGCGGCACTACCAGCGTCTACTCCTCAGGTAACAACGGTTGCTCACCCACATGACCCTTTTTGTTCGTTACTCCGTGGCAGCCTAGGATCTGGGCGTGCTCTGGGCCTCTCCATAAACGCCCCTTGCAAAGTCGCTGGTCAGTAAATGCCCTTTCTACGGAGTCGTAAGTTTCTGGGAGAATGCATAACCTAGCCTAGGCGTAGGATAAATTCCAAACCGAAAGCCTTGCGCATCTTTTGCTTCAGGAGTTGTCCTTCACTTGTAGTGGGTAACGCTTGACCAAGTTTGCAGCTCTTTCCTCCCAATGCTTTGTAGGACGCTTGCGAGACTCCAGAGGACCAGGCACCGAGATGCTCATGGTAATGTGATCAACTTACCCCCCGTTGGCGAGATCTCCTCTCTGGCAGGGAATCATTCAGCGCAGCTAAAGAACCGACGGCGCTGCTCCGAATGGCCATGATGTTGCGATTGTCATCCAAGACCGCCCGCTTCATCCCCCTGTTGGACGTGAATTGGATCCACAACTCTAACAGAAACATACCAAGCTGACACTCGCTTACCTCATGTCAGAATATCAATGGCATCAAAGCACGCAATGCAGACGTCATTAGCCCAGCTGACTCTCCTGTCAGCATCGCTTATTAGATTCTTCCCGATGTGGCAGGCGCTTTCTGCCGCTTTGCAACAACTCATCGACCGGGTTTTCTCATTTTCGTCGTCAGAATAAGGTTATCTGTCTCACCGCCATGAAGGATCTATCCGTAGGGGAGAGCCTTGCGCATCAGTGCAAGTTCAACCACTGCCAAATGTGGAACAGAACTTATTGGGAGACTTGAGGAGAAGCACCTTTGCTCTTGTGGACAGTATCATCAAGCGGTGCGACAAAACGAATTAAGAGTCTGTTGGAGAGTGCTATGTTGTGATAGTAGAGTTTCAATACAGGATCGCTCTTCTGACTGAAGTGAAGTGACTGTCCGCGGTTTGATATGTAATGGTTCTAAAGATGAGGTATGACAGAATCGCTGAAAGGCGACAGCAATGCCAGTGGACAATGGGTATAAAACAGGAAGTTGAGAAGGTGTGATCACAATGACGAGCAACAAAGGTAAATAAAGAGCGCGACACGACATCCACCATAACCTCCTGCCAGAATATGACAACAAAAAGTTCGAAACATCGTTGCCAAAGAAGATCGAACTGTGACCCTGTAACAACTTAAAGCCGTTCGAGAGGTTCATACGTCTGAGGCTCATCAACGACAGCATTGGAGCATCACAAGAAAAGATATCGTTTACGAATCCGGCCAGCCAACCCTCCGTTTCAGGTTCGTAACTTCCACGGCGCTCAGGCCTTGAACCCGACCATTCTCAAGCTGTCGCAGAAGTGGTTTATCGACCGATTGAAATAGGTCTTTAACATATTCCAATAGATCTTTCTCGAATACCGCAAGAGGATTGTTCGTAGCAACGCGCTCCAAGTGAGATATCAAGTCTTGTGGCTGTACTGGGATCAACTGGTAATACTTAGTAAGACAATTCTCGAACCCAGGTACGTGCAGTGTTTCTCGCCTTATACTACTTACCATCCTCAGTAGATCTTCCCTGACTACGGTCCAGATATCCACTTCCCTGTCTGGATCGGAGTCCTTGAATAGCTCTTCGACCTCGGACGCACCGGTAGCATTCCAACCCCAGGCAAAAGACTCCAACAGTGCAGAAGTCCCGTGGGCTCCGTATATCAGGTACTGTTCAAGAGCACTCTGAAGCATCATCTGAGCGGCTAACCTCAACCACCTATCTGTAACACTAAAACGCGTACCAAACTCCTCCCCTAAGGAAGAGCGTGCACTGGTGACTGCTATGACCATAGGGGTCAGATCGAGAAGAGAGACGCTCTCCGGAGAACCGTAGAACGAGGTATGCTCGTCTGGGCTGGGAACGAATAGGTTGTGCAGAATTTGGGAACGGTTTCTCCTTAGTAGTGAAGGTGGTACGGGAGTTTGGTCAGCGTAGGGCTCAAAGGCAGCTGAAGAAGCGACGAGGAGGTCGTTTTGTCGATTTGTCATGAATCGTGCTGCACGGCCCTTGTTTTCCTGCCGTACCGATTCAAGAGCTTGAAGGGGAGGAGTGGTAACGGTGTGAGGCGATGTGCGGCGGGCTAACAGGGCGACGAGCTTGAACAGTTGTAGCCTATACTCCAGCCCAGCGGACAGCTCATGATTGGGATGGTTGGCCTTAAACAAGGGGACGAAAGCTGCGTGTACAGTGTTAGTGGTTTGTTCCTCCGCACATACGCTCAATGATTGCTCCCCGGAGACACGAACCGTCTGCCATCTGTATAGACAGGTCTGCTCGCGCAGAATGTGCCGTTTGTCTTCTGTCCCACTGCGCTTGACGTTCATCAAGCAATGCTTTCGTAGCAACATACAACAAGTAATCGAGGATCATTTCGTCGACGTCAATGCTAGTTCCTCCGTCGGCTCGCCGCAATCCAAGGGTTGGTGGTTCCATCGTAGATCGTGGTAGCTGAACTGGAGTGATGCCTGGCATTAGGATGGTGAAGCTCAATTATAACTTATAGTAATGGACACCACAGCAAGGTTGAACCGAGTAACAGGCTCGTCTAGATACGTAGACGTGACTCCCACGAGAAGGGGGCCAGATTATAAGAAAGCGAAAAGGAAACAATCAGCCGCGGCGTGAACAAGCCATGTACTTGAAATAGGGCAGTGTATATAATGACTGTCTCCTTATCCACATTTTGTTTAGCCCGTTAACGCTAAAGAGAGCCGCATGGACAAGAGTCAAGAACAGGGTTTGTGACAAGCGGCGGGGTTTAATAGTGAATTACAAGATTGATTCAAATTGCTACCCGCAGTAGTATGTGAGTGGTGCGGGACGGAGACGTTGTTGACAGTGATATGATATCGGCAACGTTTCAGCAGGTCGCAGCTTCGTTTACTTAGAGTCCTGCACATTGATCAACCGCTCTGCTTGCAGCCAGTGTTGGCCAGCTGTCTCTTTTGGCGCACAGGCTGTTAAGGAGAGCTTGACAGAGCGAGAAAGGAGGACGTTCAAGAGAAGTTAAGATTTATGGATGACGAGAGACGACAATTCCGTCAGACCCCTCCTGGCTCGTACAGAACTACTGCAGGTACCGGTCCCTTTCGAGATTGTCCAGGTGAAGCTCCTGGGCAAGACCAGCTCGAGGCCCCAGTTCCCGCGGGAGCCGCCCAATAGTGCGGTTCGATGTGAGACCTGTGGCTGTCCCGGCCGTCTATGGAGGGGCAGGTTGCCGCGTCGTGTGTCAAACTGCACGACTGAGAACAAGAGTGTCAATAAAGTCAAGGCAAGCCAAAGGAGACCTTGGTTTAAAGTGAGCTAGTGGAGGTGACGGTTGCGGACAGTGGGCAACATTGTCAACCTGAAGGAAGAGAGACAAGTGGTGAAGGAAGGACAAGGCAGGCAGAAATGGGCATTCGAGGAAGCTGTCATTGCAGCCTTACGGAAACGTTAAGCCTTAGGCAGGAAGGGGAGCACTCACCCGAACCATCATCTGCCACCCTGGACTTCAGAAGAACGCAGCCACTTGGGACGTCTAATGAGACGTTCTACTGACTGCGGAACTCCAAAGCTGTCGCAAAGCATGTTGCCTCGCACCAGCAGAGCGCGGAAGAGCTACCCAGCGACTGAGCTCAGGTGCTCAGCCACGACCTATCAAATACGCGCGTCGTCTGTTCAGCTTCAGTGCTCCGTCCATTAACCATTGACACTTCATGCCAACGCCACTCCCTTGGGTCTAGTCCCTTCACTGGACAACTCATACATTGGTCCTCGTATAGCTAGACAGCATCACCGCACATATAAACCTGACGTTGCATGCATTCACGGGCATTGTCTCTTTCCTTAGGCATTTTCGTTTTCCTTGCTCTGTTCATCCGATATCAGTTCAAAAACCAAGACACCCCTCTTATACCTTTTCAAAAGCCTGCAACAGTGGATCTCACCGAGTCCAACGAAATGTCTGGGAACGGGTACCGATCTGTAGCGTACTTTGTCAATTGGGTATGCAGCGTTGTTCCAATGCCACTGTCCCATTTCCAGACTGACATCATCCCCCGTAAAGGCCATATACGGCCGCAACCACAACCCCCAAGACCTTCCGGCGGAGAGGCTCACTCATGTCCTGTACTCCTTTGCCAACGTGCGCCCTGAGTCTGGAGAGGTGTAAGTGTACTCAATTCTCTCTTCCAAACCAAAGATGCTCCATCAATGGCTCCCCCCCATGACCGAAACCCCTTGTATCACCACATGCCAACAACAATCCAGATACCTAACCGACACCTGGAGCGACACCGACAAGCACTACCCCACCGACTCCTGGAACGACATCGGCACCAACCTCTACGGCTGCCTCAAACAGCTCGCCATCCTTAAATCCCACAACCGCAACCTCAAAGTCCTCCTCTCCATCGGCGGCTGGACCTACTCCTCCAACTTCCCCGCCCCCATGTCCACCGACTCCGGCCGTCGGACCTTCGCCCGCAGCGCTGTCGAGCTGCTCAAGAACCTCGGCTTCGACGGGCTGGACATCGACTGGGAGTATCCCAAGTCTGCCGAAGAGGGGCATCACTTTGCCGAACTGCTGCGCGCCTGCCGGGAGGAGCTGGAGAGCTACTCGGACGCTCTAGCGCAGAAGTGCGGGAGCCGTCCGCATTTCCTCCTCACGGTTGCGTGTCCCGCCGGGGCGCAAAACTACCAGCACCTCCCGCTGCGGGAGATGGACCGGTTCCTGGACTTCTGGAACCTGATGGCGTATGATTACGCTGGGTCGTGGGATCGGTGCGCGGGGCATCAGGCGAATCTGTATCCTAGCAGGGAGGATCCTGGATGTACGCCTTTCAGCACTGACGCGGCGGTGAGGCACTATGTTAGCCAGGGGGTGCCGAGCGGGAAGATTGTGCTGGGGATGCCGTTATATGGGAGGGCTTTTACGCAGACGGAGGGGCCGGGGCGGCCGTTTAGTGGGACTGGGGAGGGGAGTTGGGAGCAGGGTGTTTGGGATTATAAGGTATGTCTGCTAGGTGATAAGAGTTTTGAGTGATACGACGGATTGTTCATGCGATCACACCAGGGCCTCCTGAGCAAGACGTGGTTGACATAACCCTTAGGCACTGCCAAGACCAGGCACCGAAGTTCACAACGACCACCAAACAGGCGCAAGCTGGTGCTTCGACCCAAGTTCCAAAACAATGGTCACATTCGACACGCCAGCTGTAGCTTGCCAGAAGGTCGATTACATCAAAGAGCAGCGGCTCGGAGGTGCGATGTGGTGGGAGAGCAGCGGTGACAAACAGGGGGAGGAGAGCTTGATCAAAGTGGTACGTTCGGCCCTCTTTTCGATTTGACCAACAGTTCATCGCAGCAGCTGACAAAGTGTGGTTTTGAAGGTAGTCGACCGTCTAGGAGGTCCAGGCGGCCAGGCGATGGAGCACAAGGACAACTGGATCCAATGGCCGGACTCCAAGTACGAAAACCTAAGAAATGGACTGTGAGGAAGGAGCTTGCGTGAACAACGAATGATCATCGTCCCTGAAAACATCACGTGTGTTAATGCGAGCATTGATGATGTTGGCTTGGATTAAGTTTACAAGGCGAAACAAGTGCTTCTGTGCATATAACGCTGGATGCACGGGTCGTCCCTGCAGGTAATCGACGTCTAAACTAGAATAGTGTGATAGGTAATATCAACTACTGACGAATGAAAATAGTTGTCTTTCTAGATCAAGTTGATCCTGCTGTGCCTCCAAGTGGCTTTGTCTACCAACGGAGTCAATGTTAACTAAGCACACGTTCAGGGTGAACAGTTTAAATTAATCTAGCGTAACGGATGCGTCAGACTCGAAGTGGACGTGCAAGTGAAGTTACGGGTTTCCAGGATTGAAACGAAGAACAAAGTCCCCCTCTCGTCACGACAAGCAGAGCACAATCACAAATGGCACGACTGGAAGATGTGGACTTTCAAACATTTCAATTATTAGGTCTATATAGATACCTAACTACCGAGCCATGCCTATGATCATGCAACCATACACCGTAAAGGGGGTACGACTAAACGTCCCCTATCATGCTAAGTTTGGGTAAAATCGGATTCTCGTGAGGTGAGTTTCATGTGGTGACTTCCTGCAAGCGGAAGGGCGGACTTTTAGTGGTGGCGAGAGGGTGGTGACAGGAGAGTGTTGAGGTGGTTGTTGGTTGTTTACATGCAGGCGGCACCGTCAATGCCAATGACCTTGCCGTTGACCCACTCGCCGTCCTGGGAGGCGAGGAAGCAGACGACGCGGGCAATGTCAACGGGTTGGCCGACACGGTTGTGGGGAGACCAGGTGGCGGCATACTGGAAAAGGGGTTAGCGAGCGCTCAAGAGTCAAGAGCCGCAAGTGATAGCTTACCTCATCGACCTGGTCGTCGGAGAGGTCGGCACCGCCAGGAATGTACTCCCTGCAGACAGCGTGGTACATATCGGTCTTGATGCCACCAGGGGCAACAACGTTGACGGTGATCTTCTTCTCGCCGGCATCGATGGCCATGCAGCGGGCGAAGGTCTCGATCGTGCCCTTGGAGCCGGAGTAGACGGCGTGCTTGGGGACACCCTTGGCCTGGCCGGTGATGGAGCCCATCAAGATGATGCGGCCACCAACCTCCATGCGCTTGTACGCCTCCTGGGCGACGAAGAACTGGCCACGGGTGTTGATGGTGAAGACACGGTCAAACTCCTCGGGGGTGACATCGGCGAAATGGCCGAAAGAGACGACACCAGAGTTGGAGCAGCAGATGTCGAGCTTGCCGAAGTGCTTGACGGTCTCGTCAAAGAGGCTCTTGATCTCCTCGATCTTGGCGACGTTGGCCTTGATGGCGATGGCTTCACCGCCGGCGGCCTGGATCTCCTTGACGACCTCGTTGGCACCCTCGATGGTGTTGGCATAGTTGACAACGACCTTGGCACCGCGCTTAGCGAGCTCAATGGCCATAGACTTTCCGATACCACGGCCTGCGACGAGTGAGTTAATCTCTGCTTCTCACAGCTGGGTGCACAGCTCTGTGCGCACCCGTCGGATTTCGGTTGTTGTTTACTTACCAGAGCCAGTGACAACGGCAACCTTGCCCTCAAGGCTCCAGCTGGGGATTGATGAAGAGGCCATTGTGTCTTGGTATGTGGTTGAACGAAGGTTGTTTGGTTGGAGGTTGAAAGACTGGGGTATCTAAATTCTTAAAGATTGTGAGATGAGACTGTGGAAGAAAAACTCCGGGACCGTGAGGGAATCAATGGAATATATACGTCGACTCCCTCACCGCAGCCGTAGGCTGTACCGTTCCGGCCATATTACCGTCACGGCCTCGGACAGAGCTATCAAAGTCCATAGTTTGGCGATGCATCCACAAATCCAAAGTTCCGTTCGGGAGTATCAGCCTCAGGGGGAAAAGTAGTCATGGGCGTTGTGGTATTGGAGGGAGGTGTTGTGCCTGCGGGGCTGCGACCACGCATTTGCGAAGACCGGCCCCGCCTTCCGTCCTCTAACACTGCTGTGTTGAATGTTTGTCCTGTAAACAGAACGTTGTTGACGTTGTTGAAACAATTAAGAGATACAAGAATAGAAAGGACTTATCGTGAAACACCTTTGGAGCTCTGTAGAGCCTGGAGGCATCTGCTTGCCTGTAGGAAGCTCTATGAGGCAGCAGTATGGCTGAGCCTACTGAAACCTACCTCGAAAATAGATGCTTTCATTAAGCATAACCTTGCCAACAAAGTGTACCGCCATTGACGGATGATACTTCATTAGCAGCGGGACCAAGAAGCCCCAAGACTGAAGCCCCGATGGCGGGGGCATCGCTCGAAAGAGCGGTCGCTGCAGGGGCACTGCTCAGGCCGGGTGCACTGACGCTGGAGCTATTATCAGACCGCAATGTCGACGGCTAAAGCGCATGTCCGTATCGCTTTGGTTCGATGCCTGATCTCTTGGACAGTTTTCTTCGGGGTGATGCAAGCTTGCGTTTCGTATGCTGTGCCATTGCAATTGTGGTATAGCCAGACTGCTTGGCGGAGACGCACAGATGCCGGATGTGCAGAGCAGGAACGATCTCGATGTCGCATGTGCGCTCCAAAGTCCAATTTCAGTCTTTAACCAGACAGGAAAGGCTACGGGAGAATGACAGCAAGATGCAGCGGCGGGCTGGTCCTTGACGACAATGGCGTTTGGTAGCTTGATGAGAGAAAAGATGGGTCGTTTGACGGAGCGGCGGAGAAGGGCAGCGGAGGTTCGGGTGCCGGATCGGCGACCACAGATCGACCAATCAGAGCATTCACCGCATTTCGGGAAATGGGGGAAATCCCGACGTCTCTCGAACGTCGACACTCTGGGGGCAGACGCACTGCGACTCTGCGAACCTCCAAGAAGTTCATCTTGGGCATACCCGAAAGGAATCCGGACTCTCTGTAATGCTGTAATGATCATATATCAGCACATCTGCCTAATTGAACTGGGGACGGGGTAAAATGGAGGATATGAAGACAGGGTTTGGAGGGAGGTATCTCCTCTGTTACCGTGAGAAGAACTTCCTCGACCTGGTCCGGGGCTATTAGTTCGGACGTCAATAGTGGCAGTAGGCGTCTCGCCTCTGTCATGGCTCCTAGACATGGGCATGAGCAGAGACCTCCGTACTTGCGAACCTCAATATTCGCTAGGACCAGTTAACCTGGCTCCTGGAACAGCTGAGCAGGATCTGGGCCGGTTTTGAAGCCATTGCGAGCACCAAGGCGGATTGCAGGACCGTTGGGCAGCGGACGGTTTGTACAACCTCTCTATTGCGGGTTGTGACAGCGGGCTTGCCGCCTCTGACCTCAAGTTTTTGGGAAGTGTTCATGGGAAGTGTGGTAAGGTTGTCAAAAGGACAAGAGTTTGACTGTACATAAGAGGGAACATATAGAAACTACAGAACCCCGTGGCAACTGAGGGGGACCAGGCTACACCCCATCCCCATCATCCCTGGCTAGCGGTGAAGCACTGAGCATGTCCGTAAACGAGCCATGGTGTCACCCCGTTCCCAACCGTCATCACGCCGTCACCCGAGCGAGGCAGCGAGCAGTGAACAGCATCTGATCCGGGACTGCATAAACGTCTGCTGATTGATGCAACACCACCAACTCTTTGCAGCCGAGCTTGGAAACTGACTTCACATGCTATGCCCCATCCATGCAGCAATGACCAAAGGCGACTTGAGCTAATCACCTAGCATATGCAAGCCCGTACGACACGAGGAGACCGACAGTGAACGATGCCGTTGATGAGTGAAGATGCTCATGCTCCGTCATTGCAGCATGGAGAGACTAGTCATGCACCGGTATTGGTACGAAGCTACCAAGCACTCTCATCTAAGAGGCGGACTGTGGTCAAAAATCAGTGCTAAGTCATACGCTTGGCGGGAAAAGAAGCTTAAATTTACCCATAAGCCCAATCAGCGCGTCCCATGTCCCAAACTTGAAACCGAAGGAATTGACCCAATCACCGAAATCGAGCATGAACGCCGATGCGCTGCCGTATGCAGTAGTAGCCTACCCGGCCGCAACACTTCTGTCTCTCTGCCCCCCCCCCTTCTGCCCAATCCGAGCGTTGAGACGGTCATGCCGTTCGGTTTCCTGCATGCCAACCACAGCCGTGGCGGATATCTCAAACGCGCCAATGCTGTCCCGATCGTTCTGATCTGCGGTTAGCACCTTAGCATGCCCTGCTTGCTCATGCCTTACTGGGCCAGCCCTCTCTCTCTCTTGCCCTCCCCAGCAGGTGGCTCCGCTCCGTCGTGGCCCTTCCGGTACGAGGTGACATATGAACCGGAGCCTATAGGAATTCGGGAAGAGGGGAGGCGGACCTGTTACGAGAGCACTGTTGGACCATACGGTGCAGTCCGGAGACTCCCGTTTGTGAACAAACTTCTCTCCTCTCTCCTCTCAAACGTGCGGGCCGCGTAAGCTTGGACACACATTGACTAGCATTCTGGCAGGTGTGTAGTGGCCCTGGTTGTTTTTTTGACAGCGGTTGCGGACGGACTATACGATGCCTTGCTGATATGTGCGATGATGTCTTTAGACAAGAGCCAGCGGGAAAACAAGCAACGTGCCCCCCTTTGGGTTGGTAGTAAACGAACTTGCGATTAACTTAGCTTAGGTATATAAGAATGGGCAATAGAGGATCCGGGCTCGAAAGGAAACTTTTCAGTTTTCCCCCCTTCGCTTCCCCTCAATCCCCTCCGAAGACAATTTTAAGACGGACAGAAAAGACATCAATTTATTCCCTTCCCCCTCAAAGCGAATAAGAACCATTAGCAAGAACGTCAACATGGAAGCAAAGACAGGACCAAGCAAAAGGAAAACGTTCGTCAGGTCGTTAAGATATGGTTAAAACTTGGCGGGGGAAAGTCCCTCCTGTCCCCATGCCACCCACCCACCCCCCGACTTGCCCTACCCCGCCTATCCCGGTATATTCCCCGAAGTCCCATATGGGCCATGTAAAAGAACAGTCCACTTCCAGAAAGCTTGTTCGTACTCTCTCTTCTTGTGGTCACCTTGTCTTCTTTTCTTATTGTCGGCCCAGGCTCTGACTTGCAATATTAGATGGATGGTTGATATGACACAAGACCTCCAAGGCCATCGATCCACGACGGCTTACTATTCATTACATTGACGGGAGCTGGACCCTATTGAGGCCTCCCCCCTTTGAGCAACAACAGTAGAAACCTCGAAACGGCCACCCAAATACAAGAGAAGAATCGTCATCATCGTTAGGGGTATCCATCATAACCAAATTAAAACACGCCCGGAGAATCAACCCCTGGCCAGCTTCTGAAGCTTGTTCCGGATGCCATCCGAGAACCTGGTAGCAACGCCTTCATCGATGACATCGATGCAGTGCGAGAGTACTGCAAAGGCGTTATCAATGGGCAGTTGAGTACCGTCCCTCTTTGTCAGCATCGGCAAACCCTCCCTCTTGCTGAGGTACCTGACCAAGAGAGGATGGTCCTGAGCAACCGCATCTACCGCAAAGGATGGTCCAGGGACCGGGAACATTCCTGAAGACGGAGTGACCGACTCGTTGTGAGTCAGACTGTCCGTCCACAGGATCAAAGCCACCCTGTAAACTGCTGCCGTCCACCACGGCGGTCGGATGCCCCTCGGCATCGAACGTACAAGACGGAAGACCTGGCCGCAATGGAAGATGGCCTCCTCGACGTCGGTGATGCACCGCTTGTGAAGCCACATCAGCTGCTGGTACGTCCCGTCAAAGTTCTCCCTCCTCGCCAGACGCTCAATCTCCGGGAAGTTGGTGATTGCGTTGAGGCAGATGAGGTGGAACATGACGAGCGTTGCTTGCATCATGGAACACATGGGGTTGCTCTTGAGGTACCGCTCAGCAAGGCCGTACCATCGATGAAGAAGATTCTGGACCTCCTCGAGTCTCGCCTTGGTCGAAGCAATGGTGACGGCCTTTGACTTCTGACGAGACCCAATGGAGTCGGAGAAGCAACTCAGCAGTTGACCGTACTGACAGACAAGCGATTGCAATGGGTGGAGCAGGAGGCGAAGGTGGAGAGCAGTAAGTTCAAGTCCTTGAGCAACAATCTCATCATCCAGGAAATGACGGAATAGGTCACGAAGGGAAAGAGGCCGAGCTCCAGAGCCTACTGACGAGTACCCATTACCGAACTCATGCACCTGCTCGAAGAGACCCGCCCACTCGGCGGCACTCTTAGCCTGCCACAACCGATCGGCATCCGGCATCGGTGCACCAAACTCAGTCACATTGAAGAGGGGAGCAGTGTCATGGAACAAAGAGAGGTCTTGGTCCACCATGGCCCAAGAGTAGACAAGTCTAAGAAGAAAAGTTAGTCGGATTGTCACGTGATAGACAGGGGTAGGGGCCACGGCGTGAAGATGACGCATGTGGGGAAGAAGATTTTTGGGAGGCTCTTACCTGCTGCGGCTCTCGTGCTGGATCCACTCGTTCCAGAACGCGTCCGGATTTGCCCGCTGATCCATTGCCATGTGGTTTGGCGTGCGCGGCTCATGTGCTCCGGAGTGTCTAAGCATGGCAAAGTACATACCGCGTTGTCCCATGGCAATGTCCATTTGCCACTTGTCTCCGCTCCAAGCGGCCTGGGCGATGAAAAGAAGACCGGACTGCAGAACCGTCAAATCGCTAGCCATGATGATGTTTTTCTCGATAAGGTCGAAAAGCGATATTCGGCAAGCTTCCGTAAGCCCACCTGTCAACCAACGGGCTTCGGCAGATGGAATGGCCATTGCTCCTTGCGAAATCATGAGCAAAATCAGCAGACTGGTTGCTTTGTCGTTGTAGCCGTGCATCAGCTCATTTGCATCCAGTCTGCCCCGAGCGGTTAGTGGGTAATACCTCTCGAAAGTTGCGGCGTAAGATTTGAGGAAGTATTCCAAGACCCGAGCCGGTGGGAGAAGCACGAAGTTTGAGATTTGAGTTGCAGGCGAAGCTCCTTCAGCGGGCGTGTGGATCATTCCATCTCTGTGGATTTCCAAGGCTTTGTGAAGGAAAGTCTGGGTGATAGCCAGCAACTTGTCTCTGGTGCCTTCGTAGAATGGAACAACCGGCAGCTGCTCGGAAATCGGCTCTTCCCACTGAGGCCGCCAATTGCTCCAGCCTTCGTGGTTTTTGAGGCTTTGCTCCAACTTTTCCAGGTTCAATCTCGCAGTTTTGGGGCACCCGCTGGATGGGACGATTGGAGTGCAGCGGAAGGCCGACCAAGCATCTTGAGCGTTGATGACTGCTTGGAGATCGGGAATTCCAGAGTCGCAGATTGAAACCTGACGGCTGTGGCCAATCATGCCACCAGTGCTGCTCAGATCGATTTCTGAGAATCTTCTGTCCATACCAGGAGTTGCAAGCGGAGTAGGAACTCCGGGCATTGCAGCAGCCATGTCCGGAAGCATGCAGAACATGCCATCCGGATGGGCGCTGAGCGAGAGTCCAGCGGGATCCAAACCCATCTCAGCGGCCATCATCAAATCTGGTCTTCCCATTGCATCGAGCGCAAGTGGCATCTGCATCGCAGTCCAATCCATCATGTACCGAGGGCTAGCTCCGCTCTCCGATGACAAATCCCTGTTCGCGCCCATGAAATCCTCAAACCCCGACAACGGTGTGTGCTGAACGAACCCAGTGCCGGGAGTAGGCAGAGGAGAGATGACAGTGTTGTGCAGGATCGGCGTTTGGCCGGTGGTTGCCGGTGGACTCGCATTGAAGAAGGGTGGTGAAGGGTCCAGTTGTGGCTTTGGCTCGATACCGACTTCATTGCTCGCTGCAGCCTCCAACGGTGGCTGCGGGCTGTTGCTGCTGCTTGAACCCGTAGAACTGTCGTTGGAACCCTGTTCTGATGCGCTACCGCTCGGTACTGGGCCTTCTCCTGGGCCGGGTTGCGGTGGGTTGGTGAGTGCCTGGGCGATGGCGTTCTTTGACTGCCTACGCGTCGGCCGTAGAGTACATCGTAGATTCCGGCTCGCGCATCGACTGCAGGGGAATTTCTTGTCGCATTTGGTCTTCGTCTTGGCGCAGTTGCTGCAAGCTATGGGCGTTCGACCGGCGGACTTGGGAATAATGCCATTGGAAGGTGGAATAGGTTCCTGATTTGCATCCCGGCCGTGGACTGTGTAATGTCGCTGTAGCAGATCGCTGCGGGGTGAGGTAATCAGCAAGATGGTCGTTCCAGAACAGGCTGTTCGATGGTACCGATGGGTACGATGGTACTTCTTGACAAGCGGGTGCACCCCGTACACACGTGAAAACGAGCAAGCGTACCACAATTGCTGTGAGAGACTGTACGAGATGAGAGTAAACATACCGTCTTGCGAATGACATGTGGCAAGTGAAGCATTTGAAAGGTTTCACATTGGTATCTATCAAACCATGTTAGCAATGTACGTTTGTTTGATCGGAACAATGGTGCGTGCAAAGGAGGAGGCTCTTCTGGTAGTGGAGGTGCTCCATGGTAGGTGGATGGACGTACGGGTTAGGATATGCCTCTCCAGATGCTCGTCCCTGGTAAAGGACTGGCCACAGTAGGTACAAAATACCATTATGATTATCGATTGAGTATTCAGTGATTGATTAAGGTCGTTAACGAATGCTGAGGCTCTGAGTCTCCACTCAGGTTGGTGTGAATATAGAAACGATCGTGAGGTTGATGAATGGGGGGGTGGTGGTAGTGGTGGTGAGGGAGAGAAACAGTTTGGTTTACAGAAAGCAAAGAACGCACGGATCGAGATGCAAGAGCAGAATAGGTGGGTAATATTATGATAATATGTACGAGGGGTACACGAAGATAAAGTATTGCAGGCTGAAGAAGGGCTGGGGGGCGAGGGGGGCTTGTGTGCTGAGCTGAAGGAAGCAGAGCAGTGCAGTGACCATGCCTATTATTCAGAATTGCAAGTAAGCTGTTAGCTACCTTAATTATTTCGCGCTTTCGTCTTGGGACGTTGCAAAACACCATAGATCCGTGGATCCCTTCAACCTAGGTAAGCTTGCGAAGACTAAGCTAGCAGAGCTTTCTCCAATCGTGGACCGTGGCATAATCATAGAAGTGGAATCACCAATAACGACCTCAATCCTCAAAGGTGCGGGCCGGAGCCTCGTCCACCTCACATCAGGCCGTTCCCCAATAACGAACCTAGCGATCGACTTGCTTGCCGTGCATGCGAGCCAGAGTCTGTAGCAGTAGTTAGGTTAGGGGAGAGAGAGACCGAGCGCCGCCGTATTCTGGCTCTGTGCGTTGTTGTGCTGGCGTGCTTAATTTACTTTCCAAAAACATGTGCCTCAGTCGATTTGATCTTTGATCTCGAAGCATGTCTGCTTTTGCCCTTACCGCTCCCCCTTGTTTTTCATTACGGAAACGTAGGGTTATGGATCCTGGCGCTCTTCATAATCTCGTACCCTGCTGGCTTGCCGCATACGACTATCAAGGTAGTAGCAGCAGCAGGAAGGTGATGACTTGTAGACACCTCAAGTCCTTCCGCGTCTGCAGCCGAATTGAGTCAAGGCCCGAGATCACGGATCGGCTACTTGGGAACGAACCATATCCCTGATGGATCCGCCCAGAGACAGGGGCATCACGGACACCGACATGGGCGTGATGGTAGGGCAGCGCTCGTGGGACGCCTTGACCCCCCTCCAAGCCCGTGGCAGAGCCTTGCCATGTCGCTGCTGCTAACTCTGGGAGAATGCTCCAACAAGGCGCAAACGACACACCGTCTCAGTAGCCGCAGTCTCGAATAAGCACGGCACCGACCTCTACCGGAGAGGGTTCAACTTCGGGTTTGATCATAGGCCTCTCACAGAAGGGCGTCTCGTCCTGACTAGAAGGGCTCTTGATGAAGTTTCACAACAGTCACAGACTTTTGCAGAGAAGCTCGAGCTCGGTGATCAGACAAGCCTCGTCGTCCTGTTTAATCTCCTTTGTTCCTTTCAAACCGTCAGAAGAAACGCTATCACATTGCATGACTCCCCTTTTCGTCTCTGCACGCCCAAGCAACCCCGCCAAGCCGCGACTTGTGGCTGACGGGCTTGTTCTGTTCAGGCAGAAGAAAGCGGGTGCTTGTCTGTTTGCGTTGGGGCACCGCTACTTCGAGTAAAGTATCTCATAAACAATGGCGCCTCTGCCATCATTCCGTGAGTTCGAGCGGCGGTAGCATATAGCCAGCGACAAACGCACTGACTCGACCGTGTCGAAGCGTCAATTGCAATCAATGGTGAGGATGACGATGATCGTGATGACGATGGCATCGGTCGGTAGCCCAAGCTTTGTCCAAGGCTCAGAAATTCACCTCACATTTTGATATACCGGATGGGAGATTTGCGGCGTACAAATGGAGGCTAGGTTGAACGCACGACCAGACCGCGGAGGTTGCCAGCTTCGCAAGCCGTCCAGTACGAACAATGGCAATCCTGGAAGTTTGTGTACCTACCATCGCACCGAGTAGATTGTTTCTCGGACAAGGTACAGGGTACCTCTTCAATCATCAATGCTCTGAGCTGTGCATCAGATGTACAACATTTTTCTGTTACATTTGTCTTGTGCTACAGTCCGCTAGGGCGAAGGAAATGTACGAGAGGCTCGTTCGAAAGTACAGTGTATAACCCGTATCGTCTTGAATGTCGAGATGTACCGTTGTTGGGCGTTGCGGACCTTGCGGTCGTCCAGAGACGCAAGCCACACACCCTTTTGGACGGATTCCCCTGGCTATTCGATAAAGCCAAGCTCGTCCCGTTCGAATGCTAAACCTAGCTTGTCCTGGCCAGTCACATCGCGTGGGGTCTTGCGTAACTGGCGTGTGCTACTAATAATATGCACTATTGATCTGCTTGCAAGCTTTCCTGCTTCATGCGCGTTCCTAGCTCCCCGAAGCTCTCTCCCTCTCCACTATGCTCCTACTGGGGGCTGCTTCCCCCCCCCCCCCCTTTCTCGCTTCTCGTCGGAGCTTTTGCTCGCCCACACTCCATCAGGTCAGCCTTGCGGAAGGAAGAGGGGTCGAAGGACCGATTGCTGCTGACGTGGGCCTATCCTGGACAGAAGCCTACCACTTCCGGTCGCTCACCTGCTTTAACAGGCCCTGGGATCAGCATTGGCAGCAGGGCCAAGGGGCTCAATGGAGAAAACACATGAAGATCACTGCGCTCCTTAGATGCTCCCTTCTGAGATTTCCAAGACAATGATCTTCAGGGTTGGGGTTGACCCGTCGATCCCTTGTACCTCGTATCCGCCTGAGCTGCCTCAGACAGGAATGAATTAAAGTTGGCATGCGATCCGACAACTGCTGTCACCGTATTCTTCTGGTACGCCAAGAGAGCTGTAATGCACCTTTCCTTGGAAGATCATCGTCGCAGTGAGTGTATTATGCAACAGCCCAACACCCGGAGGCGATAATCGACGGGTAGAGAGTTGTGACAGGCTTCATAGCTCGCATTGCAACCAAGCCGCTGGTAACGTATCGCGACATGTCAACTCAACTCACCCGCTGCTTGCTGCTCTTGGGGCTGAGCTGAAGCAAACGCTTTGTCACGAACTTCGCAAACTTCGCGTTGCTCTGACTTTTATGGCCAGAGAGTGTTGTGTTGTTGAGGACGAAGTGTTGGGCCAAGGCCCATGTTCCTGACGTTCATGTTCCAAGCCGACTAGACAGAGGTTCGCCAGCGGCTAAACAGGAGGTGCTCGCTTGTTTATGCTCCGGCCGTTTCACGGGCGCCGTTTGTCCTGTTTCTCCAAGGAGGCTTTTGACGACGAATGTGTTCTGTTGCTTTGGCCGTCTCTGATCGCTACGAAAGACCATTGCCATAAAGTGGACAGACAATGTGCAGCCGCATCAGCAGTCAGCAGCAGCGGTATCCTGATAGCGAATTGACACCTATAATTGGATCCGATAATGGGCAGAGTGGTTCGACAATGGTTGTACCAAGGAGTCTAGACTGTTGGACGGCTCCGGTGCTGGCCGTGTTGGTCTTCGAGAAGGATGTTGCCAAGGCAGCAGTCATGATGTCTTCTATGCGGAAGCGTTGCAGCAAGCTTTTGCTCCGAGGCATCTCCTTGGTCCGGACTTTGCAAGTCATCATGACTCCTTGTCGGCACCCAGTATATACTTCCTTGTGAAGTAACGGTGTGTGTGTTAAGCTGCCCACCCTCTCGTGGGTGAAGGTGGTCCAACCCTTCCCTTCATCCCGCCCAACGTGCAGTATCCTCCTGAAGGCGGCCAGTAACACGACGATAATCGACCATTGATGGTAATATGGTAATGGTCTAAGCAATGTGGAGGTCGCTTTCCTGGTCAGGTCCGCTGGCAGATGGTGGTTCTTGGCAGGTCGAGGTCTTGGTGTCGCGTATCCTTGAACGTTTTCGTGGGTCTTCTGTCGAAGCTTATCGCGACTTGGGGGAGTGCAGGATGTGGGGTATCATGGCAAACCTTCGTTCACGACGAGAATGTCAAGTCTAGTTATACCGTCTCTGTTTCTCCTTTTGAATGAAGCACTCGCACGTCCCTTGTCTGGAAGACTACTGTGAGTTTGTTTCAATGTCCGCCGTCGCAGTGCTATCGCTGCTTGATGGTAATTTCCACGAACCCAACAACCATCACCGGATTGGTCAAACCAGGGAGCGGTAGGCCTGTGAGGCTCCGGAGCACCTTGCAGGTTGAGGAATCCTGCACCATGCAAGCAGTCTTATCCCCTGCTTTTGCATGAGTCCAGCCACAGTCGGATCTCCGCCAGCCGCCTGCCGTGGCTTAGAGGTACCTTACGTCCTTGTCTTAAGAGCTGTCCCTCATCCACGTCCTCCGGATCATTCCAGGAAAGCACTCCTGTGATAAGGAAGATCGTGATGCTGAGACATTCCCTGATCTGCACTCTATGACAAAGAGCGGGGTGAAATGGGACCATTCATGCTCAATTAGAGCCTCTCGCCAGCACGAGCTATAACCTACGGAGTAGCGTGAGGCGATTGACAGCCTTTAACCTTTTCGGCCGGAAGTCAAACTTATCGCGGTGTTCGCAGCACCCGTTGGTTGGCGGAAATTCTCAGATGTTTGCTGCCTGCGAAAGGATGGAAGTGGTGTTCGTTGAGCCGCGCGCAGCATGCATGCGCGGTAAGCAACAACGCAGAGCTAGGGTAGCGGATATTGAAAGACAAATCGAGGCCTTGCTTGTGATGCCTGTTCCCTACAGACACTCTGCCTCAGGCTATGCCAACCTGTTGTCACATCTCAGCTCGCTCGTAATTGGATGATTACCCCGCTCGTACAATTAATTACCTGACTCGTCGATGAGATGCAGAATCTTTGATAATCGCCACTTAGCACCTGGATAGGTTTGCCCTAAGGTTTGACAGCGACGATCACGATGATCTTGTAAATCTTCGGATTGTGATTCGATTTGCCGGACCCTGGAGGATCTTGCTCAAGAAAGCGGCTGCTCCGAAGCCAAGACTAATATCAATAATGTCTCCTCGTATCTTTGCAGCCGCCTCAACTGTCCATTTCTTATCTACTTGGCGCTAGCCAGGTACCCGTGCTAATCATGATAGGTCGCCCCCGCTTGACAGATGGTCTTCGCTTCGTTTGTTCAATCCCGAGACCTTCCGTCTTGTGCAGTAGGCGGGAAACACCGACCTCATAAGACGGCATTGTATTGAGGCGAAATTAATTATTTCAGCTTGCCGATGTGCTGCACCTTTTACTCACATGGTGGTATTATGGGCATGGGATGCCGACGCTCAACGGTGTAATGGAACCCAAGTCAGCCTAGGGGCATGGCGTCATGGAATCGTCGGTGAGACCAACCCGGAGCGAGCAACCCGAACCTTAACTAAAAATAAAGAACGGGAGTGATCAAACCTGAGGCTCAGCAGCTGGGAGGAGGCTATCGTGAGGCGGGGCCTAGAGCTTATCCGCATCCGCTCCGCCCCGCCGTAGCCAAGGGTTCGGAATCAATCCGAAAGATTGTACTTGGAGCGATATCGTCCAAGGAGTGGGTGAAACAGTTTCCAAACATACCTGTTGACATTGTATACGTAGCTTGCGGTATTTTAAACATTCTGAAGGAGGCTTTGCTTTGGCATTGCCTTGCTGGAACGGTCCAACGTCCGCAACGCCTGCTTGCCGTATCACTGAATATCCTACCCTGTGAACAACTCAACAAGAAAAACATGGCGGAGTTCTTGCCATGAGCCAGAAATAGGTCGGATAAGTTGACCAACGTAGAGAGCGTGTCAGATGAATGAATGTACATCAAGTTGCAACTCGAGCAGAAGGTGTCTTCCAATTCCTGGTACTGCTTGCATTTATAAGAATGATTTTATATTCAAGCACATATGCTGATGGCATTTATGGAGCCTTTACAGTCTCAGGACAACAAGACCTGCCACACGGCTACAATCCTGTGAGTAGCCCTTTAAGTTCGCAATTGTCTTGCCCTTGGATTCGTCTTGACTTGAAATTGCTATGCATCCCAACAATAGTTCCTCTTATCACGTGACCTATACAGGGGATCTCAAGATGCAAAAACCAGAGGAAGCAAGCTTCGTAGTGAATTGGCAGGCTGCTCCGTACAAGGTAATTGGCGACATGGAGTACTGCAGTCTTGCTTTCACTTTCGTCAACACACCTATATTGCTCAACTTCAGAGCTCTCAGTCTACATGCCACTCGGACGTTGAGAGACCACTCGGAAGCAAGTCGCCCAATTGGGAAGTCATCCAGAAACTCTCGTATTCCGTTCCCTGCTATGTTATGTCCGTGTAAGCTGCGTTCAGCACATTCTGTGGGACGTCGTAGCCGCTGTCAAGATCTCCATTGTTTAGTTTGTGCCACCACTCGTACGATTTCACTCTTGTGCAACGGTGTCTGTACCTAGCTGTTAACGCCGTGGCACGACAAGCGTGCTGCAACTTAGTCCATTAAATAGCATGCTTTGGACGGGAATGACTCCGTGATGAAGCATAATCGTACATACGTTCGTGGGACTGTATCACATAGTCTGAGGTTGTACAAGGGGATTCTCTCGGAATGCACGAGACATCAAGATGGCATTCTGACGGTAGTACACGGTGTTACTGCATGGAATATTTAGTTTATCGATTCCTCTCTGTTGCAGCAGCCCCATCCTTGTAACAAACTTCTACACTTACCCGTGATTCCCGCTCACCGCTCAATCTTCTGTACCTCTGCCTTTATTGCTTCGCGGTAAGATCAAGCTTCCCCCTTTGACATACATGGCTTCAGCCACATGTACGGCAACCACATGCAGGTGGCTTTCTGCACCAGGAGCTGAAAGCAGAGCCCCTAGCACCCGCAGAAACGTGATAGGCTCTGATCCCGTGGAAAGCAATGCTCCACCAGTATAATGTTGACGAACGCCACGAGACAGAAACAGCTCTCCGTAGCCTGTCCAACTTCTTCGCGAGCAATACACTTTTTCTTTAGCAGGAAATGAATTTTTCTTTGGGTTCCACAGCAGCAGAGCCGCACTACGCCGGAAGATTTCTGCAACTGTTGCGGATCACCTCGAGCTTCGAGATCACCTTTCCAGATGCAGCCTTTGATTGAGAACGAAGCTAAACGAAACAACAAGTGGATATCTGACTAGAGTCTAGGACTTTTGAGCCATGTGTACATGGTAGTTACCTTCGCGTGCAGGTGTTGATCCACTGTGGAAAATTGCACGTTGTCCCACGTACCATAGGCAAGCAGGACCAATGCAATGAACTGACTACAGGGACCAACAGGAAGCATTCCGGTCACAGTGGAGACCACATCTCAGCATAATGTTGAGTTCGAGAAACGCATCTGAGACTTGGGGTAAATTCTAGTCCATTACGGAGCGCAAACCTTAGTTATCTAGCTGCTTAGATTCTACAGACCGCGGCGAGAACGCTTGCCAGTAGTCTGGCCTGGCTGAAGAAGAGGCTGATATCGCAGCCTTACAGGCATAACCATGCGGAGTTTACCATTAGCGTACCCAAGATCGATCGATCTACTTGTGGTACCCACACGAGCCGCTCCGAATGTATGCATCATATTTTCGTAGCCGTGTATAACAAACTTCACGCTTCGAAGCCGTGCTGGTCCGCGGCGTCTCGCTGGCAAATACTGGCATACGCTGGCATGCTCTGAAGCTTCAGACGGCGGCGCCTTGCCACACCAATGCTATGCTTTTACGCAGGCGCGGACGCTGGTCCGACACCAATGCAGACGAGCCGTCCGCCTCTGCCAGATGGGAAATAATGCACACGCCAACCTTCTCACATGAAAACCTACCACACCACCGACGCATCCCAGCGAGTCGGAAGCGTTTGCCGGCAACCACATTCGTCAGCGCTGGAACGGTGCAATGTCGGATAAGAAACCTTGAAGGGAACCCTATCCATCTGGGAAAGGCAAGGGCCCACCCGGCACATCCCAATAGAGACGTCGCACAAGAAGAGCATTGACTTGAGTGCGACTGACCAACCACAGCA
This sequence comes from Floridaphiala radiotolerans, assembly GCA_022813185.1. NCBI lineage: Eukaryota > Fungi > Ascomycota > Dothideomycetes > Floridaphiala > Floridaphiala radiotolerans. Next base: position 895,250 of record JAKLMZ010000004.1, on the reverse strand, counting down.
AAGCGCTGTGGGCGCAAGATCAAGGGGTAATGGAAGAGATAAGAAACACTCTAAAAACCGAGGTGACACAAACCGCTCACACCCAAGTCTGATTTTCCCCGTTGGAACGAAAAAGGAATCTGTCTCGCTTGCCCTGGCTTGCAGCTCAACTGCGATCCGCCAAGGTAGCCTTGACGATCCTTTAGATTAAGTCTTTTGGAATGGAGCAGGGCAAAAAGTTCGTTAGCCTCGCAGAAGATCAACCTTTGCATTGCTACTGGTCACTGGTTATTTTTGGTGGGTTTGGGAGCTCCCTTCTCGTGACGTAGATCATCGTTTAGGCGACGGATTTACAATTAGCGCGTCAGCACTGGTCTTGGTGCTTAAGCTTAATTCAATGACCGCGTTGATTTGACGTCAAATCTGCAGCTACGGAGATTGGGGTCCCGTTTAGATGATGGACTAATCAAGCACTCGTTTGTTGGCAAGACCTGCGTCCGTTGTTCTTCATGATAACAGCACATGAACTGTGATGCACGGGATGAGGATACGCAATAGCGCGCATTATCTTATCAATAATTGTGCTGATTGGAAGTGGCTAGTCTATCGTGCCGAGGAAGATGCAGAACGCCCCATGTACCATATGTATGCCACCGACAACTCTAGCTATCAATACATGCCGCGCCACAAGCATGCTGCGCTGTGCATATGAGGGACGAAAGGCAATCTTCTAAAAATGCAAGACATCCTCCCAAGCGCCAATATCCAATGCAGATTAGACCGTGAGTTGTTTCGCTCCAAGGTTTTGGGATCATGAACCTGCATCGACGACTTCAACAACATTCTTGCTGGTCCAGTCATCCCACGCCTTGCAAGTCTGGTCGATGATATACGGGACGTTGGGGATTCGGTCGGGATGTGTCTGCGCGGTGTTAGCTCCTCCCTTTCAAGGTCCCGTGACCACAGCTTACCATAACGTTCAAGCTCAATCCGCCACTGAGATGCCATGCTACGTGACAATGGAAAGGCCATACTCCGGGGTTGTTTGATTCAATCTGAAAGACACTGTAGCCTCCCGCCTGAACAAGGTGGGTATCGCGCCTGGCTGGATTCTGTGCGTTGATGATGGTAGTCCCATCCCACGTGCCATTCCCATCGGCCAGAACGAAGAAGTCGTGACCATGAAGATGGAACGGATGTGCAGCCGGGGTTGGATTCTCCAGTACGAACCTGATGGAGGAGTTCTTGCCAAAATTATACACGTTCCATTGAGGGTTCTCGGGAAAGGAGACCTGACCTTTGCTTGCAAGCTCCAGAATCGGATGATTGAAGTTCGCCCGGAATGTTTGATTGTTGATCGACCACACGAGGTTACCAGTGGCATTCTTCTCCAAGGCAATTGCAAGCTTTTGGGTGAAAGCAGGTACGCTAGGGGTGATTGCATATTCAGGTACGGCTGAAGCCAATGGATCGCTCCGGCATGCATCGTCCACCGGCCAGGCGGAGGTGGTAGGCATTTGTGTCTTGTCTGCTTTGTCATAGTAGACAATCGCTTTAGCCTCCCCATTGTGTGATAAGCCACAAGCAGCTGCCTTGGATATCTTTGATCGCATCCAGTAGATACCATCGCGGTTCCCGACACCTTCTACTAGGACGTCGACTCGCTGTCCAATTGCAAGAGTCACAAACTCGACCTCGAAAGGCTTCACGGGGACAAAGTCGTGAGCAATGACTGTGAGCTTGTGGCCATCGATGCTGAACTGCTGAAGCCCGTCTGCTCCAGTATTGATAAGTCGGAGCCGGTGCACCTTGCCCTTGACGAACTTGAACTTTGACAGGGCTGCGCCAGGAGTGCATTTGTATGTCGTGTTCCGAAGTTGAGCACAATCGTATTGATTCTTCCCGTTGATGAGATTATTGTCGCTGAAAGGTGGAATCTTGGTCAAGTCCGTGCCAACAACGTCACTGACCAGGTCAAAGTAAGGCGCGTGGTACCAGTCGTTCAGAATCACGGGGCCAACATCAATATCGTAGCGCTTATTGGTAGGCCCATAGATTATCAGGGGTCCGTATAGACCCGCGGTGTATTGTGCAGAGTAGTGTGCATGATACCTTTGGCTTTATTAGCGGACTTCAATAGCTGACGGGGTGATGGGAACCTTACCAGCTGGTGCCGAACTGATCTGCCCGATAACGGTAGGTATAAGTTGCGCCGGGTGCAATCGGGCACTGTCCAACAGAGGGTACACCATCGTACCATGGTGTCTCCTTCTGTAATAAGCCGTGCCTTTGATGGTTAGTGTTGTGTCGAGTGGAGGAAGCATATACACCCACCAGTGAATACTTGTGCCTTCTTCAGGGGCCGATATTTGGTTATGTACAGTGACCTCTATCCAGTCTCTATACTCATGTAAGCGTACGAAATGATCTCCGCATTTTCGCGGTTACATACCCCCAGTTAGCCTCAATCTGCGGTCCAGGAAATTGGCCATTGATAAGGATTGCAGGTCTCTCGACACCATCTGGAGCGATAGTGCTTCGCGCGACCGTGAAGTTGTAGTGCCGGGTGACTCCAGTATTAGGGATGTGATCCAGGCGGCCAGGCTCTGTGTTCCATGGTGTCCTGCAAACGCAAGATCAGTATCCGATGGTGGAAGGGAGCGGAAGTCACCCACCTAGCGCCCCAGGGGAAGCCATTTGGTAGTGGCTGTGGTCGTGTTAGTAAGGATGCTCAAGACAGTATGAAGAGTTGAATTCCTACGTTGTTGGTAAGACAGCTCGGAAAAGTAGGTGCTTCAAGTGTACCCCAGACCGGCTTTCCTGGTCCTTCAAAGTGTCAGATGATGGCTTTCTGGCATACTACATCTTACATCTCAGATAGGGACGCACCATTCTGCTGTGACACGCTCAAGGTGGAGGCGACGGCCGCAACATCCCTGATAATGTTTCTAACGCTGGGCATTACGGAACGTGCTTCGAAGAATTTCAAAGCAATGAAAGAGGAAGGGCTCCAAGCAGTTGACGATAGGGAACAGACCGAAGACACTTCAGAACTGAGACGATGATACGGTAAAGGGATTATATATGAAATGATATACCAGGCTCCTTCAACGTTCCAGCAGGGACATTTATAAGAACTTGAAGGACGTCGATCTACAGGCTTAAATCTTACAGCAGCATATTCAATGTCCAGTTTCCAAATAATCATAGAGGCTGTTACAGCGATGCAGAGGCTGTGTGAGAGGTTGCACCGCTAGCAACGGCCATGCTTCGTCCCACGTCTCCATGTTGCGATGCTCCTCCTTTCGTGAGCTCAGCCGTTGTCATTATTGCTTGGCGGTTTGCCTTGCTCACACCGTGCTTAGATGGTGATCAAGTTGGAGATATGCTTATAGGTTGAGGCTGATGACTGCAGGTCGCCGCTGTCATCAGAGGGCTGTTGATTGGACGAGCATCCTAAGAACGAGCCAATAGCAAAACAGAGCAATCCGTATACTCTCAGCGGAACATGCCCAGCAAGGCGGGGCGGAGGAACTTCAGATGAGACAGTAATATTCTTAGACACCCAAATGATGAAAAGGTTTGCAAGATCGAAACATGCTTATTGCTCTTAGTAAGGCTGGAAAAGTAGACTTACCTTCGTTACTGTGAGAATTGCTGTGGTCGGGCTATGCTCTGTAGACCGCCCCATCTCTGAATCCTTCGGTGAAGCTTATGTCCAGGGGCCAGAAGTCCAAAAATATCACAGGAATGAGGAGAACTTCACGCGGTAAGACTGAGACGGGCGCGATTAGGGACCAGCTCGGGGTCGTAGAGGATTGCTGAATAACGTGGGAATCCTTTTGACAGCTGGTACACATCCAGTATCACAACGGCGCTGTCTGCACGATCAAGTGACTATGGCCCTCGTGGTGCTACAACTCCGATAGATGGAGCGGCCAGCCTACAACGTCTTTGTGAGACTTAGCACGATGTGAGGTAACGCTCAGACGGTGCAAATCTTCCAATTTTGTGGTTCTCAATGGGTCCTCACAACGGTGATCTGCATTGCTGCGCCCAAAGCGTGTAGAACGGATGCACAAGCAATGTGCGCAGCTGGTGGATAATGCACTCCAACACGCGCAAACAATGCCGGCAGGAGGCATAGTTTAGGTACAGTACAGAGGCTCCCTCTCCCTCTTTCAGAAGCGCAATCTGAAAACATGTAGGATGATGAAATGGCGAGCGGCACGGCGTTCCCACCAGGGACCTATGGTGTCCATCACAATCTCCACGATCCACAGCGCGCGCGCGCAAGGGAGCTGAAAAATGTCCGATTCATCGTCTGGCGACAAAGGTGCTTCCTTCGTGGTAGCGACGTTCGACTGTTCCCAGGACTGACGTGGCTGGGGAGATGGGAGGAAAAAGGGGGGGTTCGGTTGATGTGTCCCATTGAAGTGCTTGACCAGAAGGGCTTAGCCGGTCGGACATCTGACTCTCACAGCGAATAACGAGAGCTTCACCGTCCGCTCATTCGGTAAAGCAGTGCGCTCGTATTGTTTTCATCACCGTTCACCCATATCTGCAACCCTCGCTGCCTATCCCTCCACCATCCGACGCAGGGTCCGCCGTCCTGATTTCACTTAGCACGTCCGGATATGGAACGCGCGTGTTGTCATAGCCTTCAGCCAGCGCCCACTGTGGTTCCTGCTTCGGTAACCCGATTTCTAAGTTTACCTCGTCCTCCTCCATCTCCGGTACGATGGATGCGCTCCACTGCTCCCATCTGTGCTTGGCTCGCCCTACCGAGAGACTTCCGCTACGGCTGATCCGGAGAAACGAGGCGGAGGTCGTCCTCATGGAGTTGGCGTTCCTCTCTTATGCAGACAACCGACAAAAGTCCGTATCGGCCCCTGCACTGCACAGGCTCTGCACAGAGTGGGCTTCTGGCTCTTCTCTCCCAAAGGCCAGCCTTTCGCAAGGGACCGCGTCCGAGAGTTGCCTTTTGCTCGCTGGCCTGGTCCTTGAGAGGCTCCGTAGCCAGGCACAGAATACAGTTTAATTGCTTTGATCGAGGCTCTGTACAAGTCGCAGGACGGCAATTAGGCATGCACCTAGGCGCGAAGCTACGGTGCACCGGACACCTGTGCTTTGGAGCCATTACATCAGTGGTACCCTGCTACCCGCTTCGGACAACAACGGTATGTTACAGGGGTGGTTTGATGTTATTTCACCGGAAGTTTACAGTTTAGACGCGCATGGTGGTAACTCACCCGGCGGCGGATTCCATCCACCTCGACTACTGTAAGTGTGGCCATCTTGTTCGGTCTAGCACGTGTAACTCCAAGCTTCTGATTTCCTGCCGTCCGAGTCGCTGGGAGATCTACGAAAAGGATCGAGTTCGTGGGCAATGCGTTCCTGAGTAACTGTAACTTTGCACCATATGCACATGCCGAAGAGCGGGTCGGACTTTTTCTTTCCTTCTGTCGCGAACGAGGCTCTCGATAGGAACTTGAGCAGCGCTGCAAGAGGAGCAAGGTTGATGCCAAGATTCCTCAAGCTCAGATGCAAGGCTGGTCCGCCCTTTTTCTTGCTCTGTTTCATGCTGCACAAACTGCGGTGCGGATGGATGGCTGACAAAAAATAACACCGCCAAGAACAAGGTATGCTAAATCGGCTCTCCTCCCATGGCCGGCCCATGTAACGCGCCCAAACCCTCCGCAGGGCTCCACCGTCTCATCTGCCTTATCTGAATAGTCAAAGTTATGGCTAGGTCAGCGGCTGAGTTGTTTGAGCCATACGGCCATGCTAACTATAGGCCTTGATCTCTAGTCGGAGAAGCTCCTGGCTCTGCACGCCATACCTCTCCACAGTCCGTCTGGGCCAACCAGATGCCGTCCTTCCACAGGTCCGATGCTTGACCAGGTACACCTACTCACGTCAACATGCTCTTCCTGTACCTTTTCGGCATTGTCAATAGCTTGGGTACCCCGTGTCCATGCTCCACGATGATCCGTACCCGACCTTGCCTGCACATCGCTCGATCTCAGCCCGTAGTCAGTGTAAGAGCATGGTCTGACTTGGTATCAGAAGCCAGCCCATGGTACTGGTGTGCGGATACAAATAGAGTCAGCGGCCAGCCCCTCTGCCATGTTCCTTATAAGACCTCAGACCTCCCCAGGTACAGTGTCTCTTTTTCCCTTGCCCATATCAACACTATAATCTACCAATTGGACATTGTTTTTCCCTTTTGACCATCAATTGAAACTGTCCTCCCACGGTTTCATTGATACGGAGACACTCGTTACCGTCTACGAACCAGAACCCTCGCTGAGAACCGTTCCGGATATCCCCTCACTCGACATCTTGGATCAGTCTTGTATCTTGACGAACCACTATCTTGAACCATAATCAACTAATTGGACCCCAATTGCAACTACTACTACAACAACCACCTACCAACATAATCAAAGAAACCACCCAACCGCCAAAATGAACGTGCTTCTTTTCGGCGATCAGACTGCTGATCAGTACGCCTTGCTGTGGAAGGTCTCGCTGAGGAGGGACAATGCTCTTCTCCTCACCTTCCTCGAGCGCACCAGTGTGGCCCTCAGAGATGAGATCAAGAAGCTGCCTCGCTCGCAACGCGAGTGCATTCCCGATTTCTTGACCATCCAGCACTTGGTGGAAGCCTACTACGAGAAGGGCCTCAAGATTCCCCAGTTGGAGAGCGCATTCGTCACGATTGCCCAGCTTGCGCACTATATTGGGTATGTCCCGGACTTGCCAAGATTCCGGTCGTTAAATTGCTAATCGCTTGCAGATACTACAACGAGCATCCGCAAGAGATCCCGGCTGCGACGAATACGAGAGCCATCGGTTTGTGCACCGGTATGCTCGCCGCGTCTGCCGTGGTTTCCAGCAAGAACCTCGTCGACTTGATTCCTCTTGCTGTCGAAACCGTCAAGATTGCATTCCGCGCTGGTACCGCCGTTGGAACCGCAAAGGATGCTCTTGAGCAGGTGCAGAATGCACGTGAAACCTGGTCCACCATTGTGACCGGCATTTCCGAGAAGGAGGCGACCTTGGCGCTTCAGGCGTTCCATCAGGAGTTCAGCATTCCTCCTACCAGCCAAGCCTTCGTCTCGGCTGTTAGTGTCTTGGCGCTCACCATCAGTGGTCCACCATCCACCACCCAGCGTTTGTTCGAAAACTCCGAGGTTTTCAAGAAGAACCACCGCGTCCCAATCCCAATCTACGCACCTTACCATGCAAGCCATTTGTATGGTGAGGCTGAGATCGAGCGCATCCTGGACGAGGATACCCGTGAGGTCCTCCAGACCTACCGTCCTGCCAGCTTGATCCACTCCGCCTCCAGCGGAAAGTGCATCACTGCCACCAGCACCTTGGAGCTCATTGAGGTCGCCCTCGCCGATATCCTCTTGAACCCTGTTCGCTGGGACCATCTGCTCGAGGAGGTCGTCACCCAAATCACCGACTTCAGCAACTCTGAATGCTCCATCACCGCTGTAGGTGTCAGCAATGTCGCCAACAGCTTGCTTTCGGCTCTCAAGGCTGGCGGTCAGGCCGCTGTTCACATCCAGGACCACACCTCCTGGGCGTTCCGCTCTGAGAACTCTGGTCGCACCCAGAATGACAAGGTCGCCATCGTTGGTATGGCCGGCCGTTTCCCTGGCGCCGCTACTCACGATGCTCTCTGGGAGTTGCTCGAGAAGGGTCTGGACGTTCACCGCGAGGTTCCCCTCGAGCGTTTCGATCCCAAGGCCCACACCGACAAGTCCGGCAAGGGCAGGAACAAGTCGCACACCCCATACGGTTGTTTCATCGATGAGCCCGGTCTATTCGACCCCAGGTTCTTCAACATGTCTCCTCGTGAGGCAGCGCAGACTGATCCCATGGGTCGTCTTGCCCTGACCACTGCGTATGAAGCTTTGGAGATGAGCGGCTATGTACCCAACCGTACCCCTTCCACCAAGTTGCACCGAATTGGTACTTTCTACGGACAGACTTCGGACGATTGGCGTGAGATCAATGCCGCCCAGAACGTTGACACTTACTTCATCACTGGTGGTGTCAGAGCTTTCGCTCCGGGCCGCATCAACTACTACTTCAAGTTCAGCGGACCCAGTTTCAGCATTGATACTGCCTGCTCTTCTTCCCTCGCTGCAATCCAGTTGGCCTGCACGTCTTTGTGGGCTGGTGACTGCGACACCGCTGTTGCAGGTGGTCTCAACGTCCTCACCAACCCTGACATTTTCTCAGGTCTCAGCAAGGGTCAGTTCCTGTCAAAGACCGGAAGCTGCAAGACCTACGACAATGATGCCGATGGCTACTGCAGAGGTGATGGTTGCGCCAGTGTCATCCTCAAGCGTTACGAGGACGCCGTTGCCGACAAGGACAACATTCTCGGCTGCATCTTGGGTGCCGCCACCAACCACAGCGCCGAAGCCGTGTCCATTACTCACCCTCACGCTGGAGCGCAAGAGTTCCTCTACAAGAAGGTTCTTGCGAACGCTGGTGTTGATGCTCACGATGTCTCCTACGTTGAGATGCACGGAACCGGTACTCAAGCCGGTGACGGCATCGAGATGACATCCGTCACCAACGTCTTTGCTCCCCGCCACCGTCAACGTCGTCCTGAGCAAACCCTCCACCTCGGAGCCATCAAGGCCAACATCGGTCACGGTGAAGCCGCTTCTGGTATCAACTCACTTGTCAAGGTGATGATGATGCTCAAGAAGAACGCAATCCCTGCCAACGTTGGTATCAAGGGAATCATCAACCAGACTTTCCCCAAGGATCTCGATCGCCGCAACGTTCACATTTCCACCAAGCAAGTCTCCTTCCCTCGCAAGGGCGCCGAGCCCCGCAAGGTGTTCCTCAACAACTTCAGTGCTGCTGGTGGCAACACCGCCATTCTTCTCGAGGATGGCCCGGCCAAGAAGCCCATTGAGGCTGCTGATCCCCGCTCAACCCACCTGGTCACGGTCACCGCCCGCTCGATTGCCTCCTTGAAGCGCAACATCGCCAACATCCAGAAGTATCTGACGGAGAACAAGGACGCCACCCTTCCCAGCTTGGCCTACACCACGACCGCTCGTCGTATTCAGCACAACTATCGCGTTGCGTTCCCCGTTTCCGACATCAACAAGGTTCAGGAGATGTTGCAGGCTCAGGTGAAGGACACGTACAGTCCTGTCCCGATGGTCCCTACCCAGGTTGCGTTCACCTTCACTGGACAAGGCTCTCAGTACACTGGTCTTGGCCAGAAACTGTACCAAGACTTGAAGTCATTCAAGGCGGATATCGACCAGCTCGACGATCTCGCTCGCAAGCAAGGCCTGCCCTCCTTCCTTCCGCTTTTGGATGGTACTGAGGTCACCACCCTGTCTCCCGTGGTTGTTCAGCTCGGCATGGCATGTATTCAGGTCGCTCTCGCTCGCATGTGGGCTGCCTGGGGCGTCAAGCCATCCGCTGTCATTGGCCACAGTCTTGGTGAGTATGCTGCTCTCCACGTTGCTGGTGTCATTTCCGCCAGTGATATGATTCTTCTCGTCGGCCGTCGTGCGCAGCTTCTGGAAGCAGAGTGCACTGCCTATACCCACGGCATGTTGGCCGTCAAGGGCAGCGTCGACTCGATTGAGGACGTTCTCGGTGATAAGATGACCGAAATTGCCTGCATCAACGGGCCGGAAGAAACTGTTCTCTGTGGCACCAGCCAAGTTGTTGACAGCGTCAATGAGATCCTAGCCAGCAGGGGCTTCAAGGCAACCAAGCTCAAGGTTCCTTTTGCCTTCCACTCCGCTCAAGTCGAGCCTATCCTCGAGAAGTTCAAGGCTGTCGGCAAGTCCGTTGTCTTCAACAAGCCTGTCGTTCCAGTCATGTCTCCTCTCACTGGCACCGTCATCCGCGAAGCTGGCGTCATCGGACCTGACTACCTGGCCCGTCATGCCCGGGAGACCGTCAACTTCTGGTCCGCTCTCTCTACCGGTGAGACTGATAAGCTCTTCGATGAGAAGACCGCTTGGCTCGAGATTGGCGCCCACCCGGTCACCTCTGGCATGGTCAAGGCTACTGTCACCGGTACTCCGGTCACTGGTGCCTCTCTTCGCCGTAGCGAGGATCCATGGAAGACTATTGCGACGTCCATGTGCAACTTGTACCTTGCAGGTGTCAACATCGACTTCAACGAGTATCACAACGAGTTCGTCGATTGCGTTGAACTATTAACTTTGCCGACTTACAGCTTCGACAACAAGAAGTACTGGATCGACTATGTTGGGAACTGGACACTCACCAAGGGTGATGCTCCGGTTGCTCCGGCCAAGCCTGAGCCAATTGTCGAGCAGAAGTCCAAGTTGTCTACCACTTCTTGCCAGCGCATCGTCCGGGAGGAGCTTCACGCAAACTCTGGTACTGTCGTCGTTCAATCAGACATCAGGGATCCCAAACTCTTCGCGGCTGTTTCTGGCCACAAAGTCAATGGTGCTGCTCTCTGCCCATCATCTTTGTATGCCGATATGGCCTTGACTGTCGGCGACTATCTCTACAAGGAGTTGCGCCCCAAGGCACCCAAGATTGGGTTGAACGTCTGCAAGATGCATGTGCCTAAGCCGTTCATCGCCAAGGTTCCTCAGCCTGCTGAGGGTCAACATATGCAAATCGAGGTCACCGCCGATCTGGAGCAGAAGCGTGCCGACGTCAAGTTCAGGAGCGTTACTCCTGACGGTAAGTTCATCCAGGACAATGCCAACTGCGTGATCCTTTACGAGGACATGGAGACCTGGCAGGATGAGTGGTCCAGAACCGGCTTCATGGTCCAGACCCAAATGGACTTGTTGAAGCAGAAGATGGAGAACGGAACTGCTCACAAGCTCCTTCGTGGCATGACCTACAAGCTCTTCGCTGGATTTGTTGACTACGACCAGAAGTACCGTGGCATGGAGGAGGTCATCCTTGACGGCAAACAGACCGAGGCAACATCAAAGGTCCGCTTCCAGACCACCAAGGACGATGGCAACTTCACGATGTTCCCTCACTGGGTCGACTCTCTCTGCCATCTTTCTGGATTCATCCTCAACGGCTCTGATATGATCGACAGCTCTCAATTTGTCTACATCTCGCACGGATGGGGCTCTATGCGCTTCCTTAGGGTGGAAGACTTCTCCCCAGAGAAGACTTACCGCGCCTATGTTCGCATGCAACCTCAACCAGGTAACGTATCCAGCGGTGATGTCTACATTTTCGAGGGCAACGAGATCGTTGGTGTCTGCGGTGGGTTGAAGTTCCAGCAGCTTCCTCGTCGTGTCTTGAACACTTTCTTGCCCCCAATCAAGGCACCTGGCGCTGTTGCCGCTCCTGTTGCTGCTGCGCCGGTTGCGCCCAAGTCAATCGCTGCCGCACCTAAGGCAGTTGCTGCAACCAAGGCAGCCAAGGTGGCGAAGGCACCCAAGCCTGTCAAAGCAAAGGCTCCCGCTCCAAGCAACAAGGGTTCCACCATCACCGCTAGGGTCATGAAGATCATTGCTGAGGAGACTGATGTCGACATGTCTGAGCTCGTCGACGACGCCGCTTTCGAGAACCTTGGCGTCGATTCGCTCATGTCTCTTACCATCTCCGCCAAGTTCAGGGAAGATCTCGACCTCGAAATCAGCTCTACCCTCTTCACGGACTACCCCACGGTTGGCCAAATGAGGAGGTTCTTCGCTCAGTATGATGGTGCGGCACCGATCGAGGACTCGACCGACTCTGAGACCGAGAACTCCGAGGTGGCAACTCCCTACGAGGAGGATGACAACAGCACCCCGCCAAGCTCTGCTCCTAGTACCGCTCCTAGCGTCGTTGGCAAGGAGGACAAGGAAGTTCACATCAGCGTGCAAGAGACTCGTCAAATCGTCAGTGGTGAGGCCAGCCTTGCCCGCAAGATCGTCGCTCAGGAAATGGGTGTCGAAATCTCGGAGATCACAGACAATGCCGACCTGGCGGAGATGGGCATGGACTCTCTCATGAGTCTTACCATCCTCAGCGCTCTGCGTGAGGCTACCAACATCGACTTGCCCTCCACCTTCTTGATGACCAACCCCACCATCCTCGACGTTGAGAATGCCTTGGGTATGAGGCCCAAGGTCCAGGAGAAGGTCGAGGTCAAAGCCAAGGTAGCAGTGCGTCCTCAGCTCAAGCCCAGCAAGGGTCCTCAACTTGCTGCCGTCAACGCCAAGCTTGTTGAAAAAGTCGACATCTCCAAGTTCCCGCCAGCAACCTCAGTTCTCCTCCAAGGAAACGCCAAGATCGCCACCAAGAAGATGTTCCTCCTTCCCGACGGTAGCGGGAGTGCCACCTCATATGTCTCCATTCCCAACCTTTCCCCCGATATGGCCGTCTACGGATTGAACTGCCCCTTCATGAAGAAACCCGAGGGCTTCACTTGTGGCATCGAGACCATCACCAAGGTTTACCTTGCTGAGATCAAGCGCCGCCAACCTGAAGGTCCTTACTACATTGGAGGATGGTCTGCCGGTGGTGTCATCGCGTATGAGGTTGCCAAGCAACTGATCGAAAATGACGAAGAGGTGGAGCGTCTGGTTCTCATCGACTCACCTTGCCCTGTTGCCCTTGCGCCTCTTCCATCTCGTCTCCACGTCTTCTTCGACTCCATCGGTCTTCTTGGTACTGGTAAGCCAGGCGGTACTCCATCGTGGCTCTTGCCCCATTTCCAGGCCTCCATCAACAATCTCTCGGCCTACGAACCCCAACCCATGGCTCCCGGAAAGGCACCCAAGACCTATGCTATCTGGTGCCGTGGAGGTGTCTGCCCCAACCCTGAGGATCCCCGCCCCCCACCAGCTGAGGAGGAGGACCCAGCCCCGATGAAGTGGCTGTTGAACAACAGGACCGACTTTGGCGACAACGGTTGGTCGCAGCTTTTGGGTGACAAGATGACTTTCGGTGTCATGGATGGAAACCACTTCACCATGATGAAGGAGCCATTTGTAAGTTTTCATCACCGCTCATCACACGCAACGTCCAAATGCTAATTACTTCCAGGCGGAGACACTCGGCAGCCTCATAAGAGAAGGCCTCGGTCTTGCAGCATGAATGACCGTCAAAGACCAGCCTCCGCAGCCATGCCTCACTGGTATGAGTCTGAAGGGTTTGTGGTCGCTGGCTTTCAAGATGCTGTCGCATCGCGAGTCATACCATCCTCGCAACCGGTATCGACGAAGTCTCTATTGACTACTTGGGAGGGTTCTCAACATGGGACTATTGTAGGACGGGTGCATAGGGGGTTTGGCTCTTGTAATGATCGCTGACATGTTGCGAATGTTTTCTTTGTTCACTTCTGGCATTGCATTTGTAGGTCGTTTGGGGTATTAGATCTGGTTTCGAACAATTGGGGTTCAGTCTTGATTGTCATCTTTTTTTACTCGTTGCAAGCGACACTGCTCTTGTTTTCCGCAACTGGCCATGTTCTTTGCCCGGTTCTGACGACTTTGTCTAATTGGTAGTATATAGTGTTAATCGACGCCTTAAACTTCAACCCATTTGTCCCGCAGTGACTGAGGTGTCGAAGGGTGACTGACAAGCGAACTCCGGAACGCCGGACGACCTTCTTCAAATCTGACAGCTTTCGCGAACCTATGCAACTTCAACATCAGAGCTGGGGCGTGGCAGAGCGCTGTGAAAACAAGCTATGGGCACCGCAACCCAGCCTCATCTAGCGGGCTACTGACTCTTGACGCCTTCGAATGGCCACAAGCGGTTGGTCTGATCTCGGTGAGTGACCCGAATGGGCCAAGGACAGGACGACCTCCGGACTCCCCCACAGGGAGTCCGAAGCGTTTGCCAACAGTAATCAAACCATGCCACTTCCGACCGTACCAGATCTCCAAACTGACGTCTGCAGATCGGTCCCTGAGCGGACCACCTAAAAACAGATCATCCTGTTCCTGAAACCGTTGCCGTGTCGATTCTTCGCGAGCGAGTCACGAACGAGACACATTGGCATCCGAGCGTTGGGAGGATCACAACTCATGAGCCGTTGATCATTGGGAGCGCTCATTTGCGAAGCGCAAGGACACACAGGCAAGGCATACTCGCAGCTGCTCAGAGGCCAGATACGGGTTACCGATAACCCGAATACGGTGGGGCGCTTCGCCAATTCGGTCTGAGCTTGTGCAGCAGCTTTCAATAGCGCGATGTGCCAGGGGCAGGGTCACCGGCGAGACGCGTTTCTAGTGAGGTGATCTTCGCCACCTTGCTGGTCACTGGCTGCCCGCACCGGTGGTTGCCGTTGCTATCTCCACCGTGCTGTGGAATGGCTGCGAACCTCTGGTTGATGCAACGAAGCCGCCTGAACAGTTGATGGTTCAGCTGTTTACATTGCTGGCTAATGCACAATCGACAGCCAGCAGCATCACGAGAAAATCAATAAATGCACCATCGGACTCCGAGCGTGCAGCTTGGATCTTCACCCAGTGGCCGTCACAGACAGGTCCGAGGAGTCACCTGCTAGCGCGCATGCAGTCTCGGATCTTCGTTTTCATCTGCGCAAGGTTATCAGCCTAGCTGACAAGGATGCAAGGGGTAGAGTGGCATCCGAAGCACCCGTTGGCTATCTCGAACGGTTCCGTGGGATACGACCTTATATCTAGGCATCATCCAAAGTGGCCTCACGGTGTCGTGCACGGAATGTGCCTTAGCTAAAGTATCACATATTGTCGTGAAGGATTGGAAACTTCATTTCACAGTTTAACAGTCATCGATCATTGACATCACCACTTGTACTAATCTTCGACCAAGTCAATGCATGCTGTTAGTATATTCTCCGAATGAACGCGGGAGTACCATAGCTACACCTACGTCGGTGTAAGCAGCCTCGTTATCATTATGCGTCTGTATCGTTGACTTTCAGCCAGCCTCAAAACTTTAGAGAGAATGGATGCGTTTGGTGCACAAGTCTGCACAACGAAGAAACTCCTTGCACAAAGTTGTGAATGCCGGTCACGGCATAGCCAAGATTGTTTTGACTTTCTTAATGTCCCGCACGGGAAACCTTAATCCAACTTCAAGGCGGCGATCAGGAAAAAAGCAACGTGATTTCTCGTGTTGGATACCATTAATAGCGCCAACGACTTAGAAACTCTTAACGATCACGCACGGAGAGATTGTTTTGTTTCACTACCATCGTGACTTTAGTTAGCAAGGGGAGAGGCGATGGCTCGCGAATCAGTAGGCTTAGCACGCCCTGCGTGTTCCAGGATGCTGTAAGGGGTACTGAGCGCTCAGGGACCGGTACAAAAAGGGAAGATGGGGCTGAAACACGCTTCAGCCACATCCTCGAAGTGGAAGGCTGAGGCAACTGCTACTGCGTAGGAACCTGAGACGAATGCGAGTTGTCGCTGCAGCATGATGCAGGTCAGGGGAGACGACGACCCGAACGTATGACAGCTTCAATGCATCTGCTTCTCCAAGGTTTACTGGTGTCCCAAAAGCAGAGAGAAGCGGAGGTTGAGGCTTGAATCAGGCCGTTGACGATGCCAGCATGAGTTCGAAGTCTGGACCGCGTAGGGCTTCTATGAGTGCTTGCTGTTCATGATCAGAGATTCTAATCCTCAGCTTTCTGATCTATCATCGGGTCCTTTGATAGCCCAGCACGAAACACTGCAACGCACCCCGTACACTACGCCCGTCATCGTGACAGCAATTTACATGTTTGCAAAAGTGACTGAGGAACAACAGGCACATCAATCAGTGAGAAGCAGTATGAAGCGCACACGAGGACGATTCTCTGCGTGACTTCTACTCCATATACATGCTAAGGCTCCTCGTCGTCGTCATAAGTGCTCCTGATAGTACTTCTTTATTGGGCAACGAAATAACGAATGCAGTCTCTACGCCCATAAAACCCATAAGAAGTAAGGATATAGCTAGCATACAAGAAGTGCTCTCGTCTAACTATAACAAGCTGTGAACGCCAAATCGCTATTGACGTGTTTTTCAATGATCACGTTGTTCATGGTCAGCTCTTCGTAGCTTGCTGCTTTTTATTGCATGGACCAAATACACAGACGCATGGCAAAGGAAATTATTGAAACCGTTACACTACTTTTCAAGCCTACTAGTACGAGAACATCGGAAGTCGTGGATAGATGGATGTCGTTGTTGAGACTGCCCAGCCAATTTGGTAAGCATAACTCTGACGCGGACTCACCTACCCCTGCTTAGTCATATCTAACATCCCGCTCAAAAATGTCATCGCA
The DNA here is from genome assembly GCA_022813185.1 of Floridaphiala radiotolerans. Taxonomy (NCBI): domain Eukaryota; kingdom Fungi; phylum Ascomycota; class Dothideomycetes; genus Floridaphiala; species Floridaphiala radiotolerans. The sequence continues at coordinate 879,012 of JAKLMZ010000004.1, read as the reverse complement.
AGCATGTGATTCTAGGCTCTCCCGCAACTGATCTTTCCAATGGCAGAGTCGGATGTTAGCAGGTAAGAGACCCATTTTGTCATCGACGAAGCGCGTACAGCTTATACTGACTGGATGTAGAAGCAGCAAAGATGCGCCCACAAATCCGCGCGGAATACCGTATGCGCCGTTCGTCGACAAGGTCGAGGACTATGTCAACAGTCGAGCGGAGGTGGAGGGAACACTGAGGAGCTTCCAGGAGATGATATCGTATGTCAGGAGGTGCGCGCTCGAAGGGGGTACAATCCCTGACTGGTCGCCAGGAAATATCAGTTCATGGAGGTGAACACACAGCGGAGAGCGGTTGGTCTGAAGGAGAAGATACCAGATATCCAGAAGACCCTCGACACGGTCAGGTTTCTGAAGACGCGGAAGGTATGTCTGCCCAGACTTGAGGGTTGGGCATAAAACGTTCCCGACTGACGTTGGCCTTGGTAGCCTGGTTCGGAGCCTATTGAGACAACATTCGAGCTCAACGATACCCTGTACGCGAAAGCAAACGTTCCAGCAACGGATGAAGTATATCTGTGGCTAGGTGCCAATGTTATGTTGGCATATCCCATCCCAGAAGCAGAGACGTTACTGGAGTCCAAGTTGAGCACAGCGCAGCTAAATCTATCCAACTGTGAGGAGGACTTGGACTTTCTGAGGGAGCAGATCACGGTAAGTGCTACAACAGCAATTCAGGACTTTAGCGCGGAGCTGAGTTTGCACAGACGTTAGAGGTTGCTACTGCGAGGGTATACAACTGGGATGTTGCTCAAAGACGGAAAGAACGAACAGAGCATGACGATAATCGAGAACCTGGTGCAAAGGGCACCCCAAATGGATGATTCATTTCTCGAGAAAGTTTCCAACTATTCTGTTTCAGTGGTTCCATCCACCCGATTCATTACGCAAGTTGCATGAGAGTCCAGCTCCATGCACTACCCAAAACCCCTAGACAAGCCCTCGTAAAGAAGAGCCCAATATTCAACCGCCTATATGGCAGCTCAAATCAGAACTCTTCAAGCATTGAAGCCATCGCATTTCCACGTTTGACGAGCCTGTTCTTCTTCGGTAACCCTTCCTCGGCTGCTTCTCTCTCCTTGGTCTGAGCCCTGACTTCCTCTTGCGCCTCACAGCTGTAACTCCTACTGTACGCGAAGAGGTGCCTTCGCGCCACATGTATATCCTCAGTGAAGCGCACATACAGCTGGCCGAGATCCTGGCGATTGCAGTCCGATGCTCTCACGTGCTCCGGCCAGGATGGGTCTTGACACCTGAACGCGCTTTGCATACGTCCAATGCGATGCCCGCCTTTCATCAGATGCTCGACAAGGAATGGCGCTGCCTCTGAGCGTCCATCTCTGGAAAAGGTTAGCAATCAATTGGCTCAACTCAAGTGTTGCGTTTCAACTTTAGCGGAACATCTCTGAGAAAGAAGACGACTCACTCTCCAATCTCTGTCCAGCTACTTCGTGGCAATAGCCTCCGCACTCGACTCTGATTTTGATCACTGTCGATCCATACCATGATGATCTTGAGCATGGGAAACTCAGCAAGACGATCCGCTACCCCCGCATCATCGAGGATATTGTCTCCTCTGAGAATAAGAACCCGAAGGCAACTAAATGCAAGCCCTTCCTGTGCGAGAGCAAGCCAATACTTCACGATGCGCCGGTCCAACACGCCGGATCCACGGAAACTATGAGGAGACGCCAGTTCTAGAGAGGCGAGATTGGGTATGCGTGCAACATTTCGATAGTCTAGAGTACGCATATCCGAAAAGATGGACAGGTGCGTAATCCAGGTGGGTTGCATAGTCGCATTGAGTACGGTTAGGGGTAATATGGCGGCTATGTCCTCATTCGACGGGACGACCGCGCCATCTGAAATCCGGATTGTCTTCTCGTATGTTGCGAACTCTTTCACATTTCCGAAGGAGGCGCCGTATGCCGCCATAAAAAGCTTCCACACGTGCATGCTTTCTCTACCTCTACGCGCGTACCAATCAGTTAAGAGAAGGATAGAAGGCGTCGCTGTACGCACTGTTTCCTTGCGGCGGCCCAGATACGTCTACCGAGCCCAGTTGGTATATCATTGAAAGCGTCGTTCGGAAGCAGGTCTGTATTGGCTAGAACACACTGTATGCACAAGTCCTGAAGGGCAGTAACCTCAGATGTCTGACGAGAAGCATCCGCGGAGCGTTGCGCCATCCCAAGCGATTTTCTGGACCAATGCATGCCTGCGCTGCGGCCTCGGTGGACCGTTTCAACGTAGACTTGACCACTTTCATCAACACGACGAGTAGCGTCCTCTATAGGTTCAGAGCGGCGCAGCATCTTGGACATTTGGGAGGAGCTTCCGGTCCCCTTCCTCTTCCCCTTATACGAAAGCATGGTGGTAGCTTCCTGTGACGATATTTTTCATATGTGAATTGAGATCATGTGAGGCATTTTGTAGGGCCTCACATGGGTACGTTCCATGTGTCCCACGACCAAGCTCTTAAGAAGTGCCCTGTTTTAAACTCATCAACTCCTTAACGTTCGACTGCTGACAGTCTTCTCGTCGGTGTGTTATGCGCCGGCTGTTCTTCGGACGCGGGCGAGATCTCGGGGACTTCCATGATCGCCCCTCCATCTGTCATTGACTTTGCCTTAGGGAGCCTCACCATACTGAGAACATTCTTCAGAGATTAGAATCATGAGCTGCAGAAGCAGCTTCGCTCAAGATGTTACACACGAAGCCCGGTGTCATAATTACATCCTACAATGCCCTCCATAGTCTGAGCTGCTCATCGGCGCCACAATCGACTGCGTCATCATCAATTCGTGGCACACGATCAAGACGAACTGCTTCACCACGACGGCGCTCAGCTCGTCAGTATGCTACAGTATCAGACGTCCCTCCCTCAGAATCATCCGAACCCTCATCCCCGCCCAAAGACGACTCCCACGTGTGGCCTGCCCTCCCAGACGCAAAATCCATACCGACACCCTACCAAATCTTCAACCTCCATAAAGGCGACGCTTACACCAAAGAGCGCTTCTACGACCTCGTGAAACTCTACCACCCGGACCGCAACCACCCGCACTGCTCCCACCTGACCTCCCACCTGACCCCCGGCGTCAAGCTCGAACGCTACCGCCTCATCATCGCCGCCCACACCCTCCTCTCCGACCCTGTCAAGCGCTCCGCCTACGACCGCTGGGGCGCCGGCTGGAACGGCTTCCCCGGGCCCAACACCGACCGCCGCGGCGGCGACAACGAGCGCTACGGCCCCTTCACCTCCGCCTCTGGTTGGCGCGCCGGCGAGGACTGCATGGCCAACGCCACGTGGGAGGACTGGGAGGCGTACCACAACCGCAAGCAGGACCCGAACTACCAGAACCGGCCGCTGTACACGTCGAACAGCGCGTTCGTGAGCCTGGTGGTGCTGTTTGCGGCGATTGGCGGGATTGGGCAGGCGACAAGGGCGGAGGGGTTCAGCAGGAGTTATGTGGAGCAGAGGGATTTGGTGCATCATCGGGCGAGTCAGGATCTTAAGAAGGCGAGGGAGGGGGCGACGAGTACGGGGGTGAAGGATGAGAGTATTAGGAGGTTCTTGGAGAGGAGGGATCCGGAGCACAAGGTGTTCTATGGGCGACAGCAGGGTGGCGAAGAAGGGAGAGAGGCAGAAGGCGGACAGGCTTACCAGAGAGTGATCCCGGGTATTGGAGAGGTCTGCTCGAGTGAGAATTTGGAGAAACAGTACAAGGAGATGAGTGAAGCATAAGCCCAGGTCGAGGATTGGATTTTGCCTGTCATCTCATCGCACTTGGGGCGCCTCGCTTTTGTACGGCATTCGATCGCATTTTCTTCCTGCATAGGCACGGCGTTATCTTTTGGGAAATGCAGCGAACATCAAGTATCACTGTATATGAAGTATATATATATGAATTACACCGAAGACGGATGGATCTAACTGCTACTTCGATGACCTTCTTTCTTTCTAGCCTTTCGGAGTACGCAGCGTTGTGACACTCGAAGCTCAGGTTCACATGCATGGCCGCTCTAAACAAGACATGAAACAAAGCCTGCGGGACCAGTTGGGTGTTGCCCGCCATACAGAGTAAAATGGATTAGCCTAGAGGAGTGGCAGGGACTTCTTGTAGTAACTGTTCAGCGCAAAAGGCTCATGCGAAAGTAATATCATGGTAAGATTGTAAGCATCGACATCGATGAATTTATTTTTCTATATGACCATACATCTAACAAACACAAAACAATGCATCTACAATCCCTGCCACGAGATCGTAAGACTCACGCTCTTGCTCGTGGTATACACAGGCTGCTGGGTGCTTCCAGCTGCTATCGCACTAGCATAGAACGTGGTGCTGCCACCGTTCGCCAACAACCCATTGACATTGGTGAAGACAGTCTGGGTGGTGACAGTCGACCCGCAGGTGAACTGGCCGCTGACGACGCCGCACTTGCCCTTGCTAGAGCTTAAAACAAAGCCAGTTCCAGAGGCGGTTGCTGTGATGGTTGCGCAGGTACCGGTGGTGTACCACGTCCCAGCGCTGATGATGCAGCCCTTCTGGCTTCCGCCAGTGATGACATTCAAGTAGCCCTTGCCGCTGAAGGGAGTTCCAGGTGCGGTGGTGGAGGTTGGTGCAGGGGTGGTACCTGCTGTGGTGGTGGGAGAAGAGGTAGAACCCTTGGGAAGGTACTTGACGCCAGTCGCTGGGCAGGTGCTCTTGGTTCCATCCGGGTCGGTGGGCACAAAGTCACCAGTCTGCACGGAGCCACGCACAGCGAAGTGGTACCAGATCTCATTGAAAGCGCCGCTCGAGCAGCCGATTGTGACGGGATGGCCGTGGGCAGCGGTCAGGGCAGACTGGATGGCAGCGGATGTGTAGGTTTTGGAGGTGGATGGAGTAATGCCTGCGGCGGCGAGAATCTATGGTAATGTTAGCGAGATGTACAAGAAGATGTGGTGCCATAGATCACCATACCTGGTAAGAGTTCAGCCCCTTGAAGAGGGCTACAGTTTTGTCGAAGAAGTCTACAACTTCCTCTTGGGGAGTGTATCCTGAGTAGCAAGTAGGGCTCAAGGTGCTAATGCATGTACCATGCTTGGCCCACTCGTGCTCCCAGAAGGTTTCATCGTTGCCTTGGTAATCCTTCCAGTACGTGCTCATGTAAGAGAGCGTGTCCTCTGCACCGTAACTTCTCAATATATCCGTGATATTGGTATAAGCACGGGCGGGATCACAGCTCGCATCATAAGTGCCGTCGCAGCGATCGGGCCACAGACCGTGGATCGTCCAGCTGTCGGAAGGACCTGTAGGAGGGTTTGTGTCCCAGAACTGCGTCTGCAGGAGCTGTCCACCAGGCGAGTTGAAACAGCAGAGGTCGGTAACCACGGTGGTGTTCTGGCAACTCAACTGGGGGTTGAGACAGGTTCGAGGGGTGCCACCGAGCACACGGGTGGGAGGAGCCAGGAGGACCTGAGCGCCGGTGAACGCGTACTTGGTGAGCTTGCGGAGGGAAGGTAGGGAGTTCATCTTGTCTACAAGCGTGTCTGTAGAGTCTTGAAGAGCCGAGTAAAGCGATGCTGCTGTTGCCTCTGCGCCAGAGGGCACAGCAACGGTGCTTTCGACCGCATTTTGTACTGTGCCTGCGCCGGAGAGGATCCCCATATCTGGCCAAGTATAGATGCCCTAGAAGTCTCTTTGAAAGGTCCTTCACCCCGGATAAACCGCCAGTATCCACTTGCCCCTCGTAAACGGTCCCTTTGTTGATACCGATGTGGATGGTATAGGCGAACGACTATCGCGATTGGCTTCGATGTACCGAGTCTACTGCAAGATGAAGTCGAATGAGATTGCTTTTGGAGCAGCTAGATGCCTATTAGGCGTCGAGAAGGCCGTGTTTCCAGCTTGGCCTCGGCATGGTGGTTTCGTGAACCTGTGACGGCTGTGAGCGCGTGAGCCAGTCACGTCCAAGAAGCTCGGCCACGGGAGGGATCAGCGGGCGGGAACAGCCTCGCAGGACCTCGATAAGGGCGCCTGGCACGTCAGAAAGGGGCGCCGAGCTGCCCATTGCGGTTAAGGCTGATGGACACGTTCGGCTTCTAGAGACGTTCTGTGGTACAGCAACGACAGACGGCGTCAGTGATGTGCATAGAGGCTGATGCTAAGTTTTCGCAAAAGATGATGACTTGCAGGTGGAAAAGGTTGTTCGAAGAAAGCTCTTGACGAGCAACGGCCGGTCCCGGCTTGGATGGTGTGGGGGACCAAGGCTTAGGACGCTCCACCAGGCTGAACAACAAGCAAGTCGAAGCAACATCTCCTTCTCCTTCAAGCATCGCCTCCGAAGCCTCAATCTATCCAGCGGCGAATCTTGATAATTTCGCATGCCACAGCAGACAACAGAAGCCGGCTGATTACGTATAAGGGCTGTATAACGGCATGGAAGACGCCCTGCTGCTTGACACTGTTCCCATGTGACCACATGTCCCCTAAGAGCGTCCTTCCAAGTACTGTAACAGCGACTATGCAAGAAGGTGCAGCCAGTCTTATTAGAGCAGTGTGGCGAATTGGAAGATGATTACGAAGTAACTGGGTGTTCTGTTTTCTGTGTCTGTGCCATAGCCGACCGTTGTCGAGCGCTCCCTTCTTTTGAACGATCTTCCTAATATCTCCTTAATTCTATGAAAGTTAGCAAAAGATGAATCTTTGGTTTTTCTTCCATTTTCAAACCCATTTCTCAGTGTAAGCTGGTCTGCTGAGATACAAGGACGTCTTGTTAACACGAACTTCAGCGTAGGGTGATTTTATGAGGTATGATTTCGAGTACCAAAGTGAAGGTGCTTCAATAGAGGAGAACAGTCTACATGTTGAGATATCCACCATTCCCACAGGATTTCAAAAGAGCAAACGTTAAGGCACCCCGCCCTCAGGCGGAGTGCCCGTCCCACGGTAACCTCGAGGGTTTTCGGGACATTCCGGGGTTGTTGATATTGTTGTCGTAAAGGTTCGAGGCGGTGGCGGGAATCGAACGAGTTACCTTGGGATTGCACCCCGGGGTCCCTGAGTCGAAAGGGGAAGGGGGGATGATACCAACTAGACCAAGCAGCCTAGTGGACAGGGAAGCTCCCCGGGGTGCATGCCAATTCTGCGTTTAATGGAAATATAAAGATCAAGATACAGGCATGTCTGGACGGCACAATCTCCTTGTTATCGACACTGATCTAAGGCACCTCAAAGCCCTTCACGTGAGAGCCGTGAGTAGGTTTCGGTTCTTCTGTTGCGTCACTGGAAGATGCTGAAGACAATTCATAAACAGCCTACTTCGTCTCTATTAATGTATGACACAAGTCCCTGTGGCTACCGTTTCAACAAACTACTTCTCACCATTCGCAATTTCAGCCTTCTTCGGCACCGCCATGAACAGATACACCAAGCCTTCAGACAGCGTCGGATGCGTCACAACCATATCCGCAATACTCGTGTATGGCAGTCCAGCACTCATCGCTAGCTGCACTACAGGGAGCAGCTCGCCGGCTCCGGGGCCTATCGCCGTGAAGCCTATAATCTTGTCGCCATCATCCACCAGCGCTTTGGCAAAACCATATTTCGAGTCCTCGCTACTCATAGTGCGAGTACGCAGGAACGCCGCTATGGGCAACTGAGCCTTCCGGTAGTGGATCCCCTGCTTCTGCGCCGCCATCTCACTCAGTCCAACGTGAGCGAGCTCAGGATCGGTGAAGAGCACATACGGAATTTGGCGACCGGTCGTGCTTTTCGAGGTTGCAGAGCCGTTCAGCTGATCACGGACGATCCGGAAGTCATCAAACGCGACGTGGGTAAAATGGGGACTACCGGCGCAGTCTCCCACAGCGAACACACCAGGGCAGCTAGTGCTACGAAGTTGGGCGTCGATGGAGACGTGGCCGCTCGAGGTCAGGACGATGCCGTTCTCTTCGAGACCGATGGTGTCGGTGTTTGGTGATCGGCCTGTGGCGACGAGCAGGTGGCTTCCTGTGAGGGAGAAAGGCGTGCCAGACTTGGTGCCGTGAACGGTTACAGAGGAGCCAGAGGTCCCCTCAATACCTGAGACCGTCGCAGAGCTCATGAACTCGATTCCATCCGCAGTCAAAGCCGTCGCAAGCGCCTCGGAGACGTCCGGATCTTCGTTTTTGAGTATGCGGTCCGCTCGCTCGATGACCGTCACCTTCGAGCCGAAGCGTGCCATGATCTGGGCGAACTCGAGGCCGATGTAGCCACCTCCTAGGATGATAAGGTGCTGAGGGACCACATTAAGCTCCAGGATCTCAACATGGGTCAAAGGCTTAGCCTCGATCAAGCCAGGGATACTGCTGTCGATCTTCGCGCGGGAACCCGTGCAGACCACGACTGTGGGTGCTGTGAAGACCCTCTTCGACCCATCATCCGCAGTTACCTCGATGGTCTTTTCGGCTACAAACTTTCCATCCCCCCACACCATCTCCACTCCAGTCGCCTTGAACTTTCCGACATGCATGTCAACAAGTCCACTAACCATCTCCCTCTTCCTCTGGCGAACAGTCCGCATATCAATCTCAAAAGCCTCACTCTTCGCAAGCTTCGCCCCATACTGAGATGCTTGCTTAGTCTCCTTAGCAACCTTAGCAGAGTATACCATGTTCTTCGAGGGCAGGCAAGCGATGTTGGGACAGGAGCCGCCGTAGTATTGCCGTTCTATGACGGCGGCTTTGAGGTTCTGGGTCGAGGAGAGCGTCCAGGCAAGGTATTTACCTGCTTCGCCGGAGCCGAGGACGAGGAGGTCGAGGTGCTCGACTTTGGTGGGCTCATTGGCAGCGGTGGGGTGGCTTAGAGGCATGATTGTAGTACACAGATGTGAGGCTGAAGGGGGATAGGTAATGCCAAGTAAGGTCTAAGGATGATGGGGTCCGGTCACGGCGCCGTTAGGAAAAAATAGATGTTGTTCCACTGTTCTGTAGATATGATTGGGGTCCTATATATGTCCGTCCGATTTTTGCAAACATGACGAAGTATATCTCCCTGTCCCATTGCATGGAAACTGCTTATTCATACAGCCCTTAGTCAAGCCTCCGCTTCGTGAGGCTTTGTATGTAAGCAAAACAGCTGCCGTGCTGAACGGTTGTCGGCAGGAGTCTCCCTCAACAAGACATCCGCCGGTTTACTAAACGTAGAATTAAGCATACAGCGTAGTAATCCGTGGCATGCTTAACGGTGAGGCCGAACCTATAGCACAGTTTGAGGCCACCTTACTGGAGCTTGAGAGGCTGAATAAGCACTTTTGCAGAATTGAAGTTCGATGCGTACAATAACATGCAATTCAGGTTCTAGGACCTGTCAGCACATTTGTGGGGCTCGTCAACCAGTTTACTGGAACCATACACACGATGGTTCGATTGCTTATGGTACAAAATGCCACCATATCACGCCGAACGCTCGATGACATCCTCATAACAGAGCTCTTTTAGACCGGATATATGGCTCCGCAACATGAAAGATGCGTGCAGATGAAACGCCCAGTGCCACTGAGAGCCCAAGAAAGTGAACAAAGCGCCAGGATAGACACTCCACCATGCCCGAAAACGCCGACAGATGATGAACGACAGAGCCTACTTCTAATAGGCGTTGTACAATCCTCCGTTCGAGCCGTTTCCATTCGCTTGGTAGCCACCATCATAATCTGCGTAACCTCCGCCTCTTTGTCCGCCAGTATCTCGGTCAACATCGTCAAGCGACCTGTAAGAGTTGAAGCCGCCTCTGCCTCCTTTACCACCGTTGCGAGGCCCGTTGCTGAGTCCTCCTCTTCCACCGCCACCTCCTCCCCGTCCCCTGCCTCCTCCGCCTCGTCCGCCACCACGCTGTCCGTCACGGCCGCCACGCCCGTTACTGTTTCTGAATCTCCTATCTTCAGCTTGTGGTGGGCCTCGCGGACTGTTCCAGGCGCCGCGTTGGTCGGAGCGGTGCTGCGGTGGTTGTCCTAGTGGAGGGAAATCCTCTTCTCGGTTCCTCTTGTGATGACGGTTGGACACGAACTGATAGCCATCTGCGTCCACACTTTCCTCCTCCAGTTTGCAGAGGACCTTTTCTCCGACAACAGTTTCGAACTCGAATTGCCTGTCGAATGGGATAGGTTCCCAATTCTGGATGTACTTGGCATCTATGGGTTTGCCGTCGCCACGCGTAGCTAGCACTACTAGGGGGGTGGGATTCTCGGTGTGGTACCGCTCGTATGGCGGTACCGGCTCCACTCGGACAGCCCATACCTTGCCTTGGAAACATGCGGTTCCGACCACTCGCCATGACAGCCTCTTGCCAATGCCGCCTACTTTGTCCAGAATGTTTGCTCTTGCTGGACCAGGCACAATGAGGACATTGTTGGCTAAGTAGCGTACGTCCCTGCCTTTATTGTTCGGTGGGAGTTTGGCAACCTCCAAGAGCCTCTCCGTGTCTTTGGGGGAGATGAGATAACCAGTAAAGAACACCGTCCGGTTGATGCGCCATGGAACCATCTGCGGCGGCGCCTTGCCATCACGAACTGCGGTATTGTGGTTGTTGATCATCGATTGAATTTCTGACAATTCCAGGACGGGATCTAGTTGCTTGTCTTCTTCGGCGACTTCTATCACCTCAGCATTGATGGGTTGGCGATTCAATGGCGGGCTCTTTGATCCCAAAGCTCTGTTGAACGCCTCGAAGAAGTCCCTGAAGCCTTGCACATGTTTCGGCCTATCCTCATATATCCGGATCTCCTCTGCTTCCCGGTACGTGTGCACCAGATCCTCCAGCAACGCCTGCTTGAACTTCATAGTCGACGCGAACGTCTGGTTCTGCGGTCCGACCTTCGGCTTCAAGCAGACCATGTCGAATTCCAGTCCTTTGGCCTTGATCATCCTCTTGATCAGCTCTGCGAACCCGCTCTCAGATCGTCCCGTTAACAGTACACATAGCGCATCGCGTTGCTCCATCGACAGTTGCACCAACTCCACAATTTGCTCGTTCCACCAGCCTTCCCATGCCCTTGGCTCTTCCTTCTCGACTCCTTCGCCCGTAGAGGCCAGTATGTTGTTGTCGTGCCACCATCCCCCGTTCAAAAAGGTCTCATATGTCTGAAGGGCACCGATCGACGGACCATTCCATATGTGCCTGTTCGGCAGCGGACTTCGGAAGAGGGTATTGTCGAAATCGTAAACGTGGATTGCCCTGATGTCTTGAATGTCCGGGAGGTGTTTGTCCTCAGACGACCAGCGCTTCAGCGCCGTGATCGTATGGGACGGTCTATGCGTGATGATGCCGTTCGTCATTTTGCGGGGAATGAAACAGGGAGATCGAAGGAAACTCCTGACGCCGACGCTTGTACAACTGACAAAAGAAGGGTATCTTAAAAGGCGGACTCGTAGACAGGTCATGCAAAGGAAGTGAGCGTGAGATCAGGCCGACTGCATTGTGTTGCCGGTCAGCACCGAGGTATCGACACCGCGAAAGTCTGGATGTCATAGGAAATCGGAGCGTGTGCGGGTAAGAGATGGTTGGTGCTGGAGCTTAGTTGCGCACGAGCCTATTGTAGGGCTGAAGCTGCTACGGCACCCTGAACGGACCATTGCCACTATCGTCATGTGGTTTGATCCAATATAATCCAATATCTTCACCCCTCTTCAACACAGTTCTTCGTTCTCTCTTTTGCATGGACGATAGCGAAGGCACACGGGCGCAGATATTGCAAACTACACTGCATCAGATCAAATCAAACGACCACAAAGATGGCAAAGACTTGAGCGACCCATGTGTGATTTGCCTCGAGCAAATCAGCGAGCGGGCAATCACGGTACCATGCAACCATACCAATTTCGATTTCATATGTCTGGTCAACTGGTTGGACAAGAGCGAGACCTGCCCATTATGCAAAATTGCGGTCACCGAGGTGCAATATGACTTTGCTTCTCCGGAAGATTACAAGGTTTACAAAGTACCCTTGAAGAAAGACACGTCAACAGCTTCTCAAAGCACTACAGCTACCGCAGATTATCGAAGGCGTAACCGAGACAGAAGACCGCTGAGACGGCCAGTAGAATGGGGAAGAGCTGCTGGTTCACCCGTGGCAGACATAGCCATCCTCCAACGGCGGCATGTGTACCGTAACCAGCTATACTCTCATCACGTTGGCACCAACCGCCTCTCCCGTTTCCGGGACTTCACGCCCGCTACATTCCGGAGCAGCGAGGAGTTGCAATCCCGAGCACGGAAATGGATACGCCGAGAGCTGAGCGTCTTCTCGTTCCTGAACCCGGACTCCGAGAATGAAGACACTGGCACCGCTCGCAGAGCTAATAACGCAGAGTTCCTGCTTGAATACATCATCGCCATCCTGAAGACCGTGGAGATCAAAGGTAGCGCCGGGCAAGCCGAGGAGATGTTGCAGGAGTTCATTGGCCGTGACAATACGCGATTGTTCCTGCATGAGCTGGAGGCTTGGCTACGGAGTCCGTACACGAACCTGGAAGATTGGGATCGCCATGTACAGTATAGTGAGAGGTTACCGACTAGTTCTGACGAAAACGGGTTGCCTCGAGGCCAAAGGAGTAGCTCTGCACCGTCACAAGGCACAGCTAGAGGAAAGGAGGCGAGCGCCCGAGGTAGCGCATCCCCGCTGCGTGCACATACTTCCCGGCAATCGTACAGGCGCGAGCCCTACGATCCAAGGATGCGCAACAGGGGCAGTGGCAGAGGGAGGGTTTGGGATCGGTATGTGCCAGATTGAGGCATTCTCGAAAACGACTTTCAAAATCTTCGATGGAGTACCCATGAGCGACGTTACGTTCAAGGCTCCTCCGCATCCACACTACAGAGCGCAACATGTGACGCGATCCAAGCGCACGCTTTGGGGAGACGAGGACCTTATAAGTGACCATCGGACGACTGCATGGCTTAGTCCGCAGTGCTTCTCGTTATTGCCGTAGCTCCAGGTGAAGACGTGAGGAATGAACGAAGGAGGATATTCCCTCAATCGAACAACTCAGGGGAACATTCTTGCGTGCCTTCGACTTCGAACCTTCTTCCAAGACGTAAGGCACCCTGGTACGCCAGGAACCACAGAGAACTTTACAAGCAGGTGGGGTTGCGACTCTGTTCGAATTATCATACATTCTGGTGTACAACGGAACCCTGTATTATGTAGACACGCCATTGACCCGATAGAGAAGACATAGAACATTCGAGAAAAAGCTTGATACAACCTGTGCCATGCGCCGCTGAATACACCTCGATACTGATAGAGACAGGACAAGATGACTGGGAGAGACCGGGTATAGGACGCAAGAACGAGCCAAGACAAAACAGCACGTCTATAGTAGCAGCAGAACACCCGCCCAAAATACACTTTTCGCAAAGCAAGTCATCATGCTTATTGTTGCTTGGCGCAGATGACCACAAGGAAACGAGCGTCAAATGGAGATATCACCAGCAGCGGAGCTTCGACCAAAAGCCGTCTCTCTTATTAGGGTTTTGCTGTGAGGCGCTGCTGTCGAAGTTGGGCATCGGTTTCTCAGTCAGAGGTGTCAAAGGCTGGGTTCGAGACGCTGATACCGGACCGGTAGCATTTGCGAGGCCACCGGAGGACTGCAGCCGGCGAGCTTCTACCACACGACGGACAAGGACTTGTCAAACTGTCAGTACCACAGTAGCGGCATACATAAGCACCGCTTGGCGAGCGAGACTTACGAGCAAATGTCTCCTCGATGTTAACCATCTCCCTCGCGCTTGTCTCCATGAACCCGCACTTCCTACTCCTCGCCCACTCTAGTCCCTGCTGCGACTTGATCATCCTCTGCCCCTGTAGATCGCACTTGTTGCCCGCTACGATCTTCACAGGCGGCACCGCTCCGTTGTCAATCCGCCGTTCCGTCTCCATCTCTATCATGTCCATGAAGTAGTCGAGGGCTTCGAGCGAGGCGGCGTTGGTGATGTCGTAGACAAGGAGGAAGGCATCGGAGCGGAGGTTGGAGGCAGCCCAGAGGCCGCGGTATTCTTCTTGGCCGGCGGTGTCGGTGAGGGAGAGGAAGTAGTTCTGGCCGTCTATGGTGCGGGTTACGGAGTAAGAGTCCTCTGCGCGATGCTGTTAGTTTGCGCTCGCCGGTTCGATCTCGTGTATGTTGGAATTGGGTACCTATTGTAGGATCATATCTAGACAATTGAGTTAGCTGCGGACGACCACCCAGAGTTTCGGTATGACTTACTCTGACGTCCACTGGCTCCTAACCAGTCGCAGAGTGATCGAGCTCTTTCCTGTAGTCGCAAACACCAATCAGAATCACTACAATAACAATATTCTTTCCAAGCTTTCCAAAACGCCTCCGCAATCCGCAGTTCTTCCTCATCTGTCGCGCCCCATTGGACGGGCCCCCAAGAGTGTAAGACAACTCTAAACGTACCGCATCCACCATCTCCACACACTGTAATTGAAATCCTGTTCCCGTCGTCCATTGTATGTCCTTGGTTCGCGTTGCAAAGCCAATCTTTATAAAAATGTTTGCGCCCCAATTGATGCGCAAAGTCGTGAGACCTAAAAGTCTTCAGGAGGTTCAGGAGACCTTAGACTTTCGAGCAGCCTGCCAGTGCTTCTACGCCGCAATTGAACCTACGAGGGGAGGGCGCCGGTGGTGCCGGGACGGAGTCGGGAGTTTGGGTTCAGATCGCTTTGGTTGACTTTTGGAAGCCGTAAAATAGGAAGCGCGAGGAAATTATACCGTCAACATCAATTGTCTCTGCTTCAATCGCACAAACAGTGTCTCGTCGCAAAGTCCCGCAATCGCAATTGATGTCAAAAGATTGTCCTGGGGCACAAAGAGTAGACTGATAAAGTGATGACAACCACCCTGCGCAACCATTTTCCCTTGCGCTCGCTCGCTCGCTCGCACGGGTCACCCTTTCCCACACAAGAAAGGCCCACACCCACATGGCACTCAGGGAGGTCGGCCAGAAGAAACAACTCCTTAAAACGCTCTTCCCTCCTTGGCTAAACCGCTTCTCGACGTGGAACATGGATTGGGGGAGTTTCGCTCCCGTGTGCTCCCCGCCTAGGACGGCATGCATTGTGCTCTAGGGGACAGCCCTGTCATGGCCCTGGGACGGGAGCTGCACGTTTGCGGACGGCCACGTAGGGGAGCGCATCCATCCCTTGCATCGCGAGGGTTTGTTTAACGGCGCGGAGATTACGACATCGAGCCACGGCGGCTGGGATATAAAGATACACGAGCAGAGTCATATATCTGCAATTGACCTCATCTCCATCAAGCTTGCGATATAATAATCCGTGAGGTGACCCGTCGTAATATGGAAATAACACTGTCAAGCCACGCCCAATCCTCCCATGCATAACCGAACGTTAGCCCCACACCTCCATGCAGCGACTCGTATGCCATCACACACCTCTTCCTAGCTTAGCTTCGACCGAGTACATGCCCTTAGGAGCCAGTGGGAGGGTAAAAGAAACATTGACAGGTGTCTCACAAACTGCCGTGGAGTGCTTCAGTGCTGGGGATGAAGGGATGACAGGACCCGGAAAAGGTACTTCGTCCGCCAAAAGAAGTGGTGGTGGTGTTACTTATCGAACCAGGTGAATACAGTAGGAAGGGATCTGACTGAGTACGAAGCGGGAGTTATATCCCGTATCTGGTTGACTGCTGCGGGTTAACATTGGGTTGTGGATTGTTTATTCAGAGAGTAGTGAGGCGGATACTGCTCATAGACCAGGTTTTGCTATGTGCCTCAGCCTGGAGATATCCCGTGGTAGCACATGGACTGTAGCATATCTCTACAGCAAGCGCTCAGGTGGACTGCAAGCGGATGGTTATCTCCAAGATCATTACGTTGCTATCTACTCAGACCATGGAGTGACGCTCAATAATATGACAGGGTATCAGGACAGCTAAGAAGGGAAAAGCTAGAGCAACAAAATGGCATGCCTTTTCATGGACTTGCAAAAATCCAGGCCAGTATTCACAAATCTTAACCGTATGCGTGAGTAAATCTGTCCTAGCACCAGGCAATCGCTCAGCAACATGCCCAACAGTAACAAATGCAAGCCGAATCCCCCTGAAGTAGCGCGCGAGTATAAAAGTAAATGATGTCTAGAGATCTAAAAGTGCAAGTAAATCAACGTCGTGAAGATCGTAAGGCTGCCCGAAAGCAACAGCAAGAGACAAGGAGCCGTACAGGCATCTCTGGGGTTGCTCAGTCTGGCTCCTCGCTCACTTCGTCTATCTTTGGCGGTACATTAGGCGCATGACCGCCGCTGGTAAGACCTTGGGAGGCTAAAACCTCCATGCGTGCTGCTTTGGCGGCAGCGCTGTTGGGGTTATCGTGCGGATTCTGCTTCGTCTTGTCGGCCACAGCAAGAGTGCCGGGTATCGACGAAGGACCGGCCGGATCAGTGTTGTTTGGGAGTTTTGGGTTCTGTCCTGCACCAACCTGGCCGCGAGGAGATGCGCCCTTGTCGCTCGCGCCAGATTGTGCGGAGGAAGTACGCGGCGAGACACGGCCGTTCTGCGCACAAAGTTAGTACCACTTGAACTTTGATGTAAGTTCTTGAACTTACCTGTTTGGCCCACCGTAGCCCACAGCTGTTGCACAGATCTCGTTGACCGCTCGGACCCCTTCTCCACTCTGGCGTGACCTTGGTATGGCAGTTGGCGCAATCTTTCTGCATTTGCCAGTTCCCCTTTCTCCTCTTCCGCTTCTTCTTGGCCGCAAGTAGTGCGTGTACCTCTTCGGCCAGGAGGCGGTTTCGCTTCTCCATCTGTCGGAGTTCGAACTGCCAGCTCGTGCTCCTTGTGGTCTTGAGTTCGTCAAATACGTTCTCTTCTGATGCTAGTTTCACATCCTGACGTCCGAGTGGAAGTCCATCTTGACCTGCGTAGGTGGCCGCAGCGCCGTCAGTGGATACGAATCTGCTACCGGAGATGCCAGACTGAGGAGTTGTACTAGTCTCACTCTGTGGGATGTTCGAGTGATGTGGATTGGGAGTTCCATTAATACCCATGGATTGAGCGGATTGTATTGAGCCAGACGAATCCCGTTCGTTCTTAGGATAGATGGACGGCCGCTGTTGCGCTTGAGTAGAGTTGCGTGTGAATTTGAGCAATCGAGTCTGCGTGACCAAGAACGTCGGCTTCTGACCTTCGCTGGCGTCACCGGGATAAATAGTGGTGAATGCCTGCAATACCTGACCGCGCTTGTTGATCATCTCGTGCTTGACGGATGCCTTCTTTCCCGTCCTGGCAATCTCCAAGATACGTCCAAATTCTTGCTTGGAATCTTGCCGCATGAGTGACTGGATGCTCACACCGACGAGCTCCTCCGGTTGCCTGTCAAGCAGTTGTCGCACGTTGGATGAGACGTAAAGGAAGAAACCAGATGTCGACATCTTCGTCCAGAGCTCACTCTCGCCGACGCCGCCAGCGGCTGAGATGTCACTCTTCAGCAAAGCGTACACTGGCCTCTCCCGTCCGACCAGGATGATGCATTTTTTCCCTTTTCCTTGCTCGGTATGAAGCGAACCATGACCTTCAAACCACATATACCCGCTCCGCTTCCGTCGAATGCGAAAGACAATGCTCACACCAGCACCGGACGCTGTGTCTTTGAGTTCTCTGGTAACAGGGACAATGTCGCTAGGATGGCAGACGGATGACAACGGAGTGCCCATGAGCTCGGAAGGTTCATATTCCAGCACCTTTCTGCACGACGGCGAAAGATATAGAAAAAGACCCTTCAGAGACAGCACGTGTATGACATCGTCGGTGTTCTCAAGCAAGACTTTGTCCCATATCCTCCGCGACAACTCCGACTCACCTTGACCAATTGTGGTCAATACCGTAGATACATCGTCACGATTGATAGTTTGGCCTACCTCCGGTTGACTATGGCCTACGTCGGGAGAGTTGAACACGTAGCTGGGCATCGAAAGACCCCGTTGGTAGTTGATGGAGTAGGAACCGTCTGTGAAGTGGTGGTAAGCGGACGTTGGTCCGGTACCCGGCATACGTCAGAGAATGGCACTTACCAGGATTTTTATTGGTTACCGAGTTTGGCTGTTCCACCAGATCGACTTGAAACCCAACGATAAACTTTATGTTATCGGAATCCCAGGTAATTGGGATCATGGTCAAGAGGTTCATGAAAGGCTGGCCGCCCCTCCGGTAATTGATCAAACTGATCTGAGCCTCCTTCTGCATGTTGATCATGTTCTTGAGGTACAGCACCGAGTCATCATCGACATATTTACGTTTGATACCTGCTTCTACGTGCCCGTCAGGGGATTGTAAGAACCGGCAATTGCGACCCAGGATCATGTGCTTCGTGTAGCCTGTGAGCCGCTCGAAGTTCTCTGAGCAATACACTATCGGGCAGTCATCCTTCTCAGCGTCACAAACCACGAAAGCGCAGGACAGGTCGACAGATCCAATGTTGATTTCGGGATTAGGTCTGGTCGCGACTCGCATCTATTGTATATGATTAGCATACTGTCCTAGTCTGCTGAAGGTCGGGGGTTACATACCAGCACACCAAGCATGTCGAAGCCTGTGGAAGAATAGGCGTTTTTGAACATTGTAGGGTCCGGCGGCTTGCGATTCTTGACCGCAGCTCCAGCGTATGAACCTGGTGTGCCTGTTAATTCACTCGACTCCCGATGCCAACGTTGTCCGGTGAAGAAGTGATGTTCGTCTTTATACTTACCAACCGGCTTGGCCCACGGTCCATTCGGGTTGTCCATCTCCATGGGATCTGGCTGAAATGACATTTCTCCAGGCGCATATGGTTGCCCTGAATGCCGACCGTTTGGAGGTGGTTCCAAGTTTGGGTGTGTCGGCGAGGTGTGGAACCGCTGACCCTGATGCTGGGGATTAGGATTGGTCTTGGTGTTGTTCCGCGGCGGACTGCCATGGGAAGCGTGGTTCTGGTCCCGACCCTGGTTTTGCGACTGGTTCCCGTATTGTGAATTTTGTCGCATGTTCTCTTTTGAAGGCCTATGCATTGGCATCGGGAATCTCTCCTTCCTATCGGCATTCCCGCCTCCGCTGTCCTGTATAGGTGTTCGCATCGATACGGAAAAGTTCTGCTGCATTGGTGAAGTGACCATGGGAGAAGGCGCGAACTGTGCTGGGGAGTAGACATTCATGGGTGAGTTCATCTCGTTTGTGAGCATGGCGATGTTTGGGTCTTGAAAGTCCATCATAGACACTCCGGGATTCTGAAATGGGCTGGTCAAATCCATGGCCATGGGGTTCATCGGCGACTGATAGCCCGTGCCCGGCGGCATCGAGAATCCAGGGACCTGGTTTGAAAATTGGGTGTTTAGCGCGAGTTCACCCATAGATGGACGTCGGATCCTCACATCTGAGCCTTGACGGTTAAGGGCGGGCATAGACCCAATATTGCGTAGTTGACCAGATGGTGCCGGGTCGAACTGGTATGCATCTAGGACCCCGCCCTGTGCGGCTCCGTTGAACTCGATCATTGTCGACCTTCTCATGTCGGGATCCAACGACATGGATGTATTGTTCCCGTATGGTACCGGCACACTTCGTCTCCTCATCTCTTTCGAGTTTTGGTTCACGATGTCGTCCAGAGACTGTGATCCAACCATGCCTGGACCTCCCATTCCTTCAGGACCCATAATGCCCATCATGGCGTTGTTATCCATCGTGCCCACGGAGCCCTGACGCTGAAGGTCATCGCTACCATACTGGGATCCGAAGTATCCATTCATGGCGAGAGGTATACCGGGGCGGATAGGCGTGGTGGAGCTGCACCAACGCTCTACAGTCGAGTGTGTGCTTGGGATCTCGAAGAGGTCAAGTTACACTCGAGTCTCCATCTGATTGCCTTTGATCGACGTATTATCCGCAGGCGTGCCGTATGCGCGTGGTATTTTGGGCCCGACAATATTCCTGTACGATGGAGTCGAGTCCGGGTGCGACGACGTTGCTTGGTCTGGTGCGAGGGAGAGTTGCTGTCGAGAGGTTGAACAAGGGTCTTTCCGTCGAAGAGGTGGCAGATTAGACATGCAGCAACGCAGAGCGGGTCAACGACGGGTTGGCGGCACCAAAAACCCGCTTAGTTACTTGGGGACTACCTAATGGACACTGCTATGACCAATCTGATCTCTGCGAACTGACAAGAAACACTGCAATATTGAGTCCACTGCCACCGTGCTCCGCTCCGCAAGCCGTCATAAGAAAGAGGTCGAAGTGGCTTTGAAACGGCGATGTGGTTTACGCTTGAGAGCAGTCTTCCCACTCATGTCCCTGAGCTTAAGGGTAGTTGACTGCATCTAACTTCTCGAGCTTGATATCACCCAGACCTCGGTAATTACATGTGTGTTTATTCCATGACTTCATACTAAAGACGCCGTCTCTACAAAGGCCTCCTTCTTCACTCAGCAACCTTGCTCGCACGCAGTTCTCGAGATGGCCTGGAGGGCTTGGGAATTTAATGTTGAAGGCCGATAAATTTACAGACCGGTAAATACCTCAGAGGAGCATCGCTCATTGGGTAGACGCGTGCCCGTCGTTCGGTAGTTTGGAGCAGCGCACATGCATGGAAGTCAAGACCTCCAACACGACTCGAAAACAGCGATGCACAGCAGGAATTTAGATCTCCACGCGAAAAGCAACCCATCTCGTCCATCGGTACCTCAACGTCCGCCCACTGAAAAAGATGCGCGACAGGGTCCTAGTGGAAGATCTCCGTTAAGGTTCCGCCTACAGATGTCTTGACAACCCTACCTTATTCTTATGGCGAGGTGGTCATTTGAGACGACAGTTGAACCATTAGAAATATCGTGTGGTACGAAAATGAGCATGTGATGGGGTTTGTGTCCGTACAACACCCTTGCC
Source organism: Floridaphiala radiotolerans (assembly GCA_022813185.1). NCBI lineage: Eukaryota > Fungi > Ascomycota > Dothideomycetes > Floridaphiala > Floridaphiala radiotolerans. The sequence goes on along the minus strand of JAKLMZ010000004.1, from coordinate 858,071 downwards.
TAGTTGTGTAAGGGCAGCGCAGACTATAAGTGAAATAGGAAAAAAGCAAAGGACCCTGGAAGGTAACATTGCCAGCGTACATGGAGTCACACCTAATAGGAATGCACGACGACAGGACTGAGTATGAAAGAGAGGACTTAGCGCTGCTGCAGGCCGAGTGTGTTGGTAGGAGCGGGAAGGTACTGAAATTGTCAACGCCCTGACGGTGCAGTGTGCTCCAGACTGCGACAGTAATGAGCGTGCAGCCGTAAGTCGTTCCGTTGCGCACGCCAACGGAACGCCTGTGATATCATTCTCGGGGTACTCTGGCTGCCACGCGCTGAAAAGGGTAGTTTAAAACACTGTGGCTTTCCGGATCACAAGCCATGGAGAGCGCTGACTTGCACCGCATAAATATGAAGCCAAGGACGGAGAGCTTGGCTCCCGCCGAGAGCTGGGTGGGCACTGGACAGCGGGCCACGGAGCCAGGGAGGCTCTGCCGGTATTCTACCGCGACTTGGACTGCCAAGCCGCTGGGACTTCTCGAGATGTGAATGCGTTTGGATGTAAGGACCGCATCACTGTGCAACAAACATGATAATACGGCATTCGTTGCTGCGACAGGGTTAGCTAATTCCTTCTTGGGAGCTCTCTGGAGATGCTTACAATCTCCTCAAACAGGTCGCAAGGCTCTGCTCACGCAGCCTCCACGGTCATGGAGCCGATTTCTGGCCACTGCCACAGACTCGGTCGCAGAGACGGTCGAGACACAAATGCAGCGCAGTCTTCAGGAGATACATGCAATTGAGAGCCAAATCAATTCACGGTCTTCGGATCCCGTTCAGCCAATTGACGATGCCACTCATGAGACGGTAGCTCCATCCGACGAGTTTGCCCAGAACTATTGGGACTTTCAGCGATCAAGTATGTATCATAGGTATCGCGTTTGGATGCGGGTATAAACTAACAATACTTCTTCTAGAGCAAGTAACCGCTCGCATCGGTGCCGACCTTGAGCCTTTCTACAAGCCCCATACCCTCATATCGAATCCTCCTTCTCCTGCCAATGTCACACTTGAACTGCTCATGGCATCACAAACCCACATGGGACACAAAACCTCACACTGGAACCCGGCAAACTCGAGATATATCTTCGGTATAAGAGAGGATATCCATATCATATCGTTGGATGTAACCGCAGCGCATCTCCGAAGAGCAGCAAAGATCGTAAAAGGAGTGGTTGAGCGTGGGGGTCTAGTCCTCTTCGTCGGCACACGTCCAGGACAAGATCGTGCCGTGGTCAGAGCCGCACAACTGGCTGGTGGCTGCCATCTCTTTGAGCGATGGATTCCCGGTAGCATCACCAACGGCCAACAGATCTTAGGACGGTGTAAGGTCAAGGTCGTAGATGAGTTTGACAGGACGGTTCCTGGGTTCGAGGAACAACTTATTGACAGGGCCGCATTGAAGCCGGACCTGGTTGTTTGCTTGAACCCGCTGGAGAACTACGTCCTACTGCACGAATGTGGCATCAACAACATCCCTACTATTGGCATCATAGACACGGACGCAAACCCGACCTGGGTCACGTATCCCATACCAGCGAACGATGACAGGTATGGCAGACAGAGCTTGATCTTTGGATCCCCGGCTAACACGCAGCAGCATTCGTAGCATCAACCTTATCGCCGGCGTTCTTGGTCGGGCTGGTGAAGAGGGTATCAAAAATCGACAAGCCATTGCTAGAGCGGAAGGGAGGCCTTTGTTCGCTCGCCCAGAAGGCCTGACGGAGATTGATTTCAAGGTGTTTGAAGCGCTCAAACCTGCTTCCGAGGAGGAAGTACATCCCAAGGATGCCGTCAACCTGGCGGAGCAGTGATTCTACTATCTCGGAAGATCTTATCTTTTTTTCATACAACCTGGGCGTCAGTTGACCACCCCATGTACATTACGATGTGAATGGTCGATCAGCGCTTGTACAGCATAGATATTGGGAGTACGAGATGTTGTCGGTGGCATCAGTAGAGCAATATATTGAATTGAAACGAAGGTTGAACTCCTCCTGACAGTCCTCAGCTTATCTTGATATAGAGTGTGGACTCTTGCAAAAATGCATGAGATGTCTGCGTCTACGGTCAGCTATGCTGGTGGCTCGTAGAGCTGCTCATATGAATACAGTCAGCTCCACCAACCATGTCAGTCTGGTTAAGACATGTGTTCAGGGTCCTGTGAAAAGGAGCGTGACGTTAGGGTCTTGGCAAGAACAACCCCACGTTTTTGAGGACCAGAGAGGAAGTTTATTTCGCTTCCCCCCTTGCGGAACTGCCTAAACATTTCAGTATCACTTCAACACAACGGTTCATCTAACATAAAGGCTGCACTCTTGAAGAACGCCTTTAGAAACAACCCAAGTCTCGTCGCCACCTATTCGACTCAACCATACAACTGCCGCAATGGCTCACCACGCACTCCCAGAACCTCACCCATTGAAGCTGGATCCCAAATACGACGACTATGACTACCCTACGGAGAGTCCTGTGCCCCAGAGCGGTCACCCAGGCCACTTGACGCCGGAGCAAGAGGCCCAGGTCCACCAGCTCAGAGCAATGCTCGAGCAAGCAGGTCACAAGGAGAGATTAGACACCCTTAGCATGGTGCGCCGCCTCGACCGACATGGAGGTTTAGGAGCATTGGACTGATCTGGCTACAGCTCAGATTCCTGCGCGCACGAAAGTTCAATGTTGAGCTAGCAAAGCAAATGTAAGGCATTCTGGGTCTATACAAGAGATGACCAAGCTCACTGTCGAAGGTTTATCGACTGCGAGAAGTGGAGGGCCAGTTTCGTGGAAGGCGGTGTGGACCACCTCACCCGCACCTTCGACTACAAGGAGAAGCCGCAAGTGTTTGAATACTACCCTCAATTCTATCATAAGACAGACAAGGCAAGCTAGACCTCACGCGCTGCTGCTCTCCTCTTCCAAGACGCTAACATGACCGCCAACAGGACGGCCGACCAGTCTATATCGAACAACTCGGTAAAGTCGACCTGGCCGCCCTCCGCAAGATAACCACCGAAGATCGCATGGTGCAAAACCTCGTTACGGAATACGAGAAACTCGCCGACCCGCGCCTGCCCGCGTGCTCTCGTAAGGAAGGTTATCTCCTCGAAACCTGCTGCTCGATCATGGACCTGAAGGGTGCCGGTCTCGGCGCCGCGAGACAAGTCTACGGCTATCTGCAAAGAGTGTCCGGCATCTCGCAAAACTACTACCCGGAACGTCTGGGAAAGCTGTACCTTATCAACGCGCCGTGGGGGTTCAGCACAGTGTGGAGCTTCATCAAGGGCTTTTTGGATCCGGTGACGGTGGCGAAGATCAACATCTTGGGGAGCAGTTATCAGTCTGAATTGCTTGCGCAGATTCCGGCGGAGAACCTGCCGACTCAATTTGGTGGCAAGTGCTCGTGCCCTGGTGGTTGTCAGTTGAGTGATGCCGGTCCTTGGCAAGATCCACAGTGGGCGAGGCCGCCGAAGTGGGCGAATGCACCGGGAGGTAACACCATCCAGAACCAACCTGGCGAGATCGTTGGTGGTGCAGAGGCACAGGCCGCAGGACAACATGGTCACGGCCAGCCGGCTGCGGGACATGGCCTCGAGCAGCCCTTGTAGAGTGCGGGAAGCTCGGTGGAGAAGAATAAGCGCCGGCCCTTTGGTCGGTCTAAGCATTGAGATGAATGTTGGATATGAGATCAGGGGCTAGAATGCCTTGCAATGGCAAACATCACAGTCACAGGAAGCGGTTGAGGAAATGCATACGGTTGTAGAAGTCATAGACCAAAACATGGACCTATTGTGGATTCTCTTCGACAAAGGATGCTGAAGGTCTCCACATTTCATAAGGTGGCACCTTCGGCGGAGGTGGTTTCCCAAGTAGTGTGATAGTCAAACCCCAAACAATCAGGTCGCTAAATCAAGAACCGGCTCAGCCGTGTACACAACTGAGCGACAATTATACAATCGTACATTTGTTCTGAAGAATGCGCCAACCTAAGTCTCAATGCTCACGTCGCCTGATCGTACATGATGCCCTCTTCCGCTCCACCATCTAATTCCCACCGCTACCCTTAAAAGGTTCAACACCGCCGCCAGGTGTCGACTGAACCGGATCGGTGTCCCCTCTCTTCTCCTTGGCAGCGCCACTCCCCTTGAACGGCTCGACCCCACTACCCGGAATGCTTTGCACTGGATCAGTGTCTCCTCGCTTCTCCTTAGCACCACCGCTCCCCTTGAAAGGCTCTACTCCACCTCCAGGAGTAGACTGAACCGGGTCCGTATCGCCTCTTTTGACCTTTGCCCCGCCGCTGCCCTTGAATGGCTCGACGCCTCCGTCTGGTGTTGACTGGACTGGGTCGGTGTCGCCTCTTCGGAACTTGGCTGCTCCAGTGCCCTTGAAGGGCTCTACGCCTCCGCCGGGGGTTGACTGGACGGGCGCTGTGTCGCCGCGCTTGATGTCTGGAGAGAAGCGGTTAAGTTAAGGGTATTCCATGTGAAGTCTTTGACTTAACATACCGACAGCGACTGGGGCAGCAATGGCTGCTGCCAGAGAGAATAGGAGAACGATGAATGAGCTCCTCATCATGAAAAAGAGTGATGTACGTGGATAGGCAAGTGCGAACGCAGGACGACGAAGCAGAAGGGAAGAGATGTGGCTCTCTTGTAATTGTTGCTTGGGCAGAATGCAAAGGTCGGCCGGCGACAATCAATGAGCGTAAAGGGTTGGGATGAGAAGGAAACAACCTGAATGAGCGGGCTTTTGAACTTGGAGATAGAGATGCGAATCGAAAGAAGGGAATGAAAGAGGAGCTTGCTACTTGACCTGGCTATTTGAATGATGCCAAGGCCTCGTTCATGCATTGACCGAATTTGATACAGGCTTTGCTTGAGGGACCTGGCTGGGGTAGAGTGAAACGGACGCCTTAGACCTCAAAAGGTAATTGACGGAGACCTATTGTACTGGGCACTCCGGATGACAGTCCTCGAGCTGCATCTTGGGAGTGAGCGAGCCGCTGAACCCATCCTGAAGCGGTAGTGTGGTTGTGAGGGGACCTGAAACGACTTCGAGACGTCGGCCGTTGGAACTTTGCCAAGCGATGTCACGGGCGAAGCTGCCAAAGATCAATCGCGGAGTTAGATATCAGTGCGAACACTTCCTTGAATCTGTGATGATTTCTGTAATCTTCACAAGACATATGATGGCCTGGAATGCAGTTCGTTCGTTTGAGAGAGCGAACCTAAATGTGGTGACACCTGAAAACTCGCAGACGAAAAATGGTATCTTTGCCTGACGGCCTGACTCATGTCGCCCGCGTGGAGCATAAGGCACTCCACCTTCTGCGAGACCCTTCGACTTCCAGACCACGAAAGGATTTCTAAACATCCCTTTCTCCGCTCGTCTTTTGCCGCCCGTTGTCTGCTGCATGGTCTTTTGCTGATTTCACTCTGCATAGGCTCCCGCGCCCGCGAGTGGGATCTCACGAGCAGGATCTTCTCCGACAACGGGTCATTGAACCGGACCAATACTGGTTTTGATCAGCAGGTACCTCCAGCAGACGACTACTTTAACTTCACCAGCGCACGCTCTCTTTGTTGCCGCTCGTGCTTCTTCACCTTTGCCTGCGTTCGGTTTCTCTGGATCTTGCACGACGGTGCACACCTGCTTTTGAGACACTGCCTTGAGCAGGCGTTCGATCTTTGTTGCGTTTTCTGTAGCGGGTACTATAGTCGCTCGTTTCTGCATTGACCTGACTGCGAAACATCGTGTCGCCTTTTGTAATACTCGAAGAGCAACTGCTGCACTATGGCCACTCAAGCCCACTGCGCCTACTGCTTCGAAGTCCTGGTCTCGAGCTTGGAAAGGCGGAAGCCCCTCGCCTTGGGCCAGGTAGAAGAGTTATGGGCGAAGTACAATGAAGCCCCGGAGGAAGGAGAGGACGGTGCGCCTCAAGATGGCGTGGACGGAGAGGACGGCCATGCAGAAGACGAAGACGAGGACATGGAAGATGCGTCAGACCTCGAGCCAGCGCAAGGGAAGCCTCAGAACGCCGCGATAAGCCGGCTTCTCAACACCCCTTCCACCGGCTCCTCTTCATCCTCAACTCCCTCAACCGCGTCCTCAACCTCCCTCCAGACCGCCGCCTCAACACCCCCACCAACATCCGGCCGCTCCTTCTTCTCCTCCTTCCGCCGCTCGAAATCCACCACCCAACCCACCTCCTCCGAAGACCACCCCCTCTTCGTAACCTGGAGCACCGTCTCCCGCAGCGGCAGCAAATCCCTCCGCGGCTGCATCGGCACCTTCGAAGCCCAGGAGCTTAGCCACGGCCTCGCCTCGTACGCGCAAATCTCCGCCTTCGAAGACCAGCGCTTCACACCTATCACCAGCCGCGAACTCCCCACTCTTAGCGTTGGCGTGACGCTCTTGACCGATTTCGAGCCGACGCGGGACCCTATGGATTGGATCCTTGGCACCCACGGGTTGCGGATCAGTTTCAACTACCATGGGAGGAGGTACGGGGCGACGTATCTGCCGGATGTGCCGAGAGAGCAAGGGTGGACGAAGGAGGAGACAATGGTTAGTCTGATGAGGAAAGCTGGGTGGACGGGGCGGAAGGATGACTGGAAAACTGTGCCAGGGCTGAGCGTGGTGAGGTACCAGGGGCATAGGGTGGATTTGGGGTATATGGATTGGAGGGAATGGAGGGACTGGGTTGATGAGGAGCTCGAAGCATGATTAGCGCAGGGTTACATCATTTAGAGGGCTTGAGTTTCTTTCACGACGGGACGAATTAGATGATAGATGCGGTAGGGTGCAAGGAGTCAGTCTTATCGGTTGGGCATTTGTGGGCATATGGGAAGCCATGGTTGGGCTTGGGTGCTCATGAGCACCACTGGAAGTGCCCTTATGTACAGACGCTGCTCGTAGCGGCATATGTCATATCCTCCAGGAGTGAATCCAACATTTCTAGTTCCAAATCTGGAAGCGTACCGACAGTATGACCAACTGCAATCCAACTCATGTGCCACGAGAACTGGTATATGATGACCTTTCTGACCTTCTTTACGCGCTGTGATGTAGTCGAGCCGCCGTTTCTAGGAACTCAGATAGCTGATGTTGTCATGACATGCCCAAGTTCGATAATTCGCCCTGCTCTTCGCGATGCTCGTTGCCTAATTTATAGGACGCTTTCCATCGCATTTTGACGGAGCCGCCCTTCCCTCGTTCTACGCCGTTCAGGCGTATGGTCTGCGTTATGCCTTGAGCGGCATAGGGCGTCAGTGTCCTGCTCGACTGGGGTTCTAATTTCAAGGAGAAGCCCTAAAGACACGATCAGCCAGGCACAACGGGACACGAGCGACTCAAGAGTGGTTGCCATACCTTCGTGACAGCTATTTGGAAGGTGAGTTCGCTGATGAGCTGGGCTGTGTTATTGGTGATTGTGGAGTTGATGAGGATAACACCGTCTTCTCCAGGGGGCCGTGACAGCTTGAACTTGATCTTTATCGACGAATTCGTCAGTTCCATATCGGTAGACTGGTCTGGTAATGCCGATGCGAACGTCCACTCGTCGTCACCACCCAACGAGCCATTGGCGGAAGAGATGGATGTTTGGGGCTTATGCTGCGCTGCTTGAGCAGGTACCGGGGTCGTTTGAGAGAGGTTGAGGAGATTGTTGCTGTTAGATGGCGGAGGCGCGGGTGACTGTACGGATTGTTGGAATTGGAAGGGTGACCCTTGCCGCGGTGTTGACGAAGCCGCCAAGCTGGCAAAAGGGTCTGCGGTTGATCGTGAGGATGGACGAGGCTGCGTTTGGGCCCCGAATATTGAGGGAGTAGAGGGTGCTGGCTTGGGTTGAGGAGCAGCTATGGACGAGAAGACGTCGTAGTTCGGTTTCGACGCAGAGCCACTCGTTTGAGACGAAGCAGCCGGTGATTGTGTGAAAATGCTTGGGGTGGTGTAGGCAGATGACGATGTAGCAGGTGCTGATATCGTAGAGCTTGCAGGTGGTGGTGCATCGAACAGCGAGATGTTCCCTCCTTGGCCGTAGGTACTCGATTCCAACGCTAGTCCGAGCAGGTCGTCCTCGAGCGCATTGCCCTTTGTCGGTGGAGGTGCTGCTTGGGATGATGATGCTGCGGCTGGTGCAGGTTCCATCATATCCTCAGGTCCGCCAAAATCGATGAGAGATAATTCATTATCGGGACCCTTCGACACACCAGCACCGCTTGTCCCGAGCGTGCCTTTAGGAATCTTGTTCGCGCCCTCGATGTCTCCCTTTTTGATGAGCTTGTAACGCTCAATAGTCCGATGGATGCTGTCGTTGATCTCAAGTAGCTTGGCTACCGCTTCATGGTCCTCGGATTCTTCCTCGCACATCTTCTGAATCTTGGGATGAGCGCTCTGCAATGCATTCGCCAGCTCCTGTCATTCGTTAGCAGCGAAATTAATGCTCAAGCGCAAAAGCATACTTCGAAAACATCGCCTTCTTTAATTTCATCCCCTGGCCTATACCCTTGCAACATCTCTTCCAGGAGCTTGGCCTTCTGCTGTATCTTGCTGACCTCCTCGGCTGCTTTCGCGCGATAGTCTGTTTTGTTCCTTGTGTCGTACCCGGCCATCACCTTCATCAGCTTGTTCGCTTCCTGTAAGTCGCGCGGCGTTCCCCTTCGTATCAGTTCCTGAAGCTTCGCGGACTGGGCGGCTCGCTCCTCCTCCTCCATCTCTTCCGCTGACCGTAGATTCTGCACCTTTGTTAGCCGATGGCGCCCAATCAGCACCTTTCCTCTGACGTACGTCGCTAGGGTTTAGGACTGCGGCATCTTCACGCTTGACTTCCGGAAACATGTAGCCCTTAAATGCCAGCAATCTGTGCATGTCCCGGATGAACCCCAAATCTTCCTTGTATTTCGAGGTCGTGCATATTGTCTGCCGCCATTCTTCTATGAGTTCGAGAATCTTGCTCTGAACCCTTGTCGGCCGGATTGGCGGTCGTTCTGGAAATCGTCTGACCAGCTCATTGAGGAACTCTTTAGTACTGATCTGAAGGTGAAAGGGGTATCCGCAATTCTTGACGCAAATGTCCAATAGCTATGACCCGGTCAGCCATCTTTCCGTTTCCAGAATAACTTCTGGCGTACACTAAGAGCTAGTATTGAGACGTTAGGGTTTCGGTGATTGACATAGTTAACAATAGCTATTGCGGCCTCGCGCGGTCTGCATGAGACGTGAGTCATTCGTGCTCCTATCAGGCGGGAATGTGATTCCTACGCATTGCCCTTCTTTGCATTGATCAGGTCTGTTATCTCGAGGTTTAGCGCCAGGTTGGGCTCGAAATTCTGAGGGTCGCAGGCATTCTCTTTCGTCGTGGTCAGCATGCTCATCGATTCCAAGGATATTGGTTGGTACTCGTACGTATATACCGCTGTAGCGGTGTCAGTACCGGCTCTCCGTATGTGCTGAATCGATCCCTTGCTGCCATGCGTGCTGATGCCGCTTCCATGACGCCAGATTCACTGATCTCTGTGGAGGCGTGCTTCTGGGGATGCTGTGCACCAGGCTTGGGTGGAGTCAGGCCGAGCAAGAAAATCGAGTACAATTGCAAACAACGCAAGAAGGAGTATTACGCGACCACTGTATAAGGTACTATGTGAGGTGATGTTAAGTGGTGTACCTGGTTTTGGTGGGGCTGGCCGGGAGCAGAGCGGAACTGGACCCTAACTTTGGCCGAGTCATGAACGTTCGTCATTGCCATCATCATTTCATTAGATCCCTCTACTTTTGTACATCACTTTCTCGCCGCTGCACTCCTGTGAACATCACTTTCAGATATCCAGCAATACATTCTACGAAAATCAGAGCTTATTATGGTCCGTCACAAGAAAGACAACTTCCCCTCCAGAGGAAAGCGCAACGTCGGTGCCCCTCGACCGCGGGGTGCAAACCCAATCCGCGAGGGTGAATACGGCGCCGATGGAGAAGAGCGCAGAACAAGGCCCCCTTACAAAGCCGCATGCTGGGATCTAGGACACTGTGATGCCAAAAGATGTTCTGGTAAAAGGCTCATGAGGCTAGGGCTGATGAGGGAATTGCACGTTGGCCAGAAATTTGCTGGAGTGGTAGTATCACCGAAGGCGAAGAAAGTCGTGTCGAAAGAGGACAAGGAACTCCTAGAGCAGTACGGCGCTGCAGTCGTAGAAGCATCATGGAAAAGGATAGACGAAGTACCCTTTGCGAGGATTGGTGGCAAATGCGAGAGAATCCGTAGGTGTTACCCACTTGCCTCTTGGAGCTTGAGTCTAATCTTCGTATGCAGTACCGTATCTTGTTGCCGCAAATCCTACCAACTACGGCAGACCGTGGCGGCTCAATTGCGTCGAGGCTCTTGCATCATGCTTCTTCATTTGCGGACACCAGGATTGGGCGGAGGATGTCTTGTCAACCTTCTCTTACGGAGCCGCCTTCCTCGAGATCAACGACGAAATCCTGAAAAGGTATGCCGAGTGCAACACAGAGGAAGAAATCAAGAAGGCGGAGGAGCTTTGGCTGAGTAAACTCGAGAGGGAACATGCGACTTCGAGAGCCAAGAAAGAGAATACAACAGAGGCAGAGAAGTGGAACAGGGGCAACACTAACCGGGGCCGATCCGACTACTCCGAAGGTGAAGAGGACGGGGATGAGGACGGCGAAGATGAGGATGAGGATGATACTGAAAATGACGGAGGTGTCAAAATGCCCAAGGATGCGGAGGAGGACGATGTAGACGAGGACGAAGCAGACAGGGATCCGTACGCTCTGTCAGATGATAGCGATGATGAGGAGGAAATGGCGGAGCTACGGAGGAAGGTTCTGCAGTCCAAAACCTTCACCAACCCCACGTCGCTGGACGACAAGAAGCAACCAGAACGAATAGCGCGCACTGAACCGTTACCTGCGGAAGAATCAGACGCCGAGTCAGGATCAGATATTGGCCAAGACGACGAATTCGACAGCATCATCAACGCTACGCCAGTCACTGATCGTGCCGGCATCACCGCGAAACAGAGGCAGAAGACGCAGCCTATAGCGAGTGCGACATTCTCGAGGACAACCATCAGTGCACCAAATAAGTGGTAGATAGGCTGGTCTAAAGTAGACTAGACCAGAAACAGATGCTCAAGCAAAGAGATACTCTCTCATGGATGGCAGTGAGCTCCGCAGGACATGTGATATAGGTTCCACGAACGATCAATGGTTTGCGCGGTTATGCACCTAACAGATGTCCTTTCGAGCATCTTTGAATGCCCAGCGTGATATTTGGTACATTCGCATCAACGTTCAACACGGGATAAGATGCTCGGAGTTAATCTCCGTCTCAGGGAGATTCACGTGATCTCCGCCTATCTTGCCGCAGATCAACCAGGCGTAGCCGAAGTCTTCAGCACGTAAGAAGCTTTCAGCACGTAACATCGCAACGGAGGGGCACAAATACCTCTCACAAGACAACTCTCCATCAGTGAGTCTCTCGGCCTTCCGCCTTCACTTGATGAAGATCTGTGCATTTTGCGGTGTGCGCTTTGGTGTTCATGAAGCATCAAATGTCCAGCATTATGCGCGATCTTCTAGTGTTAGCCATAGTAGAGTCTGAGCCGCAATGGCTCGCAGACACACACTCTGGCCGTGACCATGTCACAAGACACTACTGACAGATTTGGATGCCATGGGCTAACACTCCCAGCTCCTTCAGCATAGGTTTCCACGTCCATTCCGGCGGCATCTAGATCGATCACGTCAAGATGCCTGCCATGCTCGATGACCCCACCGCTCCGGCGATCTATCGAATGTCCGGAGACCCTCCATTTCCAGGACCGGGATCTCCGTTGCCCAACGACGTTGTGCCTCGTCAGATTACGCTGCGTGATAGAATCACCACGGCGACTCTGATACCATTCTCGTCGCACAAAGATGTTCCACCACGGCTTCTGTCGTATCTTTGCGATCAGCTCAACCTTGAGATTGAGAAAGGGGATACATATCCCATGATCGATCCCATGCCTCTATCATCGTTCGGTCCATACTGGTTCGCAAACTTTGGCGCTGTGATGCTAATGGGTCAGGTCGATAGCGTTGAGCGGGTGAAGCAGATAGAGGCGGAAGGTAAGGACTGGGCAAAGGAGTGCCTCGGCAGCTTCTACATTAAGCCCAACTACCCGGGGAGGTCGAGCCATGTCTGTAACGGAGGGTTTCTGGTCACGGACATGTCGCGAAACAAGGGTGTTGGAAGGTGTATGGGAGAAGCATACATTGAATGGGCGCCAAAACTGGTGAGCAGGCCCACCTTCAACTGCGGCTGAAGCGGGGTTCTGACGATTCCTCCCAGGGATACACATACTCCGTCTTCAACCTGGTATATGAGACCAATACCGCGTCCCGTCGAATATGGGATGCTTTAGGCTTTAAGGTCATAGGGCGCGTCAAGGGATGTGGAAACCTGCGCTCACATCCTGATGTTCTTATCGATGCAATCCAATATGGACGTGACTTGGGTCCTGAAGGAGAGGACTACGTTTCCGAGGAACGTTTCGAGAAGATTCGATATTATCTAAAGAATCAGAAATATCCGGCGGGAGCTGATCGGGCAGAGAAGAGCAGATTACGGAGTGCTGCAACGCACTACAAGCTGCTACCAGGAGAAAACGGCGATCCAGAGAGACTGATGCTGAAAGGCAAGGAAGTCATCTCAGATCCCCAGCAACAGTACGAGATCGCTAAAGATATCCACTGGAACAACAACCATGGTGGAATCAACAAGACCACTGCGACGATTGCAGAAAAGTACCACTGGGTCAGGATTAAGGAGACAGTCAGCCTTGTCATCAAGAACTGTGAAGATTGCAAGGAAGCCAACAAGCCGATTCCTGGTTCTAGGCCGAAGGGCGAAACCTCAGAAGATACTCCAAAGTCGACCTCGCGACCGAAAGCAGAGCCATTGGATCTTCCTCGTACCGATATTTCACCAGTCCAGACTCCTCCTGTCATGTCTCCTACCAACGATGCTCTACCCGCAGGCTTGGATACCGCAACACTTCAGCAGACCAACCGTCCTCAGATGTCACAGCCGCATACTCCTATTCCTCAAGCATCTCCAGTTGCTGGACCAATTCAGTCCATTCATGCCAGTCCAATCGTGCCGCACATGCATCCGGACCCGCAGGAGCACTATCCCCTTCCTCTTGCAACAATGCAAGACTATCCAACTTACGACTCATCCTCTATAGACCCTGCGTTGATGCCAGCCCAGCTGTCGTCCCAGCTGATGGATATGGATCACATGAATACTATGGAATTCCAACAGCAGTTCGCGGCCAGCCTCAGCCAGCCTATGGACCAACAGATGCCACATTACAGTCCGGTTGATGGGATGGATACTTCGTTCTCTCAGAACATCAACGGTCTTCATCCAGCATATGCTGGTCATAACAATACCAGTCATCCTACGGATGCTGAGATAAATGACTTCTTTCAGCAGAATGGTTATGGATTGCAGCCACAGGCTAACCACTATGTTGACATGGCGGGTACCCAGCATGACATGCAGACCCAAGGAGACAGCCATATGCAAGATAGCAAAATCAGTAGTCCCCACAACAACATGCATGAAGCAAACAGTCACATGGATGGTATGAATAACAGCCAACCTCTTGGACTTCCCAATGGGAACATGTGGTAGACGTTGCATTTCCTCTTGCATCGGTTTCCTACGAGGCCGGCGTTCAGTACATAAATAGGATGGCGATATCGAGATTGTGGACGGATTCATGATAGCGTTTTGATCTGCTCTGATCTAGTTTGAGATCTTTGCGTATTCTTACTGGCGGCACTGTGTCGGACAGTCAAGAGACATGTTCATGGTTGACACAGTAGCGCAGCAACATTTGTAGCGATGGAGTGTCGCTCACCAAAGGGTTCATCTATCCCTTTAGTAGGTACTTGCACATCTTTTTGGCGGTACTTGCTAGTCTTGAGGTTTGCCGTTATAGCAAATCAAGGTGGTTTTCCACAAAGGATTTTATTGAGGCTTGTTATGTCATTCCAAATCTCAGTCAAATAGCCAGTCAGCAGTACGCTCACAACTTGCCACTAGCTCAAGATTATGGTCCACAAGCCCGACAGCATCTTTCTATGATTTAAGCTCCATCACAACTTTGCGCCCTCTGTTGTATTCTCGCCAATCGTCGTCCATCCCTCTACATCTCCAAAGTCCATCACCCTGTTCCACGGCTCTGGCCCATACCTCCCTTGCGTGTCCTTCCAGTCCCTGCCAACGGCAGTCTCCGGCCGCCATCGCAGCTCCTTGTGCAACCTCTCCTCCATCTTTCCCTCCAGCGTGTCGGCAATCACAATGCCCGCTGCTGGCATCAGCCCAAACCCATGGCCACTGGCGCCAGCAGCGATGGTCAAGGAGGCAAACTGCGGATGTCGATCAATAATCCACACGCGATTGGGCGTGTCCGCGTCCCAGCAGATCCTCGCGAAGCTAAAAGGCCGGTCCGCGAGCTGCGGCATCGTGTCCCGAAGGAGTTGGCGCATACGCCGCTCCGCTTCCAGCGGTATCTGGTTCCTAGCAAAAGGAATGGACCGCTTCTGGCCGTCCTTATTCCCCGGCAGACCCGGCGGAGGAATCACGAAGTTCGTGTATCCAGGGTGCTCATCGCAGATCTTCATCTCGTGGTTCTCGGCGTCGGGTTCGATGAAGAAGCCGCGTTCGCTGTTGTAGATCACGGGAAGGTCTCTGTAGAGCTGGGCTTCGGATAAGGTCATGGGGAGATGGGCGAGGGTCCAGGCTGTGGGGCGCAGTTGGTCGCGGAAGTCGAAGAGTAGGTCACTGGTTGCGCCGGCGGAGAGGATTACGCGGTCAGCGATGTGCTCGGTGCCGTCCTGTGTTGCGGCTCCGATTACGTCGGCCTGTGTGGGTGCATCGTCTACTTGAGGGCTAGAGTACAGGAGGTTCCGTACTGCGCCTTGGGGTGATCCAGTGATGAACTTTACACCTAGCTGGACGGCTTTGTCGTGAACGGCTTGCAGAGTGCCACGGGCCCAGACCCAGCCCGCATTCTTAGGCTTGAAAAAGCCGCGCCAGTTGTGGAAGTCACCCTGGAGGATACCATTAGGCATCGTCTTGCGGAAGTCCTCCACTGAGTCGAGCGGTTTCCATGCGGGATCTTTGTCTATCTCAAAGGACTCTTTCACGTGCTCATAGACGCTTTCTGATGCGGCACAGGCGACTATGCCGGTGGCGTGGTAGTAGGGTTTGTACACGGGGTCTTCATTCCAGACCTTGGTTGCTACTTCGGATAGTCGGTGCCATAGATAGTCACGGTCATCGTCGTCCGGCAGAGGCTCGCCTGGGTAGATGTGAGTACTTGGTCCTGGACACGTGGGGCGCACATCATGGACCTTCTTCCATGATCTTGTTCAGGTCATTGCCCGCTGAGGTTGGCGATGGGAATGGGTTCGCATCGAGGACAGTGATGTTTTGGTAGCCTCTTCTAGCCAGCTCCAGAGCTGCTGCACAGCCCCATGTTCCGCCTCCTACTATGAGAATACGTGAATGTGGTGATAAGGGGGTAGTCCTCGGATCTGTCATTGCTCCTTGCTCTTGCTTTGCTAAGTATGGCGTTGCGGTAAGGGTGTGTTTGCGTCTTAGTCCAACCAAGTCAACAGCCCTGTAATCAGACAATGAGCGTAGCCTACGAATATGTTTCTTTCCGGTAATTCCACAGTATAATCGTGCGATACATTCAAGGTTGACCGCGGAGCACGTTATTGCGCTGTGGTTTGTTGGGGAATGACATAACTATGAGATAGCTCAAGCTCCCTGTCCTCAGACTCTAGCGTTCTACCTCTGCTGTGACAGGGTCATTTTTTATCAGTGGCATCTCAGGGACTACAGTGCCTGATATTCTTCGTTTACTTTCACGAAGATTGCTTGGAGGGCAAAAGAGGACATCTCATCTTGCTAATTGCAGTCTTGTTGAAGGGTTGTCCAGCTCCCTCCTGGAAGGTTTGGCCATTCCAGCGTTGTGGAGCAATCATCTAGCAATCTGACCTTCAGGTCAATATCGGGGTAGTTTCATTATCTACCTAATTACCAACATTTGATGGGCCGCAGTCTGCCCCAAATTGATTTATAAAAGGTGCCAGAGCACCGTTGCTAGAGCCGCTCCACCACAATACACGGCTCTCGCCTTAGGATCTTCAACCAACACTAGTACCGACCAATTTGTTAGGAAAAAATTGCCCCCAAGAACACCCAAAAAGAGACCATCTTGCCCCAAGCCCTTAACACCCCCAGAAAGCTTTACCTGTACAAAGCCGTCCTAGTGTTCGCGCCTCTTCCGGCCACGCTGCACGAACAGGCCATCCTCCTCCTCCTCTTCCTCCTCTTTCACCCCCACTTCCTCCTCCTCATCCTCATCCATTGTTCCGTCCATGGTCTGGTCTACACTGCCATTGCGTTGCGCCTTCCTGATCTTCAAATTGTCAACGTTGTCCGCCAGATCGTGTTCAGGGTCTGTACAGCCAACTGTTAGCGATAGCGATCCAGGAGCGGGAAGGGGTCACTGACCAGGATTAGGATAACCAACGCCAATCTTGGGGTCATAGTGACCGCCTCTGCGAAGGCGCGAGACCAGTGCCCGGAGCTGGAAGTCATTGGTGATGAACTTGCCCTCGTAGGTGTCGGCGATGACCTGGCCCGGTTCAATCCACTTGGCGGTGTCCTTCAGCGTGCTGTACAAGGCCTCAAAGGAAAGGAACATAACACTTTTCAGATCCTCGGGGTCGAGCACCTGCACTTCTTTGGGCATCGCATAAACCATGGGAACAGTGCCTAGAAGAGTGATGTCTGGAAGGGCATAGACCAAGAAGGAGCATTCGCCCAAGGCCGGTATGACCGCGTTCGCAGGAGTTGTGGTAACCGGTTTAAGCAATGGCGCCATGGTGGGAGCTGGACCGGTAGGCTTCATCTTCTTAGTCGGGGTGAAATTAGAGGCTGCATCAGCTGCGAGACGCTTTCTTCCGGGTGTTGCTGAATGAGGAGTCGTCAAGGGGGATGATGGGATGTACGGGCTACTGCCACCGCCAGCACCAACGGCCGCTTTGATACCAGCACGTGCGTTCGAGTTGATGATGCGCTTCTGAATGGTACGCGCGAGACCCTGGATGACCTTCTTCTGAGCTTCGATACCGATGTCGGTGTTTTTGCGAAAGTATGGTCGAACGCCATTCCACAATTGATCCTGGACAGCATAGAAGTCGCCCATCTTGTAGAGACCGGTTGACTTCAAATACTGACAGACGGCTTCATAGTCATCATCGTTCATACCCATGAAGCTTTTCAGCATGTCCACTCTCAGATCGCGATAAGTTAGCGCGAGGATATCCTCCTCGGTATACTCAATCTCGTGGCTAAGGTCCAAGAAGGACCTATTTGCCTGAGCTGTGTCCAGTCAGCTAAGTGGTCAACATGCGTGAGAGAATTTGGAGGAAACATCATACCCATTACTAGTGTCGTAAGAGGGAAGTGCTAAATTGTTCGGTACAAAGCCGACCGAAGGGTTGACTTGAGTTGGTATCTTGACGTGGAACTGGTATGTATGTATCGGAAGAGAAATGAGTTGTGGAGTTAACAGAGCAAGCGAGGGTGCACAAGGTGAAGAGCCGTTGTATCCTGCTTCGTGCAATATTTGGAAAGGGGACGTCGCCAGGGCGACAGGAGCGACTAAGTTTTGTGGAGAAGTGATAAGAGTCTGAAGGAGGCAATGCTCTGTGAAAAGCTTAAGTGGATGCAGGTCACTAGACCATGATGAGGCTGCTCTGATTGAGGCACAGAAAATTTGGTCGGCGAGAGTGGCCCTGTCATACAAGGAAGCATCCAATCCAATGTAGGACCGAGATCTCTCCGATCTTCTTTGACACACCGCCAGGGCCTCGCTTTCAGATCAGAGCTTTGCTCTGATGCTGGATTGTGGGGGAGCGGTGTGCTGCTCCATCATGCCCACATCCACGCTGATACCTTCACTCCCGCCCTCTACCCTTAGTTCAACTTCCTGGCAGTCTTCAAGACCAACGCCATTAGCAAACTGCACCACCACGAAGTCAACATCGTCTTTCCCTAATACTACCATAGGAGCGTGCCAGGTACCCGCTGCATATGTAACAGCTTGATTACCAGCAGCCATGAATGCTTTGACCTGCGACAGGTCTGGGAAGCCAGGCCCTTTGGGTCGATCGTGGTTATGAGAAGCTGAGTCAGCGCTGTCGGAGCGTTTTGATGGCCTGCTCTCATTTGTGAATGGCGTAGGACGCGCGCGTGAGAACACATCCAGTATCGAACGTCGTGGTCGCTCCGGCAGCGGAAACGGCGGCGGTCTACGCTCCCCTTCACCGTGCGTCAGAGGAAGCGTAGGCGCAACAATTACGAGATATCGAGTGTCGGGGTCACTCGCACTCAAACCCATAGGGATGAAAGTTTGAGAGGTGAAAGGATGCCGCTCAAGAATCTGAACATCAAAGACCTGTGAACTGGTCGTATCCTTACTACGAAGTGGTCGTGGAGAACAAACGAACATGTTCATGACGGCTTTTGCTGGCTTCCTGCTGGGAGCCACATTGTAGAAGTTGGTCATATGGGAAACATCCAGATACTTCAATGCAGAGCCTTGGTTGGCCTGGACAGCAGTTGGAGGATTCGAGGTAGGAGGCACATTAGGCCGCTGAGGGTTTTCAATGACTGAGCCAAAGGCCGCGAAAGCGTCAGGCGTGAGTCTCTCCACCGGAACTTGGAGCTTGGGTGATACGATAGGAGTAGGCATAGTGACTTGAGACTGGCTCGATAAGCTCAGTATTCCTTTGTCTATAAATGTTCCTTTACTTGAAGGTAAATGGAAGTGAGGAGAGGATGCCGTCCGCGATCGGTAATTCACCGCTGTTCATGCCTCAGGCAGCCATATCGCTCTTCCAGGCAGAAGCTGGGTTCAAATCCGACTTCAATATGTCCAAGTAGGGCCTTGTTTGCGGACGTCAACAATCATAGCAATGGCGGAAGAGGAACCTTCGTACATAGACTATGAAGCGTTCCTCGACCCAGACTTCTCGCCGACCTCTTTCGCCAATACTCTGGTGTTAGCTACAAACAACCCTTCGGATACCCCGCTGGATCTGTCCACGCCGCTTTCACGGGTGCTGTTTGATGTGCAAGAGATAGATACGCATGTGGATTCCCTGACGACCAAGTCTGCTCTTCCTCTCATAGGTTACACGAAAGAGCATGCGGAAGCAAGTGGCAGGATACTCAATGAAGTGGAATCCCAGGTTACCAACCTGACAGACAGCTATAAGAGGCTTGAACGAGAGGTCATCGAGCGGTATGAGACCGCAGATCAGGTGCGCTTGGTAGCAGAGCGTCTTTGTGAAGCTGTGCGGCTCGGAAGGGGGGTCTCGAGATGTTTGCAGCTTGGAAGGCAGTTGGAGGTGCAGATGACCGAGTTCAATGCCTCCGCCGTTTCACAGGGCAAGAAGGAAGATCACAGAGCCATGGTCAGGGTCTCGAATACCCTCTTATCCATTCGTCAGCTGCTCGGCGCGAATAAGCAAGGCGAGGAGGGTGAAGGTCTAGAGAGGGTCCAGGTGGTCGTTACGATGAACAGTGACTTGGTCCATCCTTCCGAGCGGACCATTCTCTCCAAGGCACAGCAGATTGTCAGGGAGTTCTCCATGTCAAGCTTGCTTGCATCCGGCTCGGGATCAGAGAAGACACCGTCCGCAGCCTCCACTTACGCTCAGACGGAGGATACTAGGTCACGAGCGACATCAGCTCTACTTACCTTATATCTGCTTTCCCCTACCGGTAAGGCCACTACAACTGCCGATTTCGAGCCTCAGTTGCTTCTGTCAGCTCTCAAGGGCTATCTGCAGACGGCGTTGACCTCATCACTGGCCGCATTGTCAAGAGCGCTTGCTACTCTACCTACACTGGACCGCACACTGCTAGAGATTTCTGCCCGCTGTCAGAACATCGTCGCCCTTGAAATCCTCCTCGAGTCGATCAGGCCTCCTGCACATCCGTTACTTACCACCACCGGTACTAGCGGTAATGCTTCCACCAATTTTCTGCAACCTTTGCTACAGTCTCTTGACACTTCATCACTTCCATCGTACTTCTGGCGCTCACTTGCGTCGAATCTCTCGTCACGCGTGCAAGATATCCTCAACAGGGGTGGAGTGTCCGCGCGAACTCTACGTACTAACAAGGATCGAGTACGAGAAGCAATTAGGGAATGCGTCAACCGTGGTTCTCAACTTCCAGCGAGCTCGTTGAGCAGAGGAAAGGCTGTACTACCGGGCAACTGGGAGCGGGAAGCTGCTGTCATGGTTGGAGCAATTAACAGTGTCCTCAGGTGAAGCGAATGTATGCTGTTGAAGGGGATGGCATGCTCGTGCCTAACCAATTCTGCATATACAAAGATTACCCTTCCTGGAACCGGATGATGGCGCCCCCGACCCAGGTACCTTGCCCAGATGGCCGCTTGTACACGCCTCAAGCACCCATGCATCCGCCTCAAAGTCTATGCGAACCAAGTCAGCTGGTGTCACGGGTGTCAGTCAACAGATCGCCGGCTCTCCTAGCCGATTCAGCGCTTATAACAGGGTCGTTGCGATTGGCATACGCCATCCCATTGGTTTCGGGTAGATCGTACCACATTCAATGATTGAGAGCAAATCTTGAACGGCTCATAAGGGACAGTACGGTGCTTGGAGGTAGATCAGCCGCTCTGGTCTGGCACATGGGGTCTAGGAGGTAGTCTACTTGTCATTCATGACAACCATGCTAGCAGAGTGATGTGGAATACGCAACGAAATGAGTCATGAGTGGGACTAAGGACGGCAGTATCTGTTAGGCTTGCTCGGACTGGAGTGAGTATTCATCCAGGATGTGCTTCTGCCGCAGGTCCTTAAGGAGGTCTTATTGGTTGAAAAAGTATAGATTCGTTTTACGACTGCAGCTTGTTGGCCTACGTTGATGGGGTATTATCTGCAGAAATTGAGCAGCGACAATGCCTGTAACTCCCCAAACTATCATAAATACCACGATTGAGCAGAGAATTTCGCCGTCAATGCATGCTTGCTTGTCCGAATACCAAGAGCGCTCCTTTGCTCTATCCTACGTACCACAGCTCTACGCCCAGTACTTCGAACTTTGTTCCATCATCGCTGAGTGGCTCGTTTCCGAACGTCGGACACGTGCTTGATATGCCCTTCTCGAAGTTGTCGTTGAGCCAGAGCCCATAATGACCGTCACTACGCAAGTCAGCACTGGCGGCAATAGGTGGAGGCCTCAGACTCACCCTCCACCAACACTGATGTAATCAGGTTGGCAGTAGATCATATAGTCATTCATTCCGCTGTACGGAAATGCCTTGAACCTAATTCGTTCCGGAGTGCTACTCCTGCTGGGAGGGTTTGACTGTGCGGAAAACGAAGCTTTGGGTACCGCCACAGTTGTCGATCGTTGTAGGTTGGTAGTGTCCGCACTAGGAGGTGGAGGTAGTGATGAAAGCGTTGGGATAGCCGGCAGTGTCGAGGCTCGCCAGAGAAAACATTCACCGGTGCCGTAGTAGTTCGCTGCGGGATGGGGAGGGTCCGTAAGATAGGCGCCGAATATCTGTGTTCCGGGCGCGTCAGTGCCCTTGTCCAACGGAAAGAGGAGGGCTTGCACATACCCCTCCGCTTCCATCCCTAACTACCAGTACAAAGCCCCCTCGCTTCCCCCGGTAGTCCTCACTCTTTTTGTACAACGTCGCCAGACTCACGCCATTCTGCTCCAGGCTGTAGGTCAGTGTCCAGTCCTCCACCAGTTGTAACCTCGCCGGCATGAGGAGCCGTATCTCCTCCGCCAGAGCCCTTGAAAGTAACCTAGCCGAGGGCTTCGTAGTTTCCCGGTAACCCTTCAGTGTAAGTGGGGTGAGGGGCGGGGGTTGAAAGGGTGAAGCGTGCCGTCGAGGAGGGTGGAAGACGGCGTCCATTTCGGCCCTTTTTGGTTCGAGAAGCTTTATGACCGAGGAGACTTTGGATTGGTCAATGTCGGTAGAGATCCGTCGAAGGATGCCGCTGACGGCGTATGTCACGGGGAAGGTGAAGTAGGAGGTTGCGGACGTGTGAGGGCTGTTGGGGGAAGGTGGAGAACTTTTCGATTTGACAGCTGATGGCATTGGGTTGTGAACGCAGGCCAAGAGACGTAATGAGAGTGTTATCGGCTTGACAAGGAAATTGATCAAGTTGACAGTCCTGTCCTGCACACGAGGCTGCCTGGTGCTGCTTTCTCAGCGATGACGGCCAAGAGCCCAACCTTGGCCTTACCAAAACTCCGCTAGCCGTGACAGCTAATGCACCCCGGATTTCGGGTACGCGCCGTTGGGCGGAAGCTTCCATCGATCCACGGCTAAGGTACTTTTATCAAGCTCGTAAGGTTAGGTACCTTATGATTTGGGCAACTAGATGTTATGATGAAAGACTTTGCGAGGCAATGGGCTGGGCTCGAGCTTCTGATGTGGATATGTCGGATGATCTACGATGCTCATTTAGGAGCGTTTTCTAGGAAGAACCTTCCATAGCAGCATCCAAAGTGCGTTCTTCCACTTCTTGGCCGATACCTCGGCCCCCATCAATAGCATGGTCTTCTACCTCATCCTGCTGTTCTACTTCTTCTTCGACTTCAGCTCCATCTGTACCAGACGACTTCTCGGACTGTCTAAGTTTGCCTCCTTTCCTCATTGGCAGTATATCCATAAATGCTCTTGCCCAATCGCCATAGTCTAGCCACTTGTACATAAGCTCGGCAACATGATTGGTAGTCAGCACCTTGCGGCTGCTCATATCGAGGTACTCCGCTACTGGCAGCCGTGCTGTCTTGACGTCTTTCTCCATAGCTCGCTTGTAGCATATGCCCTTGTGCCGGTTTTTGTCGACCAGTCCACCAAGGATATAAGTGCTATATGGCTTCAGAGCTGAGAGAGTATCCGCGCTGTCGCTTGACAGATAGATGACTTCCGAGCCTTCAATTTGTGCCTCGCGACTAGCCTGTCCTTCCAAAGGTTTCAGTGCGCCCTCCAGCCGACCGCCGTTTCTGGCTGTCATCCAATCCTTGGCTTTTTCAGAAGCCTGAGAAAAGTCTTCGGAAAGAAAGCGGACGCCCTTCCAGTTCGTATAGCTTCCTCCAGAATGAAAGTGAAGATGCTCCTTGAGTCGTCCACCGAAAGAACTTACCACCAAGTGAACTTTGTACTGTGCAGCTTTGTTCTGAGAGTAACACCTGGCGATCTGAACAGCGAGTGATTTTACTTCGACGTCGGTCATTAGCTCGTCATAACTGCAGTCAATGATTACAGTAACAGGCAGCTGGACAGGTCGCCCTCTCTGCCCTTGTCCTACGCCAGCAGCGTCTCTTGTATTGGTGATACCTTCAGCAGCTTGAGCCTCCTTTTGCGCCTCTCGTTCGGCCTTCTTGCGCTCCTTCCTCTGCTTGTCCTTCTCTTTCTGCAACCGCTTCCTCTCTGCCCTACCCTCCTCCCAACGTCTCTCCCTCTCGAGCTTCTTCCTCTGATTCTTTGAGAGCTGCACGCCCTCAGCGACAACGTTGAGACTAGAAGGATGTTCACTATCATGTGCCGGTTCAATAGGCGTATCATCAGCATTGACGTGTACGGCATCTTCCTTTTCGGCTTCCTCGGGCTGTGGGCTGCCTACTGAGGCAGAATTGGTGGTCAGGCTTGGACCGATCCCCTGAACGCTCCCGACTTTTTCAGTATCCGCAACTCCAGCATTATCGAGCAAAGATTCATTCTGACTGTTACCCTCCGAGACATTTTGTTTTACTGTTGCTTCATGAAAGGACTCCGCAAACTTTGCGATACTTTGATCAGGAGTATGATCAGTCTTCTGGAGTTTTGATGGCCGCTCCTCTGCTTCCATTGTGATTTTTGGCAAAGCGATGTAAATCACATTTTGACCACCTGCTCTTGACCGTGAAAAAGTGACCCAGAAATGGGATTGGTCTGATTGGTCAATGCTATCGAACCTCGCTACGGCGGGCCGCGCCAACCTCTTGCTGCACCTCAGCACCACTTCAAAGCTATCAGCAACCGGTATCAATCGAAGCACACCAAAGCCGTCATAATAGTCCTCGTACGTTGAGCGTACAGTCGCCCACGATGCCTCAAGATATGCCCCCCACTGGGGGCTACGAGCCCGTCCAATACAAGCGCAACCTACCAGTCCGCGGTTTCAGGCCGGTATGGTACCTCGCAGCGGTCGGCGTCGTGATGACATTCGGTTTCTGGAGGGTTGGAAAGGGGATTCGGGAGCAAAAGTACACATGGATACCCAGCAAATATCTATCATAATCAGGAGCTGACTGGATGGGTACAGCGAACTCGCGAGAGAAAAGATGTGGTCGCGCATCCACTTGATTCCCATGCTGCAAGCTGAGGAAGACCGAGACCAGGTTAGGCGATACCTAGCAAATAAAGGCAGGGAAAGAGACCTTCTGGGGACAGAAACCAACGTCTACAACAGCGACCGGTAAGTGGCAGTCGACTGGAAGCGGATGTCAACCGCAATATCCGGCATGGTTACTGAGAGTATCGATAGGTTCGTGAGACCGACGTATGCCATAGTGCCCCGAGAAATCACAAAATAGAGTCCGGGTTCACCAGACACCGCGGCCGGGGGCATTGGAGGTATACATGCTCTTGAAGCGTTATTTAGTCCTTCATTGGACCTCAGGACTACTTCCTATTGTGCATGGTTGGGAAAAGGCGTCGCAGACGTGAGGTCCCGTTGTTCAGGCAAGGCTACGACTCTCAACTTTGGATTTCCGAAAGTTCATAGCATACTGGAAGATGCATTTAAGCACACTGAGCACGTATCTAAGCCTCTCGGATCGCGTATCTTGCCAGTCGTGCCCTTCTCAGGTTCAGCTCTACGCCAAACATTCAATATATGATGGCAAGTCAGCCGAACATGTTAGACTCGTTGTAGCGTCACTGTATATAGTTTGTGTTCAATATGGTATTTAGACATTGCAAGCCAGGTACTTCTGCTATGCATCGGACGGGATGCACTAATTGGCACGTGACCTAGAACGTCGGGAACAGTTTCAACCCGTTAAGTAACGAGCCATTATTGTTATCGAGGGCTGCGGCACTCAAGCACTCAAGTGGTCAAGCTTGCAGAACTTCCCACAAAACGGCCTCGCTCCCGGCCACCAGGTCGATAAACGAAGGGTGTCTGTCTGCATCGTCCCGCGCACATGCGGAGCGCTTGCATCTGCGCCCTGGTTGTCCCCCCCGCTTGCGCTTCTCATTCGCCAGCAAGCCCGTCTTCGACTCAAGTTCAAGCCTGGACCGACCAAAATAGCAAGGCGTTATCCGGGGCGTTGTGGGCGTCCAACAGCTTCAAAATGTTTATAAAATGCCCTTTCGCACTTCTAGAGCTCTCGCCTCTCGTGCGACAAGGCTATGTGAGATCATTGAGCGACTTCCATTCTTGCGCGACACAGTTGCCGTAATGGCCAACAATAACGGCGATGTTTCCAACTCTGTGCTCTCGATAATAGCAGCATTCACAAGCGGGTTGGATATATTCAAGAAATTACGCAGCAAGCGACGGAAAGCGAAGAGCAGCAAACAGGTTGATAGACCAAGCAGCCAAGAATTAATACTAAGTGATTCACTCCGAAGAGGGCCAGTGGCCATCCATGAGGAGTATGAGAGAAGTGTAGATGCGCTCGGTGGCAGGTTTGCAACCGGAGACGGTAAGTTGCAGGTGCTTTACAGACACGGGCGTGGTTGCGCCCGTGTATCTGGAGTGACTTGGCTTGAACGGCAAGCTGACATGGTGGTATAGTCATTGCAAAAGCATCACTTGCTGAGACACTATTGAAACTCAACACTGGGCTGGTCGGAATCATTTCATCCTTCCTCACATGTGGAAAGAACAAGCCTCATCTTGATTACCAGAGCCTTATCAGCCTCTCTGACACGTCTCGCAAAGAAGCTGTGGACACGCTCGGTCAGTTATACCAGCGGTTGTCGCAGAGTCAAATTCTGCTCAGTCCTCAGGCATCGGCATGCCGTCAAGGTGGTAGCCGCCACCATGGATACTCTGGTGGTCAAGAGAAGAGCAGCGGCAGGTCTCGGCAGCCGCACAGGAGAGCAAGGGGAAGCAGCGACGCCGAACGATTGCCGACAGTGGCTCGGATACCCATCAAGGCCTCATCTCAGCCGCAGTTGGCCCTTGTGAGACCACGCACCCGGAGGACCACATCTAGTTCCTCGACGAGCTCCGGCGTTAGTGACGCCTCTACAAGAACAGCAGGCAGTACGTCGACCGCGCCGACAACGCCACACGACTCTCCCCTTTCTTCGCCCAGGCCAGCCACACGGAAGCCTGATGAAGCCCATAGCAGGACTGAAATAACGCCTGTGACCAAGCCAGCTGAGCAATCCACTGTCGAGAAGATTCCGTTACCTGGCATGACGAGGGCACATTCGCCGAAGGCTAGGCCATCAATGACTGGAAATCCTCCAATACCCCCAAAGATAGCTATCTCCGCTAAGGAACAGGCTATCCGAGACGAATATCCTAGAACCTACCATGAGCTCCTCATGAGCACTCCAGCGCCGCCTTACTCCCTACATCAGCAACCAATGCCAAGGCTAAACCCTACCCAGCGTACAGATAGGATGATACCGTCAATGTACTCATTCGCCTCCGACAGCACCAAGCTGGGTGAGATACCTATGCATCGTTGGATCAAGCCATACGACTACGACGAAATGGAACGGCTGAATGCTGAGGCTCAGGCAACAGGAGGCTGGAGACCACCCGTTGAAGAACCGAAAGAGAAAGGCAAATCGCGGTTCTTCAAGTTCCTAAGACGGACTGAAAACTGATGGGCCGGAGTGAACATTAGGTTGCTTATGAACTGTGAACGAGCTACGACTTATGACAGCGTTGATAGATTGATCTTCTGAGCGATTCGCGAAATTACCCACCCTCTCCATAGTTGTACTTGGAGAGACTTCGGCAGCAGTCCTGGAAAATCACTGCTTGGTCAACAGAATAAATGTTTACAAGTACCACTTCTCGTGCATCATGGGACACTGTGACAAGTTCACTGTTAGAGACAGTCGCCGTAGCCCGTCATGTCCTGAGGATAACTCCGTCACAGTACGACGTGCGGGAACAACTCCTAGGCGTGACGTCACAAAGACATAGCTCATGGCAAATCTCAATCTGTATATCTATAAACATTGGACAGATGGTAGTGAAAGACACTTTTCAACAACTTGATTGACTGAACAAACAAGCAAAAATGTCAGCAGACAACATCCACACTCATAACGCAGACCGAAACGTCCTCGTCACAGGAGGAGCTCGGGGCATCGGCCGGGTTCTAGTGCGCCGGTTCTGTGAGCGAGGAAACAAGGTTTACATTCTCGACATCATTGAAGAGGAACTCAAACACACCGTTGAGACCCATCTGAAGCAATACCGGGACCAAGGAAAACTTGCGTACTCTATCTGTAACCTGCGTGATGTCAAAGACATTCGTGAGAAGGTCAAGAAGGCTGCCGACTTCTTGGGTGGAAGGATAGATGTCTTGGTCAACAACGGTGGCATTGCTTCACCACAATGGAGCGATGGCAAGACAATGGCAGATCCGGAGGTTCTGGATGAGTGGCAGGCGTGAGTTTCTCCTGCATGCCTGCGATCCGCATATACTGAGAACGGTTCTGACTTTATGCAGGTACATTGAGACCAATCTTACAGCACCCTTCGTCGTCTCTCAATGCTGCATCCCCTATATGAAAAGCCATCCGGAAAGCGAAGACATCAACCATATGGACCAAGCAGGCCCTTGCATCCTACACATTGGCTCCTTCCGATCTCATATGAGCGACCCGAACCAGGAAGGGTATGCCTCTTCCAAAGCCGGTCAAAACGGACTTATGCACTCAATGGCCATTTCGCTATCTCAATGGGGTATCAGAGTCAATACCATCAGTCCAGGAAGGATAAAGGTTGCACACGAGTGCAAGGAGGGCGATGAGAAAGGCATGGACTGGGCAGAATTGAATGAAGAGAAGGATGTGGACGATCATCCGGTGAACAGAGCAGGAAGGCCGAAGGACATCGCAGATGCTGCAGAGTACTTTGTGGAGGCCGGATTCGTGACCGGACAGGAGTTGATTGTCGATGGTGGCGCCACCAAGAAGAAGAAGTAGGCGCGTCCATTAGATTCCAGCTCGAACAAAGGGTGGATGGTAGACGTGGCCCACTACCACGAATAACGGGAGACGGACAGTAGCATCCACTCTGTCTTCCGTGGACCTACAACTCGATTCATATCTTATGATTTAGTGAACATCGTCCGGTTTCTTGACGATTGTTGCTGACCTCACATGTAGTTCGCCGCTGATTGGGTCTACAATCACCTTCAGGAGGCTCTATAGCAACTATCCTAGTACGGTACCTTAGAGTATAGTCGCAGGCTTCTAAAAACTGGAAACTCCAAATTTAGACTGTGATTAGATGTCAGTAATTCTGCTGCCCGACGTCATGATCATTTACAGCATTGGAGTGTACATTTGCTGCACGTGATAGCCCCTTAAGAACGATTGATGCTCCAAGTGCCGTTCGACAACAAATCGTTGATTTCCGACAACAGAGGCGATGCCGAGAGGCTCTTCCTAGTGCAGTATCTTGTTTTCCAACTGCGGAACGCCAAATGAACAGCAATCGGTCCGTATCGCATGCGGACCCTGGACCAGACCTGGAGCAAAGCTTGAACGGCCACACGATGACGATCACCTTGCAGACTACTCCTTGGTCGGACCGATAGTGAGCCATACAGATGCCCGCTTTTGGCTAACGCAACGTCCGAAACCTGGGGAAAGATGCGTTCCTGAAAGCATGACATACAGTTGCATTCGAAAGGATGCGGGGATCGATGCTCTTCACCGTTGAAGGACAAGGTATGCAAAGAGGCCGGGCAGATCATGAAAGATGAGGGGTTCCGGCTTGTGGCAATGCATCATCCATTATCGTGACAGGGCCGCGAGTTATATAGTCCATTGAGCATCACCTTAGCAATGGAAAACAGTTTTGATCAATTACTTCAAAAAGGTTGCACGTGGCAGCATGAAGCAACTTTTCGTCTTTCTATCGGCGCTGGGCGGGCTGGTCGGTCATGGAGTCGCCCAGTCTACCACCGTCCCTACCGTGCCAAGCGGAACACCTATACCAGGGAATTACACAGGTATGCTAGGCCTTCGCATGAGTAGTCTCGCCAATCTTTGTGCTGACCTTCCCAAGGGAGCTTGCGGCCTCAGTTGCACTATAGTCCGCCCCAAGATTTCATGAATGATCCCAATGGCATGTTCGTAGACGCAGATGGGGTCTGGCATTTGTACTACCAGTGTAGGTAAGGTCTTACAAGCGGTGCGCAAGAACTTGCTGAACCCCTGTAGACAATCCCATAAGTGTCGTTGCTGGCTACCAGCATTGGGGCCATGCTACATCAGAAGACCTATACCACTGGGTCAATCAGCCCATCGCCATCTACCCTGACTTGGCAAAGGGCGAAGCCATCTTCTCAGGATCCGCGGTCGTGGATGTGAACAACACTTCAGGATTCTTTCCCAACCAGACTAACGGCGTTGTGGCCATCTACACGCTAAACACTGCCCAGGAAGAAACGCAAGAGATCGCCTACTCTTACGATGGGGGCTACTCATTCATCAAGTACGCCGGTAACCCGGTTATCAGCATCAACTCCACTCAGTTTCGAGACCCAAAAGTGATCTGGTATGAAGAGACGCAGTCATGGGTCATGGTTGTCGCCTATGCGCAGGAGTTTACCATTGGCATCTACACGTCGCCTAATCTGAAGGACTGGACACATGCGTCCAACTTCTCCCATCACGGTCTCCTTGGCCTTCAATATGAATGTCCCAACATGCTCCAAATGCCCATGGAAGGATCCCACGAACCGATGTGGATTATGCTCATTTCGATCAACCCTGGCGCGCCCCTGGGGGGTTCTATAACGGAATACTTCCCTGGTCACTTTAACGGCACGCACTTCACCGCAGTGGATGCGGCAGCGCGTATTGCGGACTTTGGAAAAGACAACTATGCTGGTCAGTTCTTCTACGGTATACCGGGTGACCAGCGTCAGGTGAGCATCGCCTGGGCTTCGAATTGGCAGTACACCCAAGTCGTGCCAACCGCTTCGGAAGGGTGGAGGAGTATCATGTCACTGCCCAGGTATAACTACCTCGCAAACATCACCAGGGTTGGCTACGATCTGATCAGCATACCGTATGAGCTGGAGCCGCAGTTTGAGTCTGAGTTGGCGAGCAACTCCTCTCTGGGTAATGGGACGATTCTCCTTGATTACTCAGGGGTTGAGTCTAATGCCCTCTACTTCGAGGTAAACATAACAGGAGTACCGCAGAGCAACCTTGCGGGTAGCGTCAACATCACCTTCCTCTCCTCCGTTTCCGGGGAGTCTGTTCGGGCTGGAACACTCTTCGGCGGCGACACCCATACCTGGGTAAGCAGACAGTACACCCGTGGGTTTGATCATCCACTCTTTACGGACAAGTTCTCCTCCAGCAGTCTACTGCCGGCATCCGGTATTTGGACGCTCAGCGGTGTTATTGATCGCAGCATATTCGAGCTGTTTGTCAACCGTGGGGAGCAAAGTGCAACTACTACATTCTTCCCAACTAGTCCGCTGGATCAGTTCACCCTGTCAACATCCGGTCTGTATTCGACAGCTTCGGTGAGCGCGGCTGTATGGGCTCTGAATAGTGCTTGGGCGGATCAGGCGGTTAACGGAACGGTATTAGGCAACCTCACCAGTCATGGCATGACTCGTAGGGATATGGTCTTTAACTACGGCTTCTGATGTAATGAGAGACATTGTTTGAGATCGAGAGATGAGCACAAGGCGCATGCGGTCGAGTAAGCAGAGCATGTATGCGAACATACATTATGACCGGAGGATAATCGGGTCTTCTGATTTAGGACACCGGAAACAGTTTCTCCAAGGGTCCTTCCAGCGCGGTCTTACGGAGTTAATGTACCTTTTGTTTCACGCTGTCATTGGTCATCCTGTAGTTTCTCCACGAGTCCCCCAAGCAGTCCGTCCCGATCGTCTCAAAAGCCGAGGATTTGGAGCAAATTCGCCAGCACTCGTGGTACAGAACAATGGCATTTCAGATGATTTACCCGGTGCCACCGCCTTTAGCCATCTTGGGCTGCCCCACCGTCCACGTTGCCCCCTACCCCACGATCACTGTTGGCCTACGACGGGCGTGGACGGCTCTGATAGTTCGTCACTACACGAAAACCGCGCCGACACTCCGGCTTAGAACATTCGATGTCGCCAAGTCCTTTTACGGAATGGCCTCAATCGACGTCGATATAAAGATGCCGTCTTGCCCTGGCGTCTCCCCAGGCCTCATCCTCCAGCGTCTTCTCCAGTTCATCTCCCTTCTTCCCCACATAGACCCCCGCTACCCCACATAGTCTAAGTCGACGTTCACACAATCACAATGGCACCTCAATACAAAGAACTCACTCAAGAGCAAGTCGACTTCTTCCTCGAGAATGGTTGGCTCAAGCTCTCCGGCTGCTTCACCCCCGAGACGGCCGCCAAATACACGGACAATGTCTGGACCCGGTTGGGCATGTCCCCTACCGACATCTCCACTTGGGACAAGGAGCGCATCAACATGCCCGCACACAGGCGTTTCGATGCCGCTGACTTTGCTCCCAAGGCTTGGGATGCCATCTGCGATCTCCTCGGTGGTGAGGAGAGGATCAGTGACGAGAACAGGGAGTGGGGCGATGGATTGATTGTCAACCTTGGTACCCCCGAGGGTCACAACAAGGAGGTTGACCCAAGGGACTTGCCCGGGTGGCACGTCGACGGCGACTTCTTCGTGCACTACCTCGACAGCCCTGAGCAGGGTTTGCTCGTCATTCCCCTCTTCACTGAGATCAAGGCCGGTGGCGGCGGTACCATGATCTGCCCTGGTGCTATCCCGAAGATCGCTAAGCATCTGGTATGTTCTCTACTGGATATTACACACAAAAGCAATGTCTAACATCACGCAGTACGAGCACCCCGAAGGCGTTTCCCCTCGCTTTACACCTCGCGACCAGAACCCAACCATGGCCAATGAGAACCACCTGTCCCACTTCTGCAACGTCGCCAAATCCTGCGAGCTCTCCGACTTCGTCGAAGCCACCGGTGAAATTGGTGACATTTACCTCCTCCACCCCCTGATGCTGCACTCTGCCTCGAACAACAAGAACCGCACCGTGCGTATCATCACGAACCCTCCCGTCTCGTTGAAGGAGCCCTTCTTCAGCAAGCCGGATGACCTGAGCGTGGTGGAGCGGAAGACAATGAAGGAGCTCGGTGTCAGCGATATGAAGCACTGGAAGATTACGGCACCTAGGGAACGGGTTGTGCCCGAGAGGTTGAAGGTCCAAGCCAAGTTGATGGAGGACGAGCTGAGGAGGCTCAAGGAGAAGGGTGGCATGGAGGTCAATGCTGCGGAGATCAACTATATTGAGGAGGAGAAGAGGAGGTTGGGTGTTGTTGCATAAGAGGTTGTGGTGGGTCAATGCATGGATTGGGCGTAATTGGGTGGTTGTTGTATATACACTTAGGCTTACTATGAGACTGACGACTTTGTAAATAATTACTATTTCAATTGAGCTTGTTCTACTAAGAAATTCCCTCACATCAGCAGCCCATGCAGCACGGGCTATTGATTGCTCTCTGCCCATGATCAACATGGCATTCTCAGGCTCCCAATGGTGGAACGGAAAGAAACGCATCGATTTCCGGTATCCATGCGTGTTCGTGCGGAGGCCGCGGGGTATACTCGGTTGTTCTAGTTTCCTTCTATGTCTATACCGTATCCGGTAGTCTATCCACCCGCAACTGCTCGCCGCACTTTCTTTGTTCTGCTGGGGCAGCGAAGTACTGCCGGAGATGAACCGCTTGACTTTAATGCCCTCTTCACGCAGCTTCACATTCACCCGACACCTTCCAAGGTGACTTCTCAGCTGCAGGCTTCCGGTCGAGGCTTACGTAGGGGCGTCGTGCAACGCTCGCTTTACTTTACTTGTACCACAATGACTCCCGTGCTTCCCCTGCCTACCCGCGAGGCTGAACGCTTACTCGAATGGCAGCCCTAACTTGGCAAGGCTGTACACTTGGCGCTCAAGGTGTCAGTCCTAATCTAATACGGTAGTATTGACAACAGGTGACAACCCTCTGCTCATGCAGTTGCAGGCCACAAGGAGGACTTGTTAGAAGCTTGTCAGATGTTGTTGAAGGTAAGGAGTGCGTAAGAAAAGTTATTTGGGGTCTCTGCTCAACCGGCAAGGATCCATCGAAGACCATTTCATTTCTGTTGCATACGGGTGCTCTGCTTTCCTTCTCTTTCGTGCTTTGCCGTGCGACATACAACAGGCGTAGCCATGTTATCACCTGCTCCTACTTTACCGGTTGCACATCAGCTTAGTGGGGATCTAGAAGCTTCTGAGAAAAGCCATACTGCTACTACGGCGGAGCCCAAAGGCTTGGACAGAGAGAAGGGAAAATGTAGCTTTACTAGTTCCTTGGACTCTACGCATCCATCTCAACCTATGTCCTTAAGTTTGGAAGACTTCATTACAAAATCTGGAGTGTCAGTGTTGCAGGACATCACACCTACAGGTCGAAGTCCTTACTCTCCATCAAGTTGCAACTACTGTTTAGCTTTCGGGGCTGTCGTATTCGACCAGGACAAGGTCGTTGAACTCGCCTTGGGCACTCTTGGGGAGCTTAGGAGCAGATCAAACTGCCAGTACTGTGACGCTCTGCGGCAGTACCTGGATTCTCGGTATGTGGCGTGGGAGTTGCCGGTTGAGTCCGAACTCAGGATCAAACGCGGAAACTCTCATGATCCATTCGCTACCCTTCAGTGCGGACGACTTGACCTGAAGATCAAACGGCCCAATAGGCGGGACTTTCTACACCATCTCAAGAAGGACACTCAACTGATCAAAGAGTGGCTGTGTACGTGTGCGGCAAATCATGGGAAAGCATGTAACGAAGGTGGTGGACATTATCTGTCGAATTACCTGACTTCAATAAACCTGGTAGATGTAGAGTTGGAATGCCTAGTCACAAAACCTGTGGATGAGCAAACGAAGTATGTCGCTCTCAGCTACGTTTGGGGGACTGTACCTATGTACAAAGCACGAAAATGTGACCGAGAGCTCCTGCAACGTTCGGGCGCATTCTCAGGGGCTCACGAAGACATCCCTATTCCCAAAACTATCCGGGACGCAATGACTCTCACCAGAGATATAGGCCAACGGTACCTTTGGATCGATTGCCTCTGTATCTGGCAAGATGATGACTCCCTGGGGGAGTCGCTCAGAGCCATGGCTGCCATTTATGCGGCTGCAGAGCTCACCATTGTTGCTGCGGGAGGAAACGGAGCCGATTATGGATTGATTGTGGGAGCGCAGTGCGATCTCACACAGCCATGGTCTGCTGTGCCTCTCCGACTCAGGAACTCCTTTCTTCCCGTTCCACAAGGCCACGTTATTGTCGACGCAGGGTTGGAGGCCTATGCCCCCGGGTCATCTTGGGCTTCAAGGGGGTGGACTTTCCAGGAATCTCTGTTTTCGCGTCGTCTACTCATCCTCGACGGCGTAGTGTCATGGGTTTGTGACAGAAGCCAGTGGGTACAAGGATTTGAAGATGGCGTTGAGCCTCGTACCCTTACCATTCCTGACGGCGGAGATGCAACGATCGGTATACCTGTCGGCATGCTGGGCCGCAAACCCAGATTTCCCTCTCTTCGCATGTGGGGACCTCTGGTAGAGGAGTACAGCAGCAGGAATTTCACTTTTCAAACCGACGTAGCGAGAGCTTTCGCTGGTGCAACAGAGATCATGAAAGACACCTTTCCGGCTGGGTTGTTGTGGGGCTTGCCCGAGTTTTTCTTCGATATTGCCGTGCTTTGGGAACCTGTGCCTGGAGGGAAGTTCTCAACAAGAGAAGGAAAGGATTTCGCGACTGGCGAAAAGTTCCCTAGCTGGTCCTGGATGGGATGGGCGGGAGGTGTTGATTGCTTGAACCCCTGGACGCCGTACATTGCAGGTATCTTCGAGGAGCGAGTTACCGAAGAGGATTGGCCTCCTTTCGCCACGTTGCAGCCAACAGCGACCTGGTGCAGAACAGCATGCTCAGGGGCGCAGAAAGAAGCGTTGAGGAATGATTTTGTCGAGTACCAGGTGATTGCGGATCCTTTATGGCAAGGCCCCCTACCACGAGACTGGACTTGTCGGAACCACGAAGGTAGTGTATACTTCACGAACTGCAACTGGCCAGAAGCGGACTTTGGCTACCCGATCCCTGCACCCGATCGAGAAGACTCCGAAGATATGGACCATGTGGTTAGCCCAATCTTGGAATGCACTGCTCCGCGCACGACTGTCCGCATCGGTAACGTAGTGGCCGATTACCGCACGACACATACTGTCGAAATACTTGACAGCAGCGAGAAAGCAATAGGAGCACTTCTACTCTACGAAGCCGTTGACACGACTTCTCAACCTAGTCGATCCTGCGAACTGATCGCCGTATCGCAGGGCAAAGTCACTGATCGGACAGGTCTTGACAGCCAAAGAAATCTCTCCTGGGCTCATCCGGAGTTGTGGGATATCGACTCGTGGGTCCCTGATTCTAGCGAGGAGGAGGTAGTAGATCGTTTTTGCAACGTGCTTTGCATTGAGTGGGAGGATGGCGTTGCTTATCGCAGAGGATCGGGCAGAGTGAACAAACTGGCCTGGGATCAGTTGAACCCGGAAGTTGTGAGCATCGAGCTAGGCTGAGGATCACATGCTTTGCAGCGATCCGGAGGAAATATGCATTCACTCTATCATACTGGGAGGACAAGGCTCACGAGGAGCTAATATCTGGCACTTCTTATGCCGAGCGTGTGTTCAACGGTCAAACGAACCAGCAGCCAGAAGAATGCGAGGGCTCTAAGGGCCCTTCGCTCTGCGCCCGTAGAACAAAACTGACGCACAATCGAGTATTCACCAAGAGGCAATGCCTACTTCGACTGTAGCATCTGCTTGTCATGTTGGAGCCTCGCGGCAAAACGTATGTATGGAGAAAGAAAGAATCTAAGCTTTTGGCCCCGTGGCACTCTCTCCATGCACATGACACGTCCCTTTACATGCACGCCCTTAGATGGCGGATATCATCGAAACAAGAACGAGCTCCCCTTCTAGTGAGCACCGGAAAACCCGCCGAAACGCCAAGAATCAACTCCCTAGGTGAGCCGTTTCGTGCCAGCGAGAGGCTCACCTAACGTCAAGCTGGAACGGTTTGTACTTCCCGCCCATGGTACCGCATCTGGGACATCTGGCAGGCCGGCCTCGGCTCTGCTCGCCCACCAGAACATCGACACAATCCTGGCAAAGGCCGCAAATACACTCAGTACATGCGTAGCTCTCCCTCAGCAAGGCCAGCCTCCTACATGCGGCGCAGTAGATCTGCACTTCTTGCCTCTGCGGTGCGCTCGGTCCAGTCTGGTTGAGCAGAGCTTCGTGGATGAGTGTTGACGGGGGATATCGGTTCTGGTGTTGTCCTTGAGACTGTGACTGAGCCGGTGTGGGTTGCTGAAGAAGGTGCTGCAGCTGTGATGATGAGACGGCGGGGGTAACGGTAGAAAAGTTGGGGGAAGAGTCTGCCGAAAGAAGACCGTGACCGGATATGTGAAAGTTTTTGCCAGATACGCCAGATTCTATAGAGGACTCGACAGAAGGGAAGGGCTGAAGATCGGGGTCGGTGTTGTTGGGTGGTGGAGTTAGTGTACGCTGGAGGGGCGAGGCGGTGTATGAAGCGGGCCCGTGAGCGTGAAACAGTGGTGGAAGGGAAGCACGTGCGGTCTGATGTGGAGACCCAGGTATCTGTGGGAAATCATGTCAGGGATGTTGCTCTCAGCAAGGTGGTAGGGAAGAGGGACTGGACGGTTGACAGAACACTGGGGCCGCAGCTTACGGGTGTCAAGTCCCGGCTGTCTTCTTCGGTCGCAGAGGTAGCAGCATCAATCAGGTCTTCCCACCGCTTGCCGTATAGAGCAGCGGCAGCGGATTGGGGTTCGGCTGAGAGCGCCTTCCGATCGTGACTGAGACGTCGCATGTGGTCCTTGGATCGAGTCCGTTCGTGCTTTGGACGGCGGGCATTTTGACTTACAGAAGATTTACGGGGGCGGCTGCTCTTGCTAGCGGAGCGCTGCAGAGGCGGTAGCGTCGAGGAGCGACCTGGTGGTGAGTCTTGTAGGTTATTGGGAGCAAGCTCCCGGGGCTTTGAAGGGGTAGACGTGGGATGATACTGCTCGTTCCCAAACGTTTGCTGCTCCAAAGCCGGGTGTATGACCTGTTGCCGGGGCTCTATCTCTGGATACGCCTCTTGGAAGAACTAACAAATCAGCTTCTAATACCGCACAAGGTGACCTGTGGGACATACGTGATCTGGTTCCCAGCCTGCATCGGGTTCGGGACGATGACTGTGAAGTTGTGCCAATGCCGCCGCCGCATTTGCAGCCGGCAACAGTGAACCGCGACGATACTGCGGGGGTATGTGTGAGTTGTCCGGGGAGGTCAGATTATCAGCGTAGTATGGGCCGGTTTCCTGGCTGGCATAGCCTGCTGCAATCAGCCTCTTATCCCGTTCGTCTAACCCATTTTCCCACTCACTGGTCGGCGCGGGTGGTTGCTGGGGTTGGGGCGGCGGCGGCGGCGGAGGTGGCTGGGCAGGCTGCGGTGGTCTTTCGTGGGGAGGAGAGTTGACCATCAACCAGAAGCTTTCCTCGGTTGCGGGAAGCTTGGAGATGTAGAACTCTGGATGCGCCCGTCGAATGTGCTCTTGCATGGAGCGAAATCTCTTTTCCTGCGTGGGTGTCAGCTGTGACGCGTCCTCCAATACTGCACGTTCAACATGTTGAAGACGGTTCTATCGGCTTTGAACAAGAATTGCGGTAGGGAGTGGGTGAGGGGAGAAATTCTCTGTTGCTGTTGCTCTTGTGGTCGGTAAGGTGTCACTCACGCCGAGACATCGCTTTCGACAGGCAGAGCCATCCTGATTCCTCAAGGGGCAGACGACCTCTTGACCCGCATCGGAGACGGAGAAGCTCGACGTCAATGATTGTCTGGGAGGCATCTGTAGCTACCCTCTGTTGATGATGCGGGGCAGCTGTTTGGCATGCGGGTGTCGTCAGAGGTCGGGTGAGATGGCTGGATGTTGGAGCTTGGGGTGCTGGGGGCAGCTCGCGAACAAAGAAGGGACTCAATGGCGAAGTGAAGTGATGCGCTTGGGGGTTGGTATTGTTGAGGGCGGTGGAAGAGCTATGTGGAGCTTTGCGATGTGATATCCTGGGCAGCAACAGCTGCTCTGGAGTGCTGATGGTTGGTAAGAGCTGAGCCTGGAGGTGTGCGGTTTGTGGGTAAAGGTAAAGGTGTGTGGAGGGGGGGAGGTGGAAGGAGAGAGGGGCTGACAACTCGGGCCTAGCTCCTTCCTAATCCTGCGCTTTGCGAAGCTGGTTTCGGAGCTCTGCGCGACCGCTTCAATCTCTTTCAATCGCGCCCCTCTTTGTGCGTTTGGGTTGCAACTTGTCGAGGACGAGAGGAAGCGAGCGTCAGACGGATGACAAATGGAAGAGTCACCTGACATGGTTGCTGTTGCTGCCATCGTGCCTTGGACAGAGGCTTGAAGGTGATGTTGTGCATGGAGCTGTCATGTCAAGCTCCTGCTGAGCGGGCCAACCAGGGCAAAGTGTTTCAGATCAAACAAGCTGAGGTCGATTCCCATCCAGGCTAGTCCCGCGGCCAATCATCAGCCGAGAGCCTCCAATGGAAGTGCTCTGCCGACCTTCTTGCTCTTGCCCATCTAGGACATGCGGACATGTAAGTTCGTCTATTGACCGAGGGGACGAGGTGAGGCACAACAGACAGAGCCGGCTCTTGTCGCCAGGATGTTGTTCCCACCACCATTGTGGAGTGTTTGAGGCTGAACAAGGAGCTTGATGAGGCTCCGGTCGATGCACAGGTGTCCTCCCCGCGGCAGACAGGGCAGCTCTCCCACCGGCCACCGGGTGTAAGCGAAGCACGTCACCGCCAGAAATCTCCCCAGGGTCTATCGGTACCTGCAGCTCCAGCAGACAGACATCAAGATCAATTTTGGCATTGAGCTCCTGCTCGTGACGCTTGTGTCAACTTCTGATCAAATGTCTGCCGAGAAGGAGCTGGAGGCCGAAGGGCAGGGTCTGAAGAGGACACTCAAGGATCTCTTCGCCGGTGCCGTTGGAGGGGTTGCGCAAGTCTTGCTGGGTCAGTAATTGAGACTTTGATGCTGTGTTTCCCAATGAACAGCTTGTCCTTCGTACTGCAAGGGCTTCGTTTTCCAATGTTATGCCTCCTCTTAGCCCACAGCAAGAGCCTCTTGGGTTATCCTCGAAAACAATCCTTTACATCTCGTCGCTGCCACCACTCTCCTACCTTCGTCCATAATGCACGTTCTTTGCTCACTAATTTCAAATGCTTAACTGACACCGTCCCTAGGTCAACCCTTTGGTAAGTTACAATTCAGCTCGATTCCGAGGCTGAGACAGGTTCAACCAGATCTGGAGCATGTGAAGCCTAACGTGGCCAGATATTGTAAAGGTCCGATTACAGACCACAACCCAATATTCCAGCGCACTTGATGCAGCAACGCAAATATACAAGAATGAGGGTGCATTGGCCTTCTATAAAGGCACATTGACACCTTTGATTGGAATCGGTGCTTGTGTAGGTCATGCATCTCTTCCCACCGAGGTCTTCAAATAGTGAACCAGTCAAAGTCATTCTTTTTTCCAGCAAGATTCAAGGCATCCTTTATGATCACGCACCATTCCTTTTCGCCCCTACTTACCTCCTCTCCCTAGGTATCCGTCCAATTCGGCGGCTTCCACTGGGCCCGCCGCGCCTTCGAACGCCGCAACCTAGAGCAAAACCCCCTCTCTCCCGGCCTCTCCTACTCGCAATACTACCTCTCCGGCGCCTTCGCCGGCGTCGCCAATTCGGTCATCTCCGGCCCCATCGAGCACGTCCGTATCCGCCTGCAGACCCAACCCCACGGCGCCGGCCGCTTGTACAACGGCCCAATTGACTGCATCAAGAAGCTTAGCGCGCATGAGGGCGTGCTCAAGGGGTTGTATCGTGGGGAGGCGGTGACGATTCTGAGAGAGGCGCAGGCGTATGGTGTTTGGTTCCTGGCTTTTGAGTGGATGATGAACGCCGATGCTGCGCGGAACAACATTGCACGTAAAGATATCAGCGCTCCTAAGATAGCCTTCTACGGCGGGTTAGCGGGCGAGGCGCTCTGGTTGGCAAGCTACCCCTTCGACGTCGTCAAGAGCAAGATGCAGAGTGATGGCTTTGGCGACGGCATGAAGTACAAGAGTATGAGGGATTGCTTCGGCCAGACGTGGAGGGGAGAGGGTATGAGGGGGTTCTGGAAGGGTATTGGGCCTACACTTTTGAGGGCGATGCCGGTTTCTGCGGGGACGTTTGCGACGTGAGTAGGCTAACTTGAGTGGTCCGAGGCATGTGCTAACCGTGATTGCAGGGTTGAGTTGACCATGAGACTAATCAGTTAGAACAACCATTTGTATCTAGAGGGGCAGAATTGATAACGGAGCACGAATTGGGTACAGCAATGCCTTATGAAGCTAGTGAAGGACGCTACTCTTGGTATATCATTCTCCTGCGATGACTATACTGATGTTGCTGCTCTGTATTAGAAAGCCTCTATATCCTGGTTGTATTTGCAGGGCATATATCCCCCGTAGTGACCCAGAGTTTAAGAACACGCTGAATGCTTTCTGTGCAGCCCTCGGTGGAAGAAAATGGTCAACCGCTTGATCTGAGATCCAAGCAACAAATTTCTCATGCTTGCTTGTTTCTCGCCGCAGATAGCACATCGGACAACGCACACATCTGTTCTTCCTCGGATGCTTGGTGCGGCTTCGGCATCAGGGCACGTCTATTTCCATAAGCTTCAGCATGAACAATATCTGCATTCGAGGTATCTGTACCTGTTACTGTGTCATAGCATTGAGCACAAAGAATCTCGTCTACACCATTGCCTTAGAGATATCAAATAATCTGCCGATTCTTTGTCTCTCAGTCACTGCACTCTCATATTGCAGCGTCCTTTTTCTCCTTCTCACTAAAGAATTTACACTACATTGGTTTACGATGTCGCTTATGATCGATGGGATCTCTGGTATGAGGGGTCAAAGACTTCAACTACAGTCAATGAAATCAAGTTCCGGAAGGAGTTAGCCAGAGAGCCACGTTTTCCCACGCGATGTGGCCAACATGAACGATTCTTTGTCCCCACGATGCCGTATGTGGTGGCGTTATTCACTCCTTGTCACTCAAACGTATCATCTGCACCACGACAATAGTGGCGCTGTATATATCGCCCCCTTCTTCCCAGGCAACTGTAGGTAGCAGGCTAACATATACACCACACTCTTTTCATTTCCTTTCGCGGTGTACCGTTTGTAGTTCGTTGGCAGACTACACTTTCTTCAATCTTCCCTTCATCGTCAAGGCCATGTATAACCGACTACTTATTGCTGCATTTGCAGCTCTTACACTCGTTAATGCCTTACCAGCCAGTGAAGGCACCTTGTCCTCTATCGCGACCTCCGTTTCAGGGCTGAATCTACACACACCCGTTGCGCGTGACCTCGTGGATTCTACTACTACTTGTACAGAGACGACTACCACTACGAGTACAGAGTGCACAACTGAAACGTCCACGACTACAATCACGAGTACAGAATGCACTACTGAAACAACTACTACCACGAGTACGGACGTGGAATCTACGACTGTCGTATACTACACCACTGTTGTCGACTCCAGCACCTTCTTGACCACCTCAACTGAATGTGTCACGTCAACGGAGTACCAAACATCTATTGCAACGCAGACGTCGTATACAACTCAGACAATCCCGACAACTGTTACCAGCACAGAGCTTCTGTCTTCAACTGCTGTCATTCGTATGAACCTCTACAACACTTTGGATGTCACGGAAACTCAGTACACCACGATTCCTACAACTACCATCATCCCAACTACTACAACTGTCACCTCGTTACAAGATTCGACCAACATCATCCTCCAGACGCATGTAGATTACATTACGTCTATCGACTATAGCACCATTGTAACCACAAGAACCGATGTTACAGCTCCTCGGGCTACACTCACAGCCTACACAACTCTGCCAACGACGGAGACAATTCAGCAGACTGCCTACACAACCAGCACGATTCAAGAAACTTACCGTACTACTGCTTCGACTACACTGACAGACCATACTACGCTTCCGCTCACGTTGACCGCGTACACTACGCTTCCCATAACACAGACATTCCATGAGACGGACTATACTACTAACACCGTTCAAGAAACTGAGCATACTACCCTCTCAACCACACGTACAGAAACTGATCTGACAACACTATATGCAACACTTTCGACTACAGTTACCGGATTCACTACGCTCCCAACCACGGCAACCAACTACACAACACTCGCAACCACACTGACTGACTACACTACCCTTCCTACCACAAAAGTTCTTGAACAGACTACAAATATAACCAACACTGCCTACTCTACGATCCGCACTACACTGACCGAGACCGCTTCAACACCATCTAGCACTCCTGTCAGTGTGTTATCAGTATCGTCAAGCAGGAGCACAAGTTCTCAGTCTACACGGACTTTGACGTCAACGACCTCGCGCACGGTTACCACGGAAGAGTGCACCACTTCGAGCAGTGTTCCTTCATCTTCGTCGTCGTCGTCGTCCTCCTCCTCCTCCTCCACGGGATCAGTCGTAGGAGGTCCGGTACGTCTGCAGTCTAGTGCCAGCTCCATTGCTCCTGCAAACACGGTGAACATTACCCGTACAGCGACATCAACTTCGGTTCATCAAATCTCGTTACTGACTACAGTCACTGCGACGAGAGAGCCTACAGCCAGTAGCGATTATGTTGATCCTGCACGTGTGATGCGTACATCGGATAAGATTGAGGCTGCAGCAACAACCTCTGCGTCCGGAGCCGTGACGGTGAGCATACCTACAGCTGAGTACGCCCTTGAGGCTGCTCTCTCTTCTTCTGTCCAGAGCTATGCTTCAGCGTCTTCCTATGTCGCCGAAGAGAGCACC
Source organism: Floridaphiala radiotolerans (assembly GCA_022813185.1). Classification (NCBI taxonomy): domain Eukaryota; kingdom Fungi; phylum Ascomycota; class Dothideomycetes; genus Floridaphiala; species Floridaphiala radiotolerans. Next base: position 814,607 of record JAKLMZ010000004.1, on the reverse strand, counting down.
ACCACGGCTAGTTCACCGCCCACATCGACAGCAGCACCACCGACTACTCCTGAGGGGCCTGTGGACTGCTCCGGTACTGATTGCGGCATTCCAGCCAATACATTGAGCACTACAGCCATCATCCCCACTGCATCTGCAACCGCGAGTGGATCTGCTCCTGTACCATACAGTCCCTCTGCCTCACCTACTTGGTACATGTCTGGCTCATCTACCACCTCTCTATCAGCGTCAGGTAAGCCCCGAAGCATCTAAGAACATCATGAAATTGTAGAAAGCTGACAATGTCTAGGTATTCTGACTATACTATTTGCCCTAGTGGCAGCGGCCGGATCGACACTCTGATGGACTTTTGCCGTGCTGTTCTTTGTACACAGTTTGAATGCGCTTCTTGTAGTAGATGTATTATTACTAAGAGTACTTCTGCGGTTGATATAAACCTTTGCGATCGTAATAGAATATGTCCTACTCCCCATAGTGCTCAAGTGCTTACTTCCGCAATGGATCGATCTCGGCCAACAGCCTCCGACGTATGCTGCATAACAATCTCGCTAGGGCGGGAAGGGTGTGTGCAAATTGCGGAAGTTATCGCTAGATCTATACCACGCGATGTTATTGAAACATAATGTTCGCGGTCCCTCTAGTCGGCAAAGAAGAACTGTCTTGTGATGGATGCCGTCAGCGCTGCTCGAAAAGAGGGAGTGACGTTGATTTTAACTCGAGATCTGTTGTGACAATAGATCAGCAATTGCGTCGGTTTTCGAGCTCGTGGAGATCAGCAGCCGCATTCGCACAGCGAGCGGTGGCTTGACTGACGTGTTTCGCAGCCAGTTTGTGTGGCCGGTTTGGGTTTCGGTGGTGCCAGGATGAGCGGCATCATTTTATGCAGGCGGGCACTAGCACGCCATTGGCCGCGGCTGGGCTACACCTTCATGCACCAGCCTCCCCCCATGACATTGGCCCTGTTGTTGCGCCCAAAACCTGTTTAAACACCCACGCCGGCTTCCAGGCAAAGACGAGTGTTTCTTCACATCCAGCATCTGCACTGCCACTCCTCTCGTTGTCTTGCAAAAAGATTCGTCCACTCGCCCATTCTTCAGCTCATCAATTGGACCGGAGGAATATCTGCGAGATATCACCGTTCGTTGGGAGCACACTAATAGCTTAATTAATATACGCCAGACCATCGCCCCGGAAACCCTTGCAGCAACGTCGGCCCTTCGTTTCACCCTGTGAGACCTCGAATCGTTTGTCTTCCGCTGTCTTTGGCTGAACCTCGCCTCGACCACATCCATCTGCCACCACCGTCCAGCACACCGAGACATCTTGGGAAGAGCTCACAGCTTCGCGCTTGGCACCAGCGGAGGTTGAACACGACGAGGCTACAAGAAGGGGGAGGTCAAGATGTCAACCGCTTACGGAAACTTTCATGTACGACAATCATTCTGGATCTGCTTCTCCTCTCTGAGGTGCGGTTACTGACATGATCTTGTTGACAGGACTTCTGTCGAGACACTTCTGGGACCCTGCCCGTCTGCAATGTACGTACCTCGCCAACTGTGTCTATCGCGCCTTGCGCAGTGTATGACACAACCATTGAATGCCGATGCTGACATCAATCCTCTACAGCTATTTAATGAATCGCCAACACGGGGAGGCCCAGGGTATGGAGGCTGTGAGCTTCGGGGAGTTCCAGTTCGCGGTGACTATATTAGGAATCTCGGTCGGTGCCCATCGCTCAAGGTCAACGTATTCAATCTAACATGCTTCAGGGTCAATAATAATCGCCTTCATCGCAATCCTCGTATCGCTGTTCCTCATATGGCTTGCGAACCGAAAACGGGCAGCGGTTGGGAGACGGGAGATGCAGATCTTCTTGCTCGGATACATCATTGTAGAAATCTGCGAGATCATCACCATTGGCGGGTTCCCGTTGAACGGAACAGTGCGAATAGTAGGATTCTCCATCGCTTAAATCAAAGAAGCAACGGCTAACACGGATCATAGGCGTTTTCCGGCATACACATTGCAGCGATCGTTGGTACCATATGGGTTCTCATGCTCAACGGCGCAGTCGGCTATCAGATTATAGACGATGGCACGTTCCTCTCTGTTGGGCTTCTCATCATCTCAGGTCTCGTCCTCGCTATCGGCACGGGTTACATTGCGCTTGATACCGGATTCAGTTGGTCAGGATACTGGGACGCCGACTACATCCTCAACGCGCCGAACAGGCATTACGCGTTGTACACTTTATATCAACTAGCTCCCCTAGTGTTCCTGTTCATCTACTTCCTGCTGGAGGCGCTTCTTGTCATCCGTGTACTTGGGGAGACCCGGCCTCTCTGTAAGCAGAACCTCTTCTGGCGTCTATCCGCAGACGGTGTGCTAACTCTCAACAGTCTACCTGATCGGTGCGGTTCTTCTCTTCGCCATCGGCCAGATCTTCCAATACGTTATCAGCGTACACCTGTGCAACGCCTCAAGCGGTGCCATCAACGGTGCCCTCTTCGAAACCCTCTTCACTCTCCTGGCAGTCGGAGCCATCTACGGGTTCTGGAGCAGCATAACGGAAGACGACTGGCCACTGACGGCGGCAGGCGGCGGTGCTTACGCATAGTAATGTAATATGTGGATCTATCTGTACGAATGCCATGATAGCGAAGCCGGACTAAAAGACGGGGCGGGGAGTTATGTGCTTTGCGTTTAGCAACTGGTTTCAATTAGCAGGAAGATATCCAACGCCGTATCCGGCGCGAAAGTCTGCGTTACGGGTTAATTTCGATGTATCTTTTTGACATAATAACTTAGATATGAGGAGCATATATAATTGAGAATGTCGATATAGCCAAGACGCTGTCTGAAGCTTTTGCTTGTGCCCGTTGTGAGAAGATGATGGCATCAAGTTTGTATATAGTATTAGGGACTTCGGATCCCAAGCTTCGTAGATCATTTGAAGGTGCCCCAGAAACACTTCCAAGAGTTTCACGTGACATCGCGGCATGTGGACGCGCACTCACGTGCCAAGAATTCTACAACATCTGAACCGCGTCTGCCTCCAGTCCGAACACTCAAGAAACCTCCCGTATCGGCCTGAAACTTGTGCCTTGACGAACGTTGTGCATCCATCCTACTGTTGAGATTTTGAAACTGCACCGGCTTTTGTTGGCCGCAGACACAAGAGGAGAAAAGCGTGATCTTTCTTCAGTAGCATGTTTTGAATAGCTCGGTGATCTTTCAGAAAACATCGTCACCGTTTTGGAGGTTATATTAAATTATACCAGCATCTTCTCGTGGGAACGACTCTTTTCTTTCTCATTAGAAACCTGTAACGCCTCTACCTCCCATCGACCATCGGCACCTACCCTCCTCACGTGGCACCATGGCAGACTCCGACTACGAATACGAAGAAGCCCCCCCTTCCCCCGCCGAAGACTCCGACGCCATGGAACTAGACAACGCCGCCGATGACGACGACGAAGACGACGATGCTGGTGTCCGAACAGGCGCCTCCAGCAGCACCCAAGTCGGCAGCCGAAGCAGCGCCCGCAGGAGAAAAGCTAGGGCCGCTTGGGAGGGGGGGTCGGGCAGGGGGCAGACGGCTGGGAGGGTTGCTGGGTTGACGGGGAGTGGGAGGGGTGGTGGTGCCAGGGGAGGGGGAGTGGGAGGGGGGAGTGGGGGGGATGTTTTGGAGCAGGTGGAAAGGGTGAGGGAGGAGGCTATTCGGAGGAGGTAAGGCGTTTTTTCTTCTGGTCTTTGCTTGATTTCGTCTGGACCATATGGTCTCATTTAATTTGATTGTGAGGGGTTTTCTGATGTTGAGGCGGGTAGACCTGGCTGAGTCTCATAGTGTTGTCGTTATCTGACAGAAGTGTGAGGCCCAAACCTTTGCAAAGAACGGAGGTGCCAACCAAAATCATGGGCACGAGATTGAACATCGTCGGTCCTTGTAGGAGGGGCAATGGTTTCTTCACCTACGTTGTGTCTTCTTTACAAGTCTTATAGTCAATAAGCAACTTAAAGGGCGCGGAGCAAATGTGTACTCTCTGAAACCGCCAAAGGAGTATCTCTTGATTTCCAACTTGTACATATACTGCTGCTCTTACGCTGTTTCTTTAGGGAAAGCTAACACTGTATCACAGACTAAACAAAGACTCAACAGCTCGGCCACGAGGTATAATACGGCATGTAGTACTGGTCCTTGATCTTACAGCAATGATGATGGAGAAAGACATGAGGCCGACACGGCATCTCTGTCAGATACGCTTCGCAACAGAGTATATCACCGAATTTCACGAACAAAATCCCCTGGGGCAGATAAGCGTCCTAGGGATGCGAGACGGCGTCTGTAAAACCATCAGCGAAATGTCCGCCAACCCCAACGACCACATAACCCGCATCCAAGACCTCCGAACGCAAGATCCCTCGGGCAATCCCTCCCTTCAAAACGCCCTCAACATGGCCCGAGCAAAGCTTTACCACACCCCTATCCACGGCACCCGAGAAGCCATCCTCATCCTGGGCGGTCTCTTCACCTCCGACCCCGGCGACATCCACCAAACCATCAAAGACTGCATCAAAGACCGCGTGCGCGTCAGCATCATCGGCATGAACGCCAGCATGCACATCTGCAACGAAATCTGCCGGCGCACCAACTCCGGCGACGACAGCAGCTACAGCATCGCCATCGACGCCGACTCCTTCCGCGACCTGCTCCTAGCCACCACAACACCGCCCGTCATCCGCGACGCCGCTCCAGCGAACGAAGCACCGCAGCAAGCCGCCGCCCTACTGAAAATGGGGTTCCCCTCTCTCTCAACCGAGGACTTCCCCTCCCTCTGCGCGTGTCACGGAAACCCCACTCGTGGCGGCTACCTCTGCCCCCAGTGCGGCTCAAAGGTCTGCACCCTACCAGCAACGTGTCCAGGCTGCAATCTCACCCTCTTGCTAAGCACCCATCTGGCGCGGAGCTACCACCACCTCTTCCCCCTGGATAACTTCGTGCCCGTCACATGGCGCGAGCTCGCCGAGCGCGGTGGCCTCAACGCGTGCCTAACATGTCTGCAACCCTTCCCTCCCTTGCCGAGCGATTGGAAAGACCGCGAGCGTAGGCGGCTTCAATCTCACTCCGGTGTCGAATCCCTCGCCTCCAAAGGTGAGCGGGAACGCGCGTCGAAAACCGCACATGACGTCCCACGCAATGACATCACAACCAGGATAACGAACAGCGCGTGGGACGGCGGGAGGGGGTATGCGGAGCCGCAGCTTAGCGCAGAGAGCCAGCGGTATAGGTGTTCGCATTGTGGGAGCCATTACTGCATCGACTGTGATGCGCAATTCCACAGCGTGGTGCACAATTGTCCGGGGTGTTTGAACAAAGCGGCGAGGAGACGGGGTGGTGACGCCGCGAATGGGGATAGTGGGATCTTGAATGGGAATGGGGAGGTCGTTGGTGGAGAGGGTATGGATACGACATAACGAACGCCGTAGTCATTGGATACGCATAGAATGGTTGGGACAAAGACAATGTACTTGTAATCATTACTGTCGCTTCGACGGCAATACAAGAGGGTCCAGAGGACATTATACGTACATGGTTGTTGGTGTGCCAAAGCGCATCAGAAATTACCCGGGCCAGCAGAAACAGTATGATTGCCGCCCGCTCGAAAAGAATGATTCGAGGATAGCAATTTAGGTGTAGCACTGCAACACTGAAAGATCGCCAAAGAAAAGTCGTTATTCATACAAGGTATAGGCAAGGACAGCATGTGGTGGGAAGTCCACTCGAAATAACATGCAGCAACGGGAACCGGGAGCTTACACGCTGAGTAACAGGATTAGGGAAACCGCATCATCTTTTGAGGGGAAGAGGAAGGACTAGGATTCGTCGACTGGTGCCCGCTGCAGCTTGAAATCGGGAAGGCTGTCAAACCAATCCGTCTCCGGGTTGTAGCGGTAAGCCATGAACTGAACACCGTAAGGCTTCGGCTCAAGAGAATAAAGCATGCCCAGAGGCACGTCCAGGTTGGCGACATCGTCTCTCGGCAGACCCAAGAAGTATCCAAGCAAGACTCTGGCGACGCTGCGATGTGTAATGAGCAAACAGTGTTCGGTCATCCGTTCGAGCTCGATGATGATTTGCTTGAGACGGTTGATGACGTCCAGGTAGCCTTCGCCACCAGCGCCAGGATAGCGGTAATGCATCTTATCCCGTCTGCGGCAAGCGTACTCTTCGGCGTGATCCTTTCGAATCTCTTCGTAGGTCATGCCCTCCATGTCGCCTGCGTTCAACTCATCAAGGGGACGTAACTGCTTCACTTCGTAATCGTCCTCATTGAAGAACTCGGCCGACTGTATGCTGCGCTTGAGCATCGAAGTCCAGACGCAGAAGTTGTTGCTAACTTCCTCCTCGTCGTCGTCCTGTGATTGCGCGTTGTAGTGCGGGTTTGGCGGGCTATGATCTCCCGGCAGAGGAGGGAAATGTGTGCTGGCTGCCTTGTCCTTCTGCTTTACTTCCCACTTCTTCCTCTCAAAGTCGATGAACCGCGATAAGGCTTTGGCATACTGCCGGCCGTTGTCGCTAAGGTCAGAGTCACCACCAATCTTGCCATGCACATTGTCCATGGACTCTCCGTGACGAGTTATCCAAATCTGCCGAGGCGCCAGATTAAAGTTCATAAGGTAGTAAGCAGTCTGCAAGGCAATGAAGCCTTTGAGTCGATGTGTGACAACGATCCGGCCGACATCAATCATCTTGACATACGGCATGTCGTGTTTCTGTTCGTATTTGCCGATAGGGAGGTAATTCTTCTCGTAGATGGCAACTCTTTGCTTGAAGTCCTCAAGTGCCACAATAGGGTCCTTATCCCTATAGTCAGGACCTGAGAGCTTGAGGCGCATGTTTGACTCTAAGAGCGCTTTGTCCTCGCATACGCTCTCGACGAAGAGAACGTTGACCTCCTTTCCGGCTCGTTCGCGGATATGCTTCATGATTGTCTTCCTGCGTTCCAGAGTACTATTCGTCGCATCCAAGATACCGACAGAACCGCCTTGGTTCAAGATGTAATCCAGAAGTTCATCCAGTGTTTCCAATGCCACTTGCTCACGTATCAAGGCAGCCTTCCTGTTCTTCGGGTCGAAAAAGCTTGCATCCTGTTGCATGGGTTCCGGTTCCGGCAGCTGCTTTGCGCTATCGTTCAGATCGAGTGCTCCTGGACTTCCTTGCTCATTGTTTGGCTCGTGGCCGTTCGGTGGAGTCTTGGGTAATGGCTGGAGTGGCTCTGGCAGATTCCAGTTTTCGGATGTGTTCTGCGGCTCTTGCCCGTTTATGAGGATCCTCGCCGCAACCTCCGGGGTATCGAGCTTCTTCTGGCTACCATCCAGAGCTCCTTCCGGGTCGCTGTGGCTCTTTGAAGAGCCCTGACTCGACCTATCATGTGCTTTGGCAGTACCAGCAGCCACACGTCTCCGTTCGCCAACGTTGAATATCCTTGCATCGTGTTGAGACCAATTCAGATATCGGCATATCTTCTTGGTGATGTAACTCTTTCCCCTAGCTGGCAACCCGACCATGACAATGACGAGCTTGGCGCCGATGTCCCGCTGCGCAATCCTTCCATCCGGTGACACTTTGGACTTTGTGAGGCCGGGAATGTCCAGGGTGGTAGGTCGGATGCGCGGTGTGGAACTTCCGGAAACGCCTTGTTTTCCCTGCCTGTCCAAACAATTAGCTGGCATTTGCAAACAGAGAGTGGCGCAGCTGAGGTTCCATTGCACGCCAAGATTCGGAGCAAGCAACAGGTAAGAACCAAGACTTACGATTTCGGGCTCCCAGGTGCGCTGGTCATAGGCGTGTCACTCAGCGCCTGTCCCACTCCATTCTTTGCCAGTTTGTAGCCAGCGTAGTTGGGCGCGGGCTTCAGTGTATCTGGATGCTGGACGTGTCCTTCCGGATGGCTTGAGGGAACGGATCGCGGAGCCGAAGTGGGTGCTTCCAAAGAAGTCCGCCGTTGCTCTGAGACCTTCTGTACTGCATCGCTAACGACGGCACCGCTGTTCATAGCATTTCTTGCGAGATTGGAGAACTGGCCGCTGGCTTTGCGGCCAAAGGGTGCCTGTGAGATTGGTGCGCTGGTGGTCGGGACGTCTGCTTCTGTAATCAGAGGCATTGACAAAGGGAACGAAAAGCAATAAATCTGCTATCGCTATGCGCTGTGATGATGCTGGAGTGATGAGTTTAGTGATGGGGGTGAAGTCGAAGTGGGTAAGGGTCGAGCTTTCAATGCGGCTTGGCAGGTGAAACGGAGATAACCCTCTCTGGACCGCCGAAGACCCCGACTCCGATGTTACTGGCTGAATCTGATAGTGCGGCTTTGGGGCGACAGTCTAGGTTCTTTGTCGGAGAATCTGAAAGACTTTAACAAAACGAAGAGCTCAGAAGGGACGGGTGATTAATAAAGAAAGTAGGCTACGCCTGACGCGTGTGGACTGGCCTGCGACAAGTCCAGGTGTTCTGTTGGTTGAGTACCAACCAGAGTTGCTCGAAGGGTGAGGCAGAGACGGGGAGGGGATGAGGGATGAGGTGCAGTCACTGCCAGCTGCGGCCCGGGCTCCGTGGAATTCAGGCAACAATTCCAGCAAACGTAGGCCTTTGAGTGTTTGTCTTACGCGTGGAATTGGGTTGACCTTTCCGCTGGGGTGGGCAGTATCAGCTTGAAATAATCCGTTGACTACTTCGTGTTGATAAGCAAACAGCACGGCCGCCATCTCCACGTTACCTGTCCGCTTCCTGAATCCTTGGATGCGCAGGCTCAGTGGGGGGAACGCCTGCGAGTGTGCATCACTTGCTTCAGACTACTGCGAATGCCACTCGCATCGGCCAGCCTTCGCCCCGCCCTGGGCGTTCCCTGGGCGCCCTCCATGGGCGAAGCCATGCCGAAATTGTAAAGGAAGCGCCGGATCGCAGCGGTCCATGTGCCCACGAAACAGCCCGCTCACGCCAATCGCTTTCGCACGCACTGCAACGTTTCCCCGATGTCGCTTGTACGTCCGGAAATGCCTATATGGAGTTCATCCTGTAAGACTAGACGATAGATACATCCCCCAAAAGCAATATCTTGGACGGCACCGGGCAATGGTAGGCACCGAAAACCAAACATCAGGACCGTACCGGACGAGCAGCGCTGTTGTACAGTCACCGAAGACCAGCCAAAGTCTGTATCACCTAAGACACCTGTTCTGAATCTGGTGATTTGGGGAGCCGAAACTGCGATCAGAGGGCCACGAAATCAGGATGTTCAGCCCTGTGATTCTCATCCAACGTCATTTTGGCTGAAGAAGCCGCCTTACTTTCGCTGTCGGAGTCGGAAGATTTCATCCTTGTCACGTTGGCGTAGTACAGCGTTGTTTTGAGAGCCCATACACACACCTGCTACGTACATATCAATCGAGATGTCCGACCCGAACCCTTCCTTCGGGGCATGTTTCTTCGTATATATGATTTCAATAGCAATCAATAGACCGATCAGCAGGGAGCGAAGCCATAAGGGTGTTTGCTTCAATCACAGCGGTTCGGTTACGGACTTTGCCAGAACACGGTCTTTTTGCTCGTACGCGGTTCAAATGCTGGTCGTGATGGACATATCGCATTCGGGGTATCATTAAGCATCTAAATTCAGAGTGAGCACCAACAGTGTGATATATGCCGCCACGCTCAACACTGTGAGTATGAGTACCACGTTGCCGCTGGTTCTGAACCTCTTTCTTTGCAGCCCATCCTCACCTACGTCCGAGAAGAACTGCTGGTTCCCATGATACCGGCGGAACAAACTCGTAAACAGGACTCCGGCTCCGTAGACAGCGAAGAGCGCCCCGATCGAATAGAATTCGGACGTGAAGATCTTGAGAACCACAAGCGCAAATGAGAACTGGCCGAGGGCGGTACGTATATAAGCCCCTTCAAATGTCCTCTGGGCAGCTCGGATCTCCACCAACTCTCCGGGCTCAAGGACTACGGAGCGGGCGCGATGAAGACGAAGACGGTACCGGTCCTGTGCATGAATGCCCTGTAGATCTATATGAGCGAAGCTCGAACCCGTCTGCCAAGCTTAGACTCTACCTCAAACATGGTGATCGGAGTATCGAGTAAGACAGTCTAGGTGATCTGTCTGCTGGTGTTGATGCTTGCTTTTGGGTTACTATTTCCAACCTCTGCTTGCTTTGTCGCCGGACAAGGCGTCCCCAACCTCTAGATGGACAGCAGGTGTATTGAAGTTGTGAGGAAATCACTGCATACAGCACCACCCGAAACGAAAAGACGTATAATCAATGAATACGACGCTTTTCCATATGAGATGTCTCTTGATGATGATGCAGACTACGTCAAAATACGAGATGCTGTGAATATTACTCCAAGATCACATCTACGGGGACGGCCTACGGTTCTTATGGACGTGAACCAAAATCGCGACATTGAAATGGAAGCACATCATTGTCTTATCGATTGTTGACCGCTTTCCTCCACCACCTCTCCCCTTCACGGCTTGTCAAGCTCCCGATGCGCATAGATGAGCTTTCAATTGCCCTCAATCCCACGCTTGACTTAGCAATCTTTGGGACAAGCAGCTTTGTTGTAAGCATCAAACACACACGAGAGAACACTGCCAATCAAGCTGCCCTCACCCAAGACAACCTAGATAGCACACGCACTCAATCCCCTCCGTTGGCTTCAGTTGCGCCTGTCTGGAAAACTTCCCGAACCATGCTATTCTACGACAAGAAAGAACACAATTGATTCAAACCTCGCACCATCAGACTTAAGAAGCGTGCTGGCTCTTTGCCTGCTCCCATCTTCAAGATTGTACTCCGAATTCGCCCTAACCTCGCGTCAGTCCTCCAGCGCTACCAGTCCTGCAATCGACCACCAGCGTCGATATCACGGCCGGTAGATCTACGCAGAGCTACTCAAGCACCTGGGTGGTTCCGCACCTTCTGCAACCACAACCCTCTTCTCAGTAACAATTGGCTAAAATCCGAGGACGTGACTGAGCAAACAATCACTATGCCTTCCGCGAAAACGTCCACCGCGTCCTCTGGCACAAAGCGCAAGAGGGAACAGGGTCCGAAGTTCTACGCGGTAAAGAAAGGTTACCGACCCGGCGTTTACCTGAGCTGGGCAGACTGTCAGGCGCAAACTACAGGCTTCAAAGGCGCTCAATGTAAGCTCAGGATGGTGCCCCGCATGTGGTGTTGCTGACAATGGCTCTTCTGTATAGTCAAAGCCTTCGAGACCCAACAAGAAGCCGAATCATGGGCAGCAGGTCAACCCTTAGCAACATCGAAGTCGAACAAGCCCCCAAGGTTCTACGGTGTCGCTTCAGGCCATGCGCCAGGCGTTTACACCGATTGGCCGACAGCTCAAGCGCAGATCAGCGGTTCTCTTAAGCCCAAGTACAAGAAGTTTGATACACGAGAGGAAGCAGAGGAGTTTGTGAGGACTAATGGAGCAAGCGCTGCAAAGCCGGCGACGCCAGCACCAGCAATGGTGGAGAACCCCTATACGGATAGTGATGGTGTCACTACAACGGCGTCAAAGACGAAGCGAAGGAAAAAGGGAGAGGAGGATACTCCATCAGCGGCACCGAACAAGGATGGGTTTGCCGAACTACTGAAGGGGGCTGCAGATTACATAGGGATTAACCGGGATGAGCAGCCAGGTACTGGTCCGTTACCACCGGGTGCGGAAGATGGCTTTGATCCAAGAGTCCTACTGAACCCTACAACAGGCAAGATCGAGTGGAAGACGGACGAGCAACTGAAGGCTAAGAAGCTGGTCGCGAATCCAGACTCAATGAAGATGCTTAAGATTTACACAGACGGTAGCTCACTCGGGAATGGGAAAATCGGAGCGTTTGCAGGCGTCGGAGTCTACTTTGGTCCGAACGATGACCGGTAAGAAACATACCGTCAATTCCAAACCCTTTCCTCCAGCTAACGCGGGTCCAGGAACGTGTCAGAGCCTCTAGCAGGGGCACGACAAACTAATCAGCGGGCGGAGCTGACAGCCATACTCAGAGCTCTCGATATCGCACCCCGACACCGAGACGTCACTATCTACACAGATTCAAACTACTCCATCAACTGTGTCACCGTCTGGTGCCACTCATGGATCAAGAACAACTGGATCAATTCGTCGAAGAAGCCGGTCGAGAACAAGGACTTGATTGAGGCTATCCTCGACCGGATGAAAGAAAGAGAGAAGCTCAAAGTGGTGACAAAGCTAGAATGGGTCAAAGGGCATGCAAGTGACCCTGGAAACGTTGCTGCTGATGAGCTTGCTGTAGCCGGTGCGCGGGAAGCAAAAGCCAATGGCGTACCTGGAGCTTAGTTAATGCGGCTGGATGAGCTTAGGGAGACGGTGTTTAGGGAGTGACTTTTGCTCTGTTAGCTGCTTGCGTTTGCTCGTAGCTCGAAAATACCTGGATATTGGCTGGATGGAGACTGGCTCCTGACTTCTTACTCAAGATACCCCTTTTATTGTATGTTGTAGTGTTTATCAATTAGCTGTGGATCCCGTCTTGATGCACGTCGTGTAGCGCTCTTGAGAGCAGTCACAGTAACTTGAAGGGCTACTGATGGTGCAACCATGATAATTCGCATGCCCAAGAATGGCAAGCATGAGTTCTAAATACGGCAATAGTTACCCCTAAACTTCGCATGCCTAACCTCCTGAGGACGACACCTACGTTGTGCCTACTCTCTACCTGTGATTTTGTCCTAATCCCTTGAATCTTGAATGATTAACCCCAGTCAAGCTCTCGAGTCGAAGACATCCTCGTAGGGCCGACAATGTTGCTATCTTTAAGACGGAAGCCGCAATCCCGCCTGCCTTTGACCATGAAACGAGCCCACAACAGCAGACTCACCGCAGCCTTTACATTGCAACTATCGCTATAAAGAAGAGGTTTTGATTCCTCGACGGATACAATTGGGTTGACATCGTTTCATTGGTATTCTGGATCCGATATGCAACTTTCCTCTGGAGAAAGTCTGCTCGGTCTGGCAAAGAATCTCGAAAGGACGAATGAGAAAGATATATATTGCATACGCTTTCCATTCGCACAACGAGCAGTTGAGTAAGCCTGGCTAGCTCAATCGGTAGAGCGTGAGACTCTTACTCTTCGTTAGGAGTGTCAGTTATCTCAAGGCTGCGGGTTCGAGCCCCGCGTTGGGCTTATCGTTTTGCAGTTTTCTGGGGACCACGCAGTCATGTTTTTGCAGTTATGATACGAAGTTTGATCACTTCTAGGGTTATGGTCATAGCGAAGGAAATCTTAGTCAAGACACCGCTGAAGGCGACTGGCCGTATTGGGTTCTTGTATTGTGTGGCACTTCTGCTGAAGCAGGTTCTCTATGCACAGTTGGCCTGCGTTTCCTCGATTTCTTGTCCTACTAGGTCTGCTGTATTCAGTCATCTCGTTATGCAAGACTTAATGCCGTTAGATTCTCCTTTGCAATGACAGCAGACGATTCAGTACTCCGTAGCCCGACCTTGTTGAGTGTCAACTCATATTTGACTTTGTCTTTGCATGTACAATCTATACTGGTTACCTGCTTCTAAACCAAGGCAAGCTTCTATTGCTATCTTCCTTCACATAGGAGTACACAGAGAGAGTGATTTTGCTCCGAGAGAGAACATACGCATCCCCGCTCCAGATCCTCGCTCGACCTTTATAGCGCAGCTTCCATCCTAAATGGTCTGGAGACCTTTTTCTGCATGCTTTGGAATGGACATCTGAAGGTAGCAATCGTTTGAACGGGGAAAGTTTTCAAGGTTAAACTGCCCCCCGAACATCGAGGCAGAAGTCGGGATCTAATGCGGCTGAGAGAGGAATAAGCTGCGGAGGGAAGTGAACTCTGATGCATCCCAAGTGGTACTGTCCGATGTTCAAACACAACAATGGATGAACCTCCTAGTGTCTTGCCCAGCAGACGCAAGCGGAGCTCCAAGAAGCAGCCCCCTGAGCCTTCTGTAAGAGCACGCTTCGAGAATAATGCCCCACTAACAGCAAATTTCCTTTCCAACATGATAAGCCGGCACCGCACCGCACCGTCCAGGGGGAGCCTCGTTTACTGACTGAGGAGATGATAATCCCGTCTTATCTGCATGAAAGCCCTTCGGATTCCGGCAATGCTGACTCGAGGGAGATGAGGTGACGACGAACAGACCTAGCACAGAGCTTGCCGTCCGCTCGCTAAGATCCTCCGCATGCCACTCCATGGTCCTGATCCTTCCTTTGATAACAATGTCTGCCAAGAAACTACACCAGCCGACAGGCTACTGGTCTGCTATGCCTGCCGGCTTCTGGCTTGGTGCATTTGGTGAAGCGCTAAGGGAATCTTCTGGTAGCGACATCTACCCAAGACGAGCCTCATCCCACCAATTTTCTCCGAAACTGTGGATCTTTCAGAACCAGGAGAAGACTTAGATCTTGTGTGGGGCGCCTAGCAATGATAGCCAAGAGGGCCGCAAGGGCCCGTCTAGTGCGACTGTTGGCGTCTCACCTGGCTAGTGTGGCTTTCCATGGCTGTGGATTTTTGACGCCGGGAGCTCGCGAAGACAAGTTGACAAGCGAATTTACTTGTGCAGGGTCTTTAATGACAAGGGTTAAGGGCAATGAGGAAGGAGGAGACGGAGACTGAACCAGGAGAGCCCGGGGCCAGATTTGATGACGGAAAATGATATTCAACGACTCTGAGGTCGAGAACTGCTTTGCGACTTACATATTTTCAGCTCAGCTTTGTATCTCTGATACGTCTACAATTAGTGCAAACATCCCATCAAAAAACAGAAGTCTTTTGTCACAGACGCAATGATGCAATTCTACTGATCTCTAGGGAGAAGCACGGAAGATCAAAGGCGAGTTTAAGGTTTCTGGAAGCGAAGCGCAAAGGGCAGTGGGAAACGTGTTAACGGACGATCATAGCTCCTCCAATTAATCTATCCATCACTAGGGGGAGCCTCATCTGAAACGCCAAACATGAACGAAACTAAGTTTCTACCACTGTAGAACCACTCGCTAAGACGCCTCGCGCACTACCGGCGGCTGTTCACTGGCTCGTTCGTGTTCAGTGCTGCGGGTAGTCTCAAATCGTCACTGAGTAATTCCGGTGGCAGAGATGCTCCATCACAGGATCGAAACATCCGTCATCTAGGCGTTCTGGAATTCCGATTGACACGAATGACCTAGGTGAGTTGCGGACAATGGCTTGCGTCTTGGCAGTGGACAGTCGTTTGAGAGTAGCGTCTCGCTGCTGCCGGTGGCTAGGCGTGAAGATACCAGATGCTGGGCAGGCAAGTGACAGACTGTATATAAGACAACAGGAGGTACGCCATCCATGGGGCTTTTCTTTCCTCACGACATCTTGTCTACTGCTTTCAGCACTCTTTCGCTACTCCATTCGTTCTTCAGTCTCTTAGACTACTACATTCTTTCGAGTATCGTCTTCATTGATTGAAGCTGGGATACCACTTTCGTTACCAATCCTGTACACAGAGACCACATTCATTCACCCATTGCTCCCAGAAGCCTCCAACTTTTCCAAGTCAACTGTTTCCTCGGATACATACAAGTCTTCAACATGTCCTTCCTATACACTGCTACGCTCATTGGAGCCTTGGCCTCCAGCGTTGCCGCACACGGTATTGTTACTGGTATAATTACCGGCAATGAGTACCACCAGGGCTACGATCCATCTTTCCAATATCGGAACCCGGCTCCTGTCGTTGTCGGATGGACCGCTCCTCTTACTCAGGACCGTGGCTTCGTTGGTCCGGACTCGTTCACCAGCCCTGACATCATCTGCCACAAAGGAGCTACTCCCGCCGGCACTTCTGCTTCCGTCGCTGCTGGTGACTCGATCCAGTTCCAATGGACCGAATGGCCCGAAAGCCATCACGGACCTGTCATCAACTATCTTGCTGCTTGCAACGGCCCCTGTGAGAACGTGGACAAGGCGAGCTTGAGGTTTTTCAAGTTCGACGAAGCCGGCCTCATTGATGGCTCCGCCTCTCCCGGTGTCTGGGCCTCTGATGAGTTGATCAAGAACAACAACACCTACACGGCTACGATCCCCAGTACTCTAGCCCCTGGCAACTATGTTCTTCGCCATGAGATCATTGCCTTGCACTCAGCCGGCCAAGCCAATGGCGCCCAGAACTACCCGCAGTGCTTCAACATTGAAATCACCGGTGGTGGTAGCGTCAAGCCTGCTGGTATTCCAGGTACCCAGTTGTACACCCCTACCGACGCCGGTATTCTTAAAAACATCTATGCCAACGGGTTCACCTACGACATCCCAGGCCCTGCTCTAATGGCTGCTGGAGGCTCTGGTTCTGGCTCTTCGCCTTCAGTCCCAACACCCTCACCCGCTGCTTCTTCTGTTCCTGCTACGACTACTCAGGTTGCCGCATCTTCCTCTACTCCGGTTGCTGCAGCTAGCACTGCTTCCGCTACTGAGGTTGCTGAGCCCACCTTGGCACCGGCTCCCACCACTTTTGCCACAAGCACGAAGACTATTGTGGCTTCAGATGAGACCACAACTGTCATCACCACTACTGTAGATGGCCCTGCTCCTACCGATGCCCCTACTCCTGTCGTTAGCGAGGCTCCTATCGTCAGCGACATTGCCGCGATCACTAGCGCTGTTCCAAGCGAAATCCTGAACTCTCCTGTTCCTACCGCTGTGCCAACTACACTTCCTGACGGCAGCAAGGCTGAGCTCCCGCAGGTTGTTGTTCCCGAAGGAACCACGTTCAGGGAACTCCTCAGGTGGTTCAGCTACATCGTCAAATCGTACTACAAGCAGCAGAAGGCCAACAAGCACGCTAGGGACTTTACGTTCTAGAGTGCCACGCCAAAGACTTGTGGGTGTTGAGCACCATAAGGTCCGGAGGGCTGTAGCTTCCTTGGAAGGGTGTGCGAAGCGCTTTCTGGTCTCCATCTCCTGCAATCCGCAGGTTATTCTTTTCCATGTATATACATAGTTGTTCGACCTTGTCTCTTCTTGTACCCTACTTTACAGCACTGAGAGGTTCCTAGCGAACTGAATATATGTTGCTCCGAGCATTTAAAGCTCAAAAACTTCTTGCTCCCTTGTCTCCACTGACCATGCTCTGACCGATCTTCCTCACCTCCTCATTCTCCCTCACCCAAGCCTTCATGCCATCCACCCACTTCTCCGTCCCAAACTTCCTCTCGCACCATGAAATCACCGCATCAATCTCCCGCTTGCCCTCCTTCTCCAAGGCACCCTTGTCACCCTTACCCTCTTTATACAACTCCTCCACCGCGCTCAAAAACGTCTCCGCTCTGGCCAGTGCCTTACTCGCATCTGTCATCCCCTTCCCCTCCAGCTTCCCCCTCACACTACCCGCCGCCCCCGTCTTCCCCTCGATCTTCTCTCTCCCTTCCCTGTCATCCTCCTTTCCCCAAGCAGCTCCCCAAACCCCCAACCCCTCCTCCTTCCCCTCTCCACCCTCCAGATGCAGCGCCACATCACTATACCAAGCCGCCGCATTCGCATAATCCCCCTCAATCCGATGCAAAATCCCGTGCAGAAACATCCCTTCGAAAGCAGGCGGCCCTCCCATGTGCCGCACCAGGAAGTGTGCCGAGGGCAAGTCGTGGTTCAGGATGTGTAAGGCGGCTTCTAGGGTGGGGTGGATGTGGAGGTCTGAGATTTTGGGGGTGAGGGAGGGGTCTAGAGGCTTGAGGGTGGGGCGGGGGAGGAGGGGGGTTGGGTGGGCACGGAGGGTGGAGAGGAGGGATGGGTAGATGGATGTGGTTGAGGTGGTGTCTGAGGGGCCGGGGTAGATGGATGTCATGGTGCTGTGATAGGTATGTATTCGTGAAAAGGCCTTGAGAGCAGAGAAGTAAATGATGAAAGGTGGAAGCTGAGAGGTGGTGTAAGCAACCGAGAGATATTGCCTATTAAGAACAAGTTGTGGGTTACAGAAAGAATACAAGTGCGAAATATTTAAGATATCAGAGTTGGAATGGAAATGCTAAGCAACCGTAGTCATCGACGTCATAATACGCTCTACAGTATCATATAGCAACAGACACATTGGCTTAGTTTCAAACGAACAGTGTTGGTACTGTGAGCAGCGGAGGGTTTGCGCAAGGTTTTTGGTCTTACTGTCCTCGAACTGAGCGACATGGAGGTTTCGGAACAGGCAGGGGTATATCCCTCATGGAAATCACGTGAGCGTCTGCTTACACATCTCCACATCAGTCCTTCAAATAGGAAAGACCCATGTTCACGCCCTTCATTCAAATCGTCGCCAAGCTAAGCCGTTGATATGATAGCACTCGTCAAGACATTCAAAGTCCCATTGAAATACACCGTGCAGAAAGGCGCAAAGGAAATGCAACCCGCAGACACAGTTTCGCCAGCGCCCAGAGAAAGCATGCAACAGCTGTTTGCGCAGCAAGAGAAAGGAGGCAGTGACCAACACCAAATTACTTCGGATATATTAGGCAAGCACAAAGTCTAGCAGCACTTGCCGGCCTTTGCTTCAGAATCCGCCGGCTTGCTAACATCCAAGACCCTGCGTTCACCGATAGGGTTCTGAGATGGTTCGCCCTGGTCGAGAGCCTTGCTGGAGACGATCCTGTAGATTTCTGTGGCAGTGAATATCAGGACACAGTTGCAAAAGCGGTTCACGGAGTCCTTGCTTACCAGTAAGGATGTTCTGAAAGGCGAGCTCAACGTTGCTGGCGTCAAGAGCGGACGTCTCAATGAAAGAAAGGTTGTTGTCGGCTGTAGCACGTTAGCTAATGCCACAGGATGAGTATGCCAGACTCTGCTCACCTGCAAACTGCTTTGCCTCTTCCGTGGGAACCGCCCTCAGATGCCGCAAATCGCTCTTGTTTCCCACCAGCATGATGACGATGTTCGAGTCTGCGTGGTCTCTCAACTCCTTCAACCATCTTGTTACGTTCTCGTAAGTCTGGTGCTTGCTGATATCGTAGACAAGAAGTGCGCCAACGGCGCCTCTGTAGTATGCGGATGTGATGGCACGGTATCGCTCCTGTCCTGCAGTATCCCAGATTTGTGCCTTGATTGTCTTGGAGTCGACCTGGATCGAACGTGTTGCAAATTCTACACCGATGGTGGACTTTGAGTCGAGGTTGAACTCATTACGAGTAAAGCGACTGAGAAGGTTGGACTTTCCGACGCCGGAATCTCCGATGAGAACAACTGAGCGGACAGTCAGAAGAGGGAGGGGGATGTACATTCCAGTGGATACATGCCTTTGAAGAGGAACTACACGCTATCCGTCAGTTGCCGTGCGTAGTACAACAGAAGGAAGGAAAGCCAACTCACATCGTATTCGTCTGCCATTGTAGCTAATGTAGATGCCTAGTAAAGGGCCCGAGTGGCGGTGGGGGAAGTTTGAGATGACCCTGAGCCTGATATGTGCGCCGGAGGAAATAGAAGGGCAGTTGAGGATGGTGTGCTAGAAGGGACAGTTGCGGATTAGGAAGCGCGGAAGTTTGGAACGAACAATGCAATGCGCATGTGTGCCTGCTCTTTCTTGGGGAAACACTGGACTCCCTCACCGCAACCCACCCGACCCGCAGGGGTGGCCCCGCGCAAACGATGATCCGCTCCGCCAACGGGCATCCCGACCCGCCACACCTGACAATCACTTCATTGGTCGAGATTCCGCGCCGCGTCTCTTGCACCTTCATGCAATAACACCCTTCAGCCTACGACGAGAGGCTCGAAGGCGAAGGTGTACAATGTCACTACCCTAGCCCATAGAAACGGCGCTGAACCTTGACCACAGCTTTTAGATTTCCTAAACTTCGAAGTTTTTCCTTGATTCACTGGCAAACACTCTTGTTTCTCCGATCTCTCTTCAATCTTACAAGTTCTTGCTTATGTTGGTTTCTGTAAACGTCACGAACGACGGACGTATATCAAATCATGTTGACATACAACACGTCTGATGAGTCGGAAGCCGTTGACTTCGATGATGCTATTTCCTTGACTTCTACAACGCCAAGCGAACCAAGGGATCTGTATACTGTTGAACGTATATTGGCCGAGAACTTCTTCGATGACCGAGGGCAGACGCTGTATCTCGTACAATGGGCGGATTATCCGCGTCACAGGTGTGTTCATCACGATTCCCTGCGGCATATCACTTACTCGTCTCCAGAGCCACATGGGAACCTAAGGAAAACTTTCAGGAGAACGCTGATTACCTCAAAGACTGGGAAATCAGGAGAGAACAAGAGGCACAGGGACTTGCTGAGCCGTTTGATGTCGGCGAATGGCAAGATAGTGTGGAGGCCATCCAGCGGCGAACTGACAAGCGTAGAGCGAAGCGGCAAGCAGCTAGGCATAAACGAGAGCAAGCCTTGGCCAAGAAGGCAAAAACGCAGCTCACGACGACAAAAGAGAACACAGACGTGCCCAAAGTACGGGGTAAGCTGACAAACCGAGCGATTCGATCTGACAGCGACGATTCTCTTCCATCCCAAACTCCTAGGAAACCGACTGTCTCTGCAAAGGCGTTGGATAAGACCAAGACAGTCGTAGGCAACAAGAGCATTATTGGCATCGAAGAAGCAAAAGACGGTCGTCGTAATTCTGATCTACCAACTAAGCATGGACACCAAATCCTTCCTTCGAAACCTTCAACCCCTGCCGGCAATCCACCTACAGCTATAGCCACACAAGATGCTGATGGTCAAAGAAGGGTACCGGTGTCTACTCAGAGAAAAGTAACAGCAGACCTCGATGGGGTGTTGGGAGGTACGGGGCCAGCTGCAGGAGTCACTTCATCAGCATTCAATAAACCGAGCACATCGACCGGCAAGTATTCCCAGTAGTACATAATCCTCCCAGGTCCACGGGACCTTTCCGCCAAAGATCAGTCTGTGATAACTACAAGATGCTAACATATAGCAGCCAGGCGAACCGGGGCCGCCATCAAGTTCAACATGGATACCTCCAAGAGGCGGCGCCAGCGCGAGAAGCCTGTGGTTACCAGTGTCCCAACGGAGAATGATCATGCCTCGAGGTACAAAAACCTTGCTACACAGCACCGAGATCGAACGTATCGAAAACAGGAACTGGCGCCAGATCCCACGAAACTGCAATTCTTCGACTTTGCTTCGGGAGGAACCAAACAGATCACCTCAAACGCGGATCATTCATCGGACCGGAGGGAAGGTTCCCGGAGAGCCTCTGCAGTAGCAGTAGAAAATGCACCAGTCAACAAGCCGGCTGACAGGGGCCCGCCAGCAATAGAGGAGAGACCGCAGCGCAAGCCTAAGCCACCAGTCACTTGTCCACGATGGGCTAAAGACTTCTGTAAGTTGGGTGACGACTGCCCTCTTCGGCACGAGATGACAGACTGGTGTTCCGATGAGATACCCCCTAAATATCGGGATCCCCCTCTGACATGTCATTTCTGGTTTCGCGGGCCCAGGGGCTGCGTTCTGCCAGAAAAGGAATGTAGTTTCGCGCATTACAATACTGGTATCATCGCCGCTCAAGGTCGTGATTTGCAGACTAGAGTGGATCCTACCGAACAGCCAGCGTGCAAACGTCCTGAAGTGACAGGTCGAGATGGCTCGCCTTTAACCTGTTGGTGGTGGTTCAACGATCCTAATGGCTGCTTCCGCTTGAAGGAGGATTGCAAATTTGCTCATTATAATACTGGGCTGATTGTGAGTCTTTTGGTCCCTACAACTCTCAATATATACAAGTGTCAATATTATTCTGATTATTGCTGACCACATCCCAGGCTCCTGGTAAAAGGGATAGGGAGACAGTAGTGAATCCATCTGCAGTGCCTGCATATATGCGCCCTCCAGTATCCTCGACAACCTGCTTCTTCTGGTACAATGACCTCAAAGGCTGTTACCGTGCTGACTGCAAATACGCACATCGCAACACTGGGTTCATCCCTGTCCGAGTTGGAGGCGACATCATCAAGATAAGTCCAAATGAGTTACCTCTCAGCCAATGTCGAGGCCTGACCTGTTGGGCGTGGTTTCGCGGTCCAGATGGCTGCCCCCTTTCTAATCAGGATTGCCGGTTCGCCCATCACAACACGGGTTTCATAGCACCACAACATTCGGGTGGGCAGATCGAGAAATTAGCAAGCGGTCTGTCAGTAGCCGATCATATTGCTCCGCTGGTCGGCACCGATAGTCGGCGCCCTGTCCCAGCATCTCCCCCAAGGTCACCTCCACGACTCACATGCTTCTTCTGGTGGATCGGCAACTGCAAACACAGTGCAGATCGTTGCAATTTTGCTCATAAACTCACAGACGAATTAGCTCAGCCTCCAGCCCGTCATGAGCTTAGACCCGACCAGGAATCGTTTGATGAGGGTAAGTCCGGAGGCCTGCCCGCTGCTTTTAATCTACATGAGCCTCGGTTCATAGCCTTCTCGCCATATGTCAGTGAGAAGAACGCTGTGTCTGAATAAGTGAGCTGGTGCGCTGGTTTGTGACAAGACTAATGATGTGCAGTTCGGCGACGGTTTCAGGAAGCTCGAAAACATCAAATGGCGGCGGAAGAGGTACCAGCTAGTATCGATGACAGTTCAAAACAACATCCGGCTTCTAAGCCGATGGGAAGATCTACCGTCACTGTTTCCGAATCGCCCTCGGTAGCATTCAACGACAAGATTGCACACGAAGCAAAATCCAAAATAAAGCTTCAGAATCCGCAGTCACAGCCTCCTTCAATCGGCTCCGATGTAGACGGATCAAAACTTCGTTCCGTATGGCAGAAACTTCTCACAGTGGTGGAAGGCTGCTGACGCTGCAGCTTCTAGGAAACGAAGCCTCGCACGTCCACCATGTTGGAGGCAACTTGCGCCGAGCGCTCTATCCAACAGCCTGCAACATTAGCCCCAATGCCGCCTAGAAAACTATCCCTAAGTGGAGCAGATCCTCGATTGAAGGGGCGTCCGGTATAGCATGATACTCTGGAACTTCGATCCGACAACCTACTGACAGCACAATCCAGAAGCTCGCCTCCCACGAATCTGAATCGCCGGCAGCAGCGGTAACACTCGTTGTAAAGCTGAGCACAGATAAGGGTGCGTCGATCTAAGTTGATCCTCTTCGCTGCTTTGGAAAGAGCAGGCGTATTAACTTTCTCTGCTCTCTGTAGATCCTGTTCACGTCTCCACCCAATTCACGTTCAATGACCTTGCCGCAAAAGCTGCTTTCAGGAGCAAGGCGGGTATCGAGCCGCAAATGATTGTAGACAAGATATGCACTCCACTCGATTTCCGGGAGTACTTGGTCACGGTAGGTGTCTTTTTGCGCGGTAGCCCTTGCGCTTACATGACTTAGGATCAATCTTTCCATGATGGCGATGTCGTAGGCGAGTCATCCTCACCAGAATTCTCGGCTTTCTTGCAACAACTAAGACTGCAGCAGAGAGGTGCTCTCATTTATCATCAGGACTTTACCATCCTCATCTACGCCGATGACGACGATGTGTGGGACTTCTTGAAAACTAGAAAGAAAAACATACAAAGAGAAGGACTGCACTATTACATCCAGGCGTCTCTTGCCATGACACGTCAAGAATTTGTCGCGGCAGCAACGATACATAGGGATGAGAAGGCTATTGCAGCTGTGTTCCGTACATTTACGGGCTTGGATCCAAAGCTGTTATTTCTGTGGCCTGCCGATCACAAGGAACTTGACAGGAGCGTGTGTCTCATGATCCCGCCCCGCTATCAAGAGGAGTTTCAGTTTCTCCTAAAGTTCTTCCGTGTCTTTGGAGCCAAGGTATATGATGGTAACTCTAATGGAGCATTCGACTACTTTACGAAACAAACAAAATCCGGCGTTGTTGTGGTGGGTAATCATATCTCGCCTTATGGTTAGATCATGCGACTGACCAGATGATTAGTTCCATCCCGCTTTCCAATACTACTGGCGAGTACCCGGGATAAGAGACATGATCAGGAATCGATATAATTTCTTCCAGATGGGAGTTTCAGAAGATTCACTGCTGGATGGCCACGGCCTGTCCGTATCCAGATACTGCTGCACTCCACTTTTCCCGTTTGCAGGTGCCGTTCTGATGACGGACGACCTCGTGGTTCACGAACCTGCCGAGGCCGTTGCCCTGTTTGAAAGATTTCTGGACCGGCGTACGAAGCGGGGTAGAGACTCCTTCACCTGGAAGCTACTCTTGCGCCCTGCGTTCCGTCGTTGGCTGTCAGAACTCGAAGGTCACGAGGAAGAGTACCTCAAACTTGAGCAGCTTTACCAGAAGCTGGTCCCCGAGGAGGATGAGGACGAGCTCGATCCAGATGTCCCGGCAGAATGGTCGACTGTATACTCACCACCAACGTATAGTTTGCCGCTCTATGCTAGTCTCTGGAGGGAGAAGCCTGAGGATGCGACCGATTTCTTAGTCAAATGGTACGCCTCATGGGCCTGTGAACTCACACAAATAACCCGCCTCAGACGTTTCTTGGTAGTAGGTCCGAAAGACGAGCGTCTGGTATATGCGTGGAGGAAGGCTTACCAGCATTTGGACATCTTTCCGGCTAACAAAGCTCTGGTTTGGTAATATCCCTGGTATAACATTGCGCAAGCCGACATCAGGAGAAAATAGCGCAAGTAACTGCTCCGACACTCAGTCTTGGAAACGACTCAACACTCTCTGTTGAAGCGTCAAAATGTCAAGAATTCTTGCATGTTCAGTACTTTCATTACTGCGATTGTGTGCTGTGCTCCTACTATGCCTTGGCATAGTTTCATTATCCTCATCCCGCGGCTCTGTAAGAAGACAATGAACATCTCCAGCAAACTTCAATCAAGAACGCGCTGTACCGAATACGAAGTTCGATAGCATCCTTACAAGCCTAAGTTCCCTCTGCCTCGTGATTCGCCAACCATGCCTGCACCTTGCTAAGCGAGGCTGCTGGATGGTCTAGTGGGGGCTGCCTTTGTTCAACCCCAACTTCAATCAATCACTGAAGATCGGTTTGGTCTGGTACGCGAGCGTCAAAGGAGTCTGTCAGTGTCGTTTCTTCCATTCATATCACCATACACACGATTATGGATTTTGTGTCCTACCCTTTCCTACATACCGTACTATGGGCCTTTGCGTCGATTGTCGGCTATGTGATAGTAGTGTCTGCGTATCGTCTGCTGTTTAGCCCTCTAGCCAAGGTTCCGGGCCCCAAGATTGCTGCTTTGACGGGTTGGTATGAGTTCTGGTGGGACTGTCCGAATGAGGGACACTACATGTTCAAGATGAGAGATCTCCACAGACGATACGGTAACTGCCCCTTTCATTCTCAAGCTTCAACCATGATGAACCGAGTCCGCAGGTCCTATTGTCCGGATCAACCCCTGGGAAGTCCATATCAATGATCCAGCATACTGGGATACGCTCTATACGAACAGCAAGCTTGACAAAGATGCCTGGTACTACCGTGGCTTTGGCTCTAATGGGGCAGCTGTAAGCACTGGACCAGCGGAACTGCATCGTGCCCGAAGAGGAGCTATGGCAAAGTTCTTTTCCAAGGCCAATGTAGACCGGTTGGAGCCCAAGGTGCTCGCTCGGGTCAGAAAGCTCTGTGACCGCGTTCAGGAGCTCAAGGAGGCAGGACGGGTCGTCGACATCTCGAATGCCTACCGCTGTTTCGCAACAGATGTTATATCAGATTATGCGGCGCCGCATACGCGTGACTTTCTTAGTACCCCCGACTTCTCAGCGTCCTTCAACAGAGTGCTGAGGGACTTCTCGGGGCTCATGATGTGGCAGAGGCATTTTCCAATTGTGTTTCCAATCATGACATCCATCCCTAGGTCCTGGATCGCAAAGATGGACCCAACAGGTGCAAATGTAGCTGTCATTGACAACCAAGCTGTAAGCCCACCTATCTCCTTAATGCTACAGACTTTCACTGACCTAAGCAGGACCTGTACAGACAAGCGAAGAGCGTAGTAGACAACAAAGGCATACCCCAGGGCAAAACCTCACCCACGGTTCTGGACGCCATCTACACTTCCCCATTACTCGGCCCAGAAGACAAAACGGTGACGCGCATCCTAGACGAAACCCAAGCCATTCTCGGCGCCGGCACCGAAACTACCGGCAACACCCTCAGCGTCTTCACGTACCACGTTCTCGCCAGCCCGTCCATCCGGCAACGCCTTCAGGGTGAGCTCCGTAACGCTCCAAAGTCCACCAACCTACGGACATCCCGCGATCTGGAGTCTCTGCCGTACCTACAGGCTTGTCTGAAAGAGGCACTGAGGATAGCGACTGGTGTTACCGGCCGCTTGCCTCGCGTGAACCCTACTGCACCGATGTCGTACACCGCTCCCTCAGGCGAGACTTACACATTTCCCCCGGGCACTGTGATCTCAATGTGTATCCCTGATCTCCACTATAATCCTACCATCTTCCACTCCCCTACAACCTTTCAGCCTGAACGGTGGCTCTCCAGTAGCCAGGAGCAGCTGCGGGTGATGGAGAAAGCGTTCGTACCTTTCGGAAGAGGTGTTAGAGGATGTGTAGGAATCGAGTTGGCGAAGTCGGAGATACTGCTTGTTGCGGGGAATCTGTTCTCGATGTTTGATTTTGAGCTTTATGAAACTAGCGAGTGGGATGTCAGTATTCAACATGACTTCTTTGCGCCATTTGGGCCGAAGGACAGCAAGGGTGTCAGGGTGGTGGCTCGGTAAGAGCTTGATGCCCTTTGGACAAAAGAGGGGGTGCACAAGATATACATGGCAAGGTTCGCAAAGGCTTGGACGACGGAAACAGTCAAACCTAAGACTAGGAGTACTCCGGCTGCTTTAGACGACAGGCACACGGGGCAAGAAGCGCAGTAGCTTTTCATGATGACTTTTTACTTGTAGGTTTCATACTCTCACGTGGACATTGCTCAACTCGATCATTTGGTCATTTCATCTATCTACACACCATGGCCGAGTCGTCTCGCCTGGCCACTTTCATAAAGTCTTCAAGCTGAATGCGCATTCTCACGCTCACCAAGCTCTTCACGACTCATCTGTTCAACCACTTTCCGGTGCACTCACGCTCACATCCCTCGCATGGCTCCGCACCTTCTTCTTCCCCGCACCACTCCACAGCGCCGGCCCAGGGATCGTATAGCTACTGAAAGAGCTATAAATATTAAACAGAATACCCGGATCCGTGGACTTGTAGAAACTCGTAGCCGCCACACCCGTGGGCTTCGTGGTCCCGCTCCCCGTAACCTTCAAGTTAACGCACTGAGGGTAGTTCTGCGCACCGTTGGCCGAGCCAGCGGAGTGCAGCGCAATGATTTCGTGCCTCAGGACGTAATTGCCCGGAGCGACGGACGAGGGTATCTTGACCGTCCAGGTGTTGTTCGTGCTGATGAGGTTGTCGGTGGCCCATTTGCCGGGGTTGTTGCCGGAGATCAGACCGCCTTGGTCGATCTTGACCCAGGAGAGGGCTGTCTTGGATACGGTTGTGCATTCGCCGTTGCAGGAGGCGAGGTAGTCGAGTACGGGGCCTGGGGCTATGGTCAGTGCCTTCGCTTGATCAAAGTGGAAGGAGTGAAGATGAGAGACGAACCATGGTGGGTGTCCGGCCACGGTGTCCACTGCAGCTGCACATTCTGCCCTGCAGCTACGGTTACGTAGGCTTGCCCAGGGGTCGCGGACTTGTGGCAGATGATGTCGGGACTGGCGTAGGAGTCAGGGGAAACAAAGCCATTGTCCAAGTTGGATGCGGTCCAGCCGGCCACTGCGGGCTTTGGGTTCGCATATTGGTTGGCTGGGTTGGCACCAGGATACCATTTTCCGCCTGCAACTATGCCGCTGACGTAGCCGTGGGCAGAAACGGAAGTTAAAAAGGTGGCCAAGGCCGCGAGAATGGTGGTGGAAGGCATTTTAGTAAGTATCTGGTTTGGAATGCTCCTGGGCTGGGGAAGGAAGGATGGTTAAGAAAGGAAGTGCTTGAGTGGAATCTCAAAGCTTTATAGACATCGCTCGGAGATATGGATTAGCTACGAATGTTGTTCAGACAAGCAATTGGGCTGCGGCTTGTTGCCAATACAGTGTGGTCTGTGACGCAGATAAATTGGATGGCATTTTGTAATGTAAATTCTTCCGGCAATCGCAGGGCCTAAAAGTCGTCCATAATCAAACCAAAAGGTGTACATGCCGGCATGGACATATGTTTCTATTAAAAGTCCGGCTGAGAATCGGGCATGTGTCCGATGATGACTGTGGCATGGATCTCTTGGGAAATTGTATCATCACAGCATACAATTGAATCAAGGGAGCTTTGAGCAGAAGCAGGTGTAGAGACCGGCCTGGACCAGGATGTTCAAGAACGGAAGTTGCGCTGTTACAGTTGGCAATATACGGACGAGATTGAAATATATTTGAGATTGCTTTCGAGGATCTCTAACCTTGTTATGATCATCTTGCATCGACCGAATACCGGATATCGCGCAACTCCATTACAGCATCGCAAATCTGCCGAGGAAGCAAGTCGGTCAACTGATATGTAATGGAAAAGGTAAAGAGATTGACTGTCTTAAGCATGTTGAAAGAGAGTAGCTTACAGCACCTGCAGACTTGAAGAGGTTACGATCTCGGTTGTGTCCGGCGGCCCGCACTCCCGCCAAGACCCATGATTTGACCCCGGATCTTGGCCTTTCCCGGCAACGGCTCCGTTGGTCATTGTTCGGGCATGGAACTGGTCACAGAATTCCGCCATTCTGCGCCTGTATCTCAGGACGCTACTCTGATTATGGAGCGCCGTATTTCCCTCCGGCCGTGCTCGTCGAACGTCCGTCATTGCAATTGGATACTGCTCTACAGTACGCACTTGAAAGCCCGATTCTGAGCATCAGCGGGCTTAGCAAAGACCGAGCGTACTATACACCACTCAAGCCGTTCGCTATGATAGTCTGCGCAAGCTTACGATCTCCGGTAAGCAGGACATGTAATAGCTTCAATCTTCAGCCGTACGTCGGGCAAACGGCATGTTCTTCCTTTCCTTAGCAGCCACCTTCTTTCTGCGTCTTTCGATAGCTCTGTCACGCTGCTTCCCCTTCATGTTCTCGAACTGATTGACAAGAGCTGCCTTCTTGACCTCCGAACTCTTGAGGAAGAATGGTTTCTTGCCCTTCGCAACAGCCTCTTTCTCCTTCTTCCTGTGTTCCCGCACAATTTCCTGCCGCTTCTCCTTGCCTAGCCTCGCCTTCTCGCGCGATTCCATGGAGAGAAGTTGCTTCTTCAATCGCTCTTTCTCGTCCGTGTTCTTGGTTTTCGCAATCTGGTCTTTGAGAGCGACCATCTCTGATGCACGATAATCGTTTAAGAAAGCGTAATTCTTTTTGAGCTTCTCATCCGAGACAGGGCCAGACAGCGGGTCGAAACGAGGGTCGCGCACGTGTTTTTTCGGTACGGGAACAACTTCGCGTTTCCGACTCACTGCCTTCCTTGACGACATCGCTGCTGGTGCATGCTTGCTCCTCCGCTTTGATCCGCCATCCTCGGAATCAGATTCAGAACCGGAGTCGGATTCTGAGAGCCCATCTCCCGCATTTGTGGCCTGTTTGACCGCCGCGATCTTGCCAGCCTTCGGGTTGTTCTTCAACTTGCCATTGCTGTTTTTGCCCTCGGCGATTTCCCGCAATCGCTCTCGGAGCGCCTGCAACTTGGCTTCTCTGCCACCATTGTCTTCAGTCCCACGTTTCCGCTTCCGTGAAGACTCCAACGAGTCTTGAGCTGCTGCTAATGCGCCGAAGGATATTTTTCCAAGCTGAGCTTTGTAGTCAACCGCTTCGTCGTCCGCTTGAGGCTAAACTATGTCAGCTCTAAACCGTGATAACCAACAGTGATAAAGTACTCCATCCTCTTCACTGTCCTCATTGTCGTCCTCTCCTGTATCGCCAGCTTCATCCTCGTCATCTTCTTCGCTGTGCGGTTCCTGCCCCTCAGCAGTGTCTAATACCGATGGAGAGGACACATTGACTTCATCCGAGTAAGGTTCCGAATCAGAGTCATCCCTTGCTCTCAAGGCGCGATCGAACTTAGAGACGACCATTCTATCGTTGCGAGCAACAAATTCGGGTGCGCTGTCTGAAGTTTTGAACATGATTGGAAATTCCGGTGATGGAACCTTGATGGTTTTGCCGGCAGAATGCACTCACCGCTTTTCAAAAAGACAGCGGGAAGCTGTCACCAGGCATCAGCCCGCCAGGAACTACCTCATAACTTCGTGCTTTCACTGCTTCTCCACTTGACAAACTCGTCGACACTTTTCAGTTTAGCCTTGCTAGATCCGCTTCACGGAGCGGTCTGATTGTAAAGGTGCGTTCACTTCGCGCGGCAAGACGTGCACATCAGTTGGCCCTCAATCAGTATGATATCTCCCTATCTAGAGCAGGGTACGCCCTTTATGCGGTATTGCTTTCACCCTTCCACACACCAGAAGGTGCGCTCTGTTGCTAACGCTGGAATCACAAAGATGGGCAAAAAGAAGAAGAACGCAAGCGCCGCCCTGCAGCAGTCACTTAGGAACGAACTGATTGCTGATGTCCCAAACGCACCTCAACCCGGAGTTCAGAGGGATGCACCTCAAACAGCACCTAAGAAGCCAAAGCTTAGTAAGACGAAGAAAAAGGACAGGACCGAGCGACTGGAGAGGGCTAGGGCAGAGGGAAAGATCCCCTACCCTTCCAAGGGCAAGAATGCGCCCACGACCAAGAACATGCCTAACGACAAGAACGTACTGCAGACCAGCGGTAGTACAGATGGCATTGATTCTGTTCAAATGGATGCTGCCAATGACGCAGATGAACCCTCGATTATAGATGCACTCCTTGAGCATCTAGAGCAGGAAACGGCTATTAAGGACAGAAGCTCCCAGGGTCTGGTGGAGGACGGTGGCGTGCGTCTGGATGAAGGAATGCCCTCTGTCCCTCCACAACAACATCAGCACCAATCCTTTCACCAAACGCCTTCCCGGCCTAATATCGGCAATGGTTCCTGGCGGCAACAAGACAGTTGGCGGCCACATGAGAGCCGCTCAAGTGTGCCTTCCGCTCAGGGCGTGCCTTATACCCAGCATTTATCAAGCTCAACAGCATACGGACAACGCCATACGATGAACGTCCAACCTCCAAGACCTGCTCCGTTGTTCGCAGACCACTCATGGGACAGTCATTTCCCTGGTCGGCGCGAGAACCTCTCTCAAAGTCGTCACGCTTTCTCTACAAGCAATCAGATTGCGTCAGACAGATATCGACCTACGTATTCGCAGACGACGTTTGACGGCCCGCGGGACTTTCACCAGAGCAATCAACCTTATCGTGCTCCTTTACAGTTGGACAGGTACGTCCCTAATGGGTACCGTCCGGATAGGCACGCTGTAGCCAATTATACTACAAATCGTTACACCGCAGATGGGTCCGCTCCGAGGCAACAAGTGAACACACAGCAACAGCGGGGCCGTTTTGCTACCCCCGAACCCCAGCCTTTGCCTGTGCCTCAGCCCACGGAAGCCTACATCCAACGCAGCTTGGAAAAAGCGGAACGGACGAGTACTGTGCAGCCCCGCTTGATCATCATGGATCTTAACGGTACTCTTGTGTACAGGCCAAGTCGCAAGCACTCCGACAGAGCAATTGCACGGCCGTTTGTGGAACCTTTCCTCGCTCATCTACTGGCCAACTACAAAGTCATGATCTGGACTTCGGCTAGGCCGGACAATATGGAGAAGATGTGCAACAAAATCTTCACATCCAGTCAACAAAAACAACTGGTCGCCAAGTGGGCTCGTGACCGGTTTGGGCTTTCGACTCGGCAGTATAACCAGAAGGTTCAGGTATACAAGCAACTCAGCTGGGTTTGGGCTGACGAGGATATTCAAAAATCACGTCCTGATTATGCCATTGGAGGACGGTGGGATCAGACGAACACGTTCTTGCTGGATGACTCTTTTCTCAAAGCAAATGCTGAACCGCATAATCTCATTCTGATCTCTGAGTTTACGAACACCGAGCAACAGAAGATGGCTGATGAGTTGAGCGAAATCGTGGGGTACATCGAAGAGAGCAAGTACTGGACGAACGTGTCGTCTTTCGCTCGACTTATGGAATTCACACATGGAGGCGGATGGCAGCACCAGTGGCCGCAGAACGAGCCGGTGACTGAAGTGGAGGAGTTGGCTCGAATTGAGGCAGGGGAAGGACAGTCGCAAGATGAGTTGCTGCAGAGTGATGATACACAAGACGAGTTGTCTCAGGGCTTCAGGAGGCTGCAGGCTTGAAGTCTCATTTAAGCTGCTCTTAATGGTTTCAAGGTTTTCCCTTATGATGGGTGTTGCTCCCTGCTAATGAATGATCGCCCGGGGCGTTAGATAGCATATTAGATACCCCTTGCCTTGCTGGACGAGAATCCAATTCAGTCGTTCGATGCTGCTCGTCCTTTTGCCTGCTTCTTGCCACCCTCTCTACTTGCGTTGTGGCTGAGCACTAGACGTCCACTCCACGCGGTTTTTGCGCTCCGTTCCCAGTAGGTTGCTCGGCCTATCTTGAGCGAGTCTTCCTGCGAATTGGTGTAGAATAGCACTGAGCCTATTCCTGGAAGCTCATGGACGTATCCTCAGTCATAGGTGCAGTCCATGCTGGAGGTTTCCCGGGGGCTGCTTCGCAGGTATGTCTTAAGTTGCGTTCCACCAGAAGAGAGGTCATTTGCGTGCATCACAAAACCCCTATCTGTTGCTCTTGGTTACGTCCTCCTCCGCCGCATTCCCTTCCACCGCTTCTTCAGGCTCATCCACTACCTCATCCACTTCCTCTCCATCTCCTCCCTCCTTCCCCTCCTCAAGCGCCCTATACTTCCTCCTAGCCTTCTTCCCCTTACTCGCCTTCTTCCTCCTCACAATCTCCTCCTTAATCGCCGTCCGACTCTGATCCCCCTTCTCAAGCTGATCAAGCTTCTCCGCCAGCAGCAACCTCGCGTGCTTGCGGTTGAACTCGCGGGACCGCTGACCCTGGTATTTGACGACGATGCCGGTGGGGAGGTGCTTGAGTTGGACGGCGGAGGAGGTTTTGTTGATCTTTTGGCCGCCGGGGCCGGTGCCTTTGAGGAACTTTTCTTCGAGGGAGTCTTCGGGGATTTTGGGACGGGGTGGGAGGGGCTTTTCCTTGAGGAGGAGGGGGGAGGTTATTAAGGGGCGGATGTGGTGGTGGAATGTGTTCGCTGGTCGGGGGCCGAGCGCGATGTGTCGCAAGGCCCTGAGTATCATGCTGCTACATGGCGGTTGTTGAATTGACTACGAAGGTTATCATGGGTCGGAATGTGAATGCGGTTCGGCAAGCACCCGGTCGGCCACGCTAGATTGTGCCGCCCGTTGCCGCGGCCCGGGTTGGACCCCTTTAACCAAATTTCCTATGACAGCACTG
The DNA here is from genome assembly GCA_022813185.1 of Floridaphiala radiotolerans. Taxonomy (NCBI): domain Eukaryota; kingdom Fungi; phylum Ascomycota; class Dothideomycetes; genus Floridaphiala; species Floridaphiala radiotolerans. Next base: position 781,120 of record JAKLMZ010000004.1, on the reverse strand, counting down.
ACACCTGTTTACCGTGAATTGAAACTAAAACCATGGAAATATTGTGAATTCCACCACTTCCAAAAGCTCGCGACGACAACGTGTACCGCCATAGACTCGATTTCGCAACTGCACAAGGCGTGAAGGCTTCCATAGTCGTGCAGAGTCCCGAGTTTCCTGCTTCCTCCTAAGAAATCCATTCCGCAACGTCCCGTAGAGAAACCCGCATCAAAATAATCCCAAACAACCACCACCATCGCAATGCTCACAGACAACCTCTCCGCCCTCCTCCCCACCACAATCCCCTCCACCATTATCGCAACAACTCTCCTCGTCGCCCTCAGCTACATGCTGCTCTACCCGACCCAACTCCTCCGCTGGCTCCAGCGCAAACGCTACCAATACGAGGTCACCTTCTCCCTCTACATGCTCACGCCTACGGAGAAGTTCATCTTCAGTGCGTCCTTCCCTCCTCCCCTTGATAGGATTTCAGCGCACGGGCTAAATTGATGCTGCAGACTCGATCCTCTTCCTCATCCTCTCCCTGTTGTCGATAGGCGTGTTTCTGTACCTGCCCGAGCACATTGCGACGGTTGCGAACCGGGCGTTTTATTATATTGCTGGGGATGAAACGGCGACCAGTTCGGTGACGTCTGTGCCGCAGAAGGGGAGTGTGGCTACGGCTTTGGCGGAGACGACGGGGAGGGTGGTGGGAGAGGCGGTGCGGTCTGTGAGCGCGGTGAAGAAGGATAATCCGGAGTTGTAGGTTGGGAATGGGAGATGGGATATGGCTTGTATTTCTATTGGCATTGGGTTGTCTGCATTGTTAGAGCGGTAAGATATACCTGAATGGGTGGTTGATGTAGGAGTTTGTTTGGTTTCTTGTCATATCACTGGCTTCTTGTTTGTTTCTTGAGCAACCTTGCCGGAGATAGGCGAGCTTCCGTATGGGTGGTTAATTCAAGAAGAAGATACTTAGCTAGTTACTGGCGCATCTTTTATGGTGACAGGATCAGTACTGGGAGTTTGGTCTTGTAGAGAACGCTTTGAGCATTCTTAGCTAGATTTTGCTAATCTGACATGCACGCTCGGTTGTATACAGTCAACAACAGACGGAATCGAGACAGCAGAACACCAGATCAAGACTCGAAAGGTCTTCTTGAATCCCGGTCAGTGCCGTGTTAAAATAGAACCGTGCCACCAAGCAAGGCCGGGAAGAAATTGCGCGCTCACAGGTATAAGAAGAGAGTAAGAAAACCGTTGATTAGACATCTACAACTATTCCATCACAGTCGATACCCGCACCGAACCATCCAACTCATCCAAACCGCTTACCCTATGCAGGCGGTGCGCAGTAGGAGCACGTGACCGACGGCTCATGCGGGTTATGCACGACCCTCCCATGATGGCCAAACAATATCTCCCCTGCGATCTGCAAGGCTGATGGCGAATATGAAGGGCTGGCGACAACGGTTGGAATGCCGCTAATCGTGTTCTGCATTGCTGTTGAGATGTCCGGCTGAATCTGCAGCAGGATCATCGGAATCTCCGGCTCCTCCGTGTCTGCCATGAACTCGGAATCCTCAAGATCAATGAGGGCCTCTTGTACTGCTTCGACGAAGGTTCGTTGCAACTGTGCATCATACTCCGGAGCTTCTCCAGGGCAAAAGGCGCATATGACGACGTCAGCGCACCGGATGAACTCCAGATGCGTCGGGGTCATGCCGCCTTCGAGAACGTACGGCACGTGACGGATGCGCTTGTGATACTTGCTCATGGTGCGACCAAACGGTTCGAAAGGGTCCATTGGCGGCTGTAGTTTTGCAGAGGGCCAATCCGGCGGAGGTGGTAGGACGGGAGTTAGCAGCAGGATGTTGTCCGCTTTCGGAAGGCTTCTGAGTCTTCTGAGGTCACTTTGTGAGTAGGACGCGATGACAGGGGCGCTGTAATTGACTGGTGGAATCTTCTGGTTAGTTGTATCGGCGGATGATGGAGTTGCCATGCCTGCTGAACCAGGACTTTGGCCTTCGACAAGGGATTCGTTTCTGTATCTGTCCCTGTATTTTCCCTCGCCCATCTCAAAAACCCCATCCGACGCTAGCTGAGAGCCAGTTACGTGTGTGCTGCTCACAACCGCGTACGAGTGTTGTAAGAAGGTAGCACGACCCCAGTCGAGAAATGGTCCTCCCACGTGGGCCTAGTGTTCCCGTACCAGGAGCACGAGCAACGTGAGCCGAGTGGTAACCTAATGACAACAGCGGTGCCGAGTAATCAAGAAATGTCCCCAGAAATTCTCTCCAAAATGCCAACCAACTGTTGCGTTGAGATGATCGGTATGAAGAGACGGCAGGGAATTCAAGTAGGCTTGCAGGTTGTGAAAGGTCGCAAGTGCAAGGTGAAATGTGTGTTGGAAAGAGCAAAATACACAGGCGACCACCCAATCAAATAATTTCCAGAAGGTTGATTTTCCGCCCAGGTCTCAGGCGCCCGGTTTCGGAATGATAGACATCGGCAATGAAACAAAGGAAGACGAGACAGTGATATAGCAACTCTTTTATTCCTGAAACAGAGCGGGCTGCTAGCAAGGGCAAGCTCAGGCTGGTGGTACAGCAGAAAAGGATGGATGACGGAGGTATGGCAGTAACACGAATGGAATGGACGAAGTAGGCGAGTCGACGGCGAAATTGTGTGCAGGACTTATCACCTCGGGACTATGATTGAATGGGATCCAGCACGCTCGTACTCATTGCCTCGAGGTATCGAAGTGAAGCTTTAGGATGAATCCATGACATGCCCACCAAGCATTTCGAGTTACACAAGACAGCCGGATTCGGATTTGGTTGCAGGTAAGACTTGTGGTGTACCAGCAGGTCGAGCAGGTATCGGCTCGCACGTTATGCTGGTTCAGTGTGGTTGCGGTCTCATCCGATGTGTGTGGCCAGCATGGCCAGGCCTGCCCTTGGACCCCCTACTCCTCCCTGTTCACAGAGGTGAATCCAAGGCTCCTGTCAGCCGTTGCGGCAACGTAGACCCAGAATCGCAGCTGGAGGTCGGCGGAAGCGGCCACACGGAATCAGGCTTTTGGGTAGTGATGGCGAGCAAATGTGATTTGCCGGTCGTGGGAAAATGTTCTGGCTTTGAATTATAATAATAATGGTACGACAGTAGCGCAAGCAGAGGAAACTGGCCCGTTGAGTCGTGGTAGGCCAGCCACGCAAGAGGTCAATGCAGGTCTGTGTAACGTGCTGAGCAACTTGTCGTCGTCAATCCGCCATCCCCAAGGGCTGTCATTCGACGCTGGATGTGAATGGGCTGCAAGTAATCAATACAATGTGTACTAAGGGAGCAGGGAACTCGAGCTCCGTGCCGCTCAACAAGCGAAGAGCAATGCAGTGACGGTATGGCAAGCACCTACAGTGCATTTATCTTGTTGCACGAGCGCCTCACACAGAGAAATCAAGAGCTGGTTCGTGATTTGCTGATAAAGCTCTGAATGGAGATTCGTAAGAATGATCACTGATGGAGAAGTGGAAGGTCTGTCCCGGCTGTATCACCTGACCGGGGGGTTGTATGTGTTGGAGAGGTAACAACATCACCAACGCGGTTATTCGTCCCAATAGACACACGTCTACGTCCACGAACGACATTCCTAAGCCTGCACAAACCTGGACAAGAGAGGAGAGGGGAGTTCTCGCTCTTGGCACAGTAAGGACTTGTTGTCTGTCACCGTCTTCGAGGTGTGACAGTCATCAACAACCTGAAGCTGTCCTAGTGCAACGTTCGACGACCTCGATGAGACAATCGCCAGCCTGCGGAACGGTGGATTAGTCCCTGTCTTGTCATCACCAAACCTGCTACTGAGCGTACGGCCGTTTAGTCGTCGTCACCCCATCCAAGCGTCAAGTGGGGAAACTGTTCTCCGTCACCCAAACGATGTGTGGAAAGCAGGCAGCCGTAGCGTGGGTAAACAAGCGCTGCAGGACATTGTAGCCACTGCCACGGTCAAGTCCGAACTCGGTCGATATCAAAGATTGTCTGGTGAAGAGCTTTAACCCCCCGCAAAAGGTCCTGTCGGATGTTGTCCTCGAGACGGGAACTCTCGGCCTGGGACAGGGGTCGTTGAGGCCCTCACATTATACTCAGGGTGCACCCGCCTGATGGCTTATCAGTCCTTGAGATGTGCATGAGCAACCTGCAGGTCTGAGGCGGTGTTACGGTGTGGTTTTTGGTCTTGCTTGATATTGGACGTGATCGGCCTCTGGTATAGTACCGTTTCAGTGCGCATGCAGCATGAAGACAAGCCTGCTAACATTATGCAGATCCCCACTGTGTCGTAGCCTGCTTGCCCGCCCGTCCTTACGGAAGAAGCGCAAGTGGGGCCGCTCAATCCAGGGTAGCAGCCGTAAGCGCCCGTCAACATCTGGCTGAAGCTGCCACCAACCATGTGGAGGCTTGGGACGGTGCTCTACCCAAGTACGTGCATACATCAAGTGCTACAACGACGGCTATAGGTGCTATTATCAAGGACTCTCACCCCTGACGCTGTTAGGAGGGAGTATACTGAAGGAAAACACACTGGGACTGGCCTGACCAACCGATCAAACCAGCAGAGCAAGGTGTACGATTGCTGCCTACCCGAGAGGACTAACATAGTCAGATCTTACATCCGTCGACAGATTGCACGATGTAGAGGGACATGCTCACGATCTGGAACAGATAAAGTCACCCAGTCATATCGCTGCTGCGTACAGTTCAGCTGCAACTGTAGCGCTGCCTGCAGTTAACCGGCGATGAGATTGCGGGGAAGCCGCTGGGCCGATGACTGCGACATCTCCTTAAGGACCGCTGGATCCTTCAATATCAATGCAGCTTCCGACCACCTTCTACTCTGCTCCTCTATGGAACGGCGTGATGCGGTGCGACAAGATCCTCGAGCTTCTGTCCTACCCACCGAAGGGTACTTCGAAGGCAAGTTTGAGCATTCTTAACGGCTCATTGGCTGAAGATTGATAATGGCAGCTTCTGATCATATCTCCCTCGGTTCTGTGGAACGAGGGATTCGGCTCGCTCAGAGTAGTCCACGGACAGCACCCATATTCTCCTATACGGAAATTTTCCGCCATTGGGTTTGCCTAGAAGAGCGTCATCTGCGGAGGGATCTTTAGACTGTAAGGTACTGTCTACAGTTGCACCGTCTTCAGGCACTTCACGATGAATCGCGTTTCTAGGCTGTGCTAGCTGTGTCTTTACGGGAGTCAAGTCAAGTACAGACATTCCTCGAGTTCTTTGAGACGCTGCTCTTTGCATCCGCAAACATCTTAGACTGTCCACATCTCGCACCAGCTAGAGGATGACAAACAAGAGCTATCCCTGTGACGGGGTATACTTACCAAGCTGTGTCCTACATACCTCCGATGATTATGGCGTGGCTCTTCGTAAGCTGTTATGGTGTCTGGGAGCAGTAACAGTGAATGATTTAGGCTGCCTCTGCTTAAAGACATCTCCAGGGCTCCAGAAATCTGTTCCTCAAGCGGATACAGTGCACACCTTGCAAGCGATCTCTGGTCTCAACGTTATGAGGGCTTGAGAGGCGGGAACAGAACAAGCAGAGGGTGGCTGGATCGAAGGGTTATGTTTGCTATGGTGCAGAGCCTACAAAAACGAATGCGATCAATATTAGTGAAGCGCTGGACAGGCATGGTACCAGGGCAGGATTGTCGAATGACTATCCTGCCTTTGTTCGCTCTGACCGTTGCACGAGCCACCGGGCCGCTCCTCCGGCCGTTGAAGCTAAGGCTGGGCTTACCATGAACTGGGGAAGCTTTATCGATAGCTGTCATTGATGGCCATTGTCACTCCCCGCCGTTTGTTCCGCACTTCTTGCAATAAATATAAGTTCCCATTGTGTCGTCATCCAGACTTGTTCAGCGCATCTCCTAGCCAGCCATGGCACGAGCAGCGTCTGAGCAGACAAGGATCGCATATAACAGAAGAGAAGATGGCATCTCAGTCCGCACCTATACTGTGTGCCATCCAGACGACAACCCCTTTCAGCCCGGGCAATCTCGAAGGGTATTTGACTTCCGATATCCAAACCATCTCCCTCGCTGATTGACCGAAGTCCTCTAGGCTCGTTGGACCGATGCCGACCACTCAAGACCACCTCTACTCCCTTACAGAAACAATTTGGTACGATTCAGGCTCTCAGATGAGGCACAACCCCCGTTGACCGTACGCTCAGACTGCTTTATCCCACACTCGTAACCTCTATTTCACAGCATATGCACATCAGATATGGGTTTGCCAGCCCCTGTTCCCAGCCCAGACCATGCGGCGTACGCCTGCTTTGACCATCGACCTCCCTGTTTCGAAGAGGGGCTTGCGCGGTTACATCAATTCCAACTATCCGCATGCGGTGAACCACCTTGTGATTGACTTTCTAGGAGACGATGAGGTGTTGGCGGTAGTTTGTGATGACGGAGATGTCATAGCGTACCGAACAGCCGCGATACATTACGCTATCGAGCAGCGGGAGCAAGGCGCGCTCGAGCCCAACATGAGGGTTCTCTTTCACGAGAACGTAGGTGCGAGTGCTTGGGGCTTAGCTGTTCACAGAGAAGCGCGAATGCTAGCCGTCAGCTCAAACCGGCATGAGGCTACAGTCTTCGCGTTTGCTCTGGTTCAACACCCGGATGGGGAGGACGATGTCGACAGGTCAGAACGCTGAATTACAGCTAGAACTAGTGTACTAACATGATGACAGGATGGACACAGATTCAAGTAGCGATGAAGATGACCTGACTGACTTTCCGAATCCCCGTTCCAAAAGTCATCGCATAACACTTCCGGGTATTTCAGCCAACATACCGCATGTAGCCTTCTGCAACACCGCAGATGATCCTGGTGGTCGCTGGCTGTTGGGCACTGATGTGGCAGGAAACTCCATTATATGGGATATTCACAACAGGAAGCTAGATCACTCGTTCATGACGGGGATAAAGGAGCATGACGACTACGAAATCCATCCGGATACACCTTACCACCAAAACTATGCCGGCTGGGGCATCATGTTCCTAGATCCCAGAGCGGCCAGAAAGACGGACGACATTTACAGAGCTATCGGTACGCAATGGAGGAGTCCAGATCCATTGGACAAGTTCGGCGGATGCCCGCGTGCCTGGGACCTTACCTTCACGCTTCGCCAGGTGGAAGACAGAGCCATGTACTACGTCTATAAGAACAACGAGCGTGCAGACTATGTTTGGGGCCCCGTAGAGCCTGATAGCGAAGACTCCTCTGAGCCTGATGGCTCTGACGACGAAAATGCTGAAGACGATGATGGAATGATCATTGATAATGGTACCAGCCATGATTGGGACGCTGTCTATGATGATGATGATGACGACGATGATGGTGGAAGCACCGACTGGGCCGAGGTCTATGATATGCTGGGAGCCAATACGTCGGTCGGCGACCGCGATGATTCGCGACAGGAAGGAGACGTAGAGAGTGCTGATGAAGCCAACAATGAACCCGATGACATCGACCACGACACGGCTCGGCGGGCATCAAGCAGAAGACTGGTACCGAGCACGGCAACCAGGGACAGCACGTTTCGAAGTTCCGAGAGCGCACAGCGTCTGGGGGATTCGACAAACACATCACGTCTCTACAATCCTTTCTCAGCTCACATTCGTCGCGCCCAGGCTCGCGACCGTTACCCATTCCTTGAAACAAACCCGCCACCTTTCAAAGACGCCAGATCGATCAACCCTGATTTTCCGCCCGTGCCGATAGTCTTCACCTCCCGCTCTCATGTGATACTTTTGCAACCCGGCCTCGTCCAACGCCCTTTGATCACTCTACCAGGCATCCTGACACAGGAGTACATGAATTCAAGGTACCTGTTCAATTTCCAGCGTCTCAACATACAAGCCTGCATCCCAGAGCTCGGTATCCTACTTATAGCCAACCAAACCGGTCGAGTCGCCGTCTTGGCCCTTACACAGATCCCAGGCCCACATTGTCCGGGTTGGAAAGACGGCGGGATACCCAAGACCGTGTACAGCTACAGGGTTGAACACGTCCTGCCGTTTGGGAGCCAGGAGAGTGAGGGGGCTAGACCGCCGTTCCCCCTCGTTGGGATGGCTGTGGGACCGGTGCAGGGGACCGAAGGAATAAGGTGTGCGTGGAGGAGGTGGAGGGTCATTCTGGCATACATGGATGAGAGCAGGTTGGTGTTCGAACTGGAGTGGAGGAACGGCGGACATGGACTGGGGGTTGTGGCCGTTTGATGATTCCTGGGTATAAGGGGTTGAACGAGCATTGGCGTTAACTGGGGTATTTTGCGTTTCTTTTCCTGGCAGTCTGTTAGGGTTACAGATTGATAAGTTGCTGTTACTACTGATGGCAGTAGATGGGCTACGTTCTTTGGGGAGGGTTTCTGGGCTTGCTGGTAGCGGATCGAATTGCAAACGTAACTGACACGATGCACACTTTGTGGAACGTTGAATGTGCTCTGTAAACTCTAACATGCGGACTTGAGGAAAAGATATAGAATGCTGGTGAAAACTACCCTAAAATGCCTATTATGTACACCTTCAATGCTTCGCCCCCAGGAACTACACGCCCTGTACCTTCCGATAACTTGGCGGCTTCCACGTCCTCCGAATGATCTTCGCCGAATACGGAGGAACCAAACTAATCGCCAATATCGCAACCACCCGCCACAAAAAGCCAACCGTAATAACGTAACTGAGATCAAAGTACTCTCCAAGCGCCAAAATACTAACAATATACACCAGACCCGTGCCAACGATTGCAAAGATCATCACCGGATGCCACGTGGTGACCTCCGCCGCAACCATGATGAGCTCGTTCAACACCAAGACGGTGAAGGAGACGGAGACCATCTTCGGGAAATCTGCCAACCCCACGAGTATCTGGCTGAGTCCTTGGATGACGCAGCCTTGGTAGATGCTCACGGCGACCCAGACGAAAAACGTGCGGTAGCTCAGACTGCGACCGGTCTTCAGTTCCTTGTAGAGCTCCGGGTACAGGTTAGCGAGAGACTCGTCGACGTCTTTGTCCAAGACCAAAGAGAAGACGGGCGCCATGGTGTACACAGTCGCGTATCCGACGAGCAACCAGTCGCGATACAGCGCGTGAGGTTCAAAGTCACTCGCGATGCTGAACATCGTCTGGCACACGCTGATGATCAAGCCGCGGTGGATGACAAACTGCGCCAGTTTCGCGCTGCGCTTGTACGAGTTGCGTCCGTGCCAGACGAGCAGCTTCGTCAGGTGGCAGAACTGCGTGATGCTGAAGTCGGCCGCTAGCGAGGCTTGTCGTCCCTCCTTGCCGACGATGCCGACGCCGACGTCTGCGGCTTGGATCATGCTGACGTCGTTGCCGCCGTCGCCGATGCAGGCGACGCGCTTCTTGGTGAAGGAGCGGATGAGGTTGGCGACTTCGGCTTTCTGCGTGGGACTGCAGCGGCAGGCGACGACGGCGGGGAGGAGGACAGCGAGGGAGATGAATGCGTCGCGGTAGTGCGTCAGCATCAACGCTAAGCTCTCGCCATCGATGAGCAGGCAAGCGTCGGGTTTGCTGCGGAGAAAGTCGAGAGAGTCTTGCGCGAGGTCTTTGCGCTTGAGCTTCGCGATGGTGTGGATGTACTGGCCGCGGGCGACGAGTTTACTGCTGACGGCCACGCAGCGTGCGGTTTCCACTTTGTCGCCAGTGAGCATCCAGATTTTGATGCCCGCGTTGCGGAGAAGCTCAAGCGATGGCTTTACATCGCGTTGTAGTCTGTCTTCCACGCCGGTTACTCCGAGAAGCTCGAGGTCGTCTTCAAGGTATTCGCGGACTACGTCGGACATTGCGCGATCTCGGCCTTGAAGGGACAGGGATGCCTGATTATAGCTCTCAGAGAACGCTTTGTATCGCTGAAATGACAATCGTTTGCGGCCAACCACAAGGGTTCGTAGGCCTTCGCGAGCCATGTTTGCTGTTTCTTCATCAAGCCAGTCATTGGCTGCAACAATGGAGCTCATAACCGTATCGGCTCCCTTCTGGTAAAACCAAATTTCGTTGTCATCTTCTGCTGTTGACGATTCAGACTGTTGGAATTGTACGACGACGCCCATGCGCTTGCTCTCGGATGTGAAGGGGAAGATGTTCAGAATGTGAACTCTGACCACGACTTGATCGCTGTGGACAGATTGTAAGACCATGGTCTTCCTGTCTCGTCGTACGAGCCGTAAGCCAACCATTTCGGTCCACTTGATGATAGCAATTTCATCGGGTGAAGAGGCCTGATAGGTCGTGATCGTTTGTCCGTTCTCTTCCTCTACTGTAGGTGTAACGTTGTGACAGAGGGCCAAAGCTAGCACAACATCACGGACCCGGGACCCTATCTCTCGTCGTGTCCTTGTTGCTGTGCTGGATGGCGCTGAGAAGACAGAAGATGGAGTGAATAGCGTGCCTGGCTTGTCATCTGCACTTAGCGTGAAGCCCTGGCGAATGTATGAGCTTACTTCGTCCATGGCGTCGTTAGCATAGGAAACAGTGCCGACGTGTATTCTCTTCATCTCCATCTCGTTCTGAGTGAGTGTTCCCGTCTTGTCGCTCAGTAGGTACTCGATTCGGCCCAGGTCTTCTGGAATCGTGCTTGTGCGGACAACCGTGCCTGGTATACCTTGATCTTTCTCTATGAACCGCGCATACACGGATTTACCCATGTCAAGGTTGACTCGTAGACTGATCGGCACGATAGTAGAGAACAGAATCAGGAACCTCATGACATCAATATACCAGGCCCTGCCGTTATGACCATGGAAGCCTGAAAGCGCTACAAGAATGAACGAAATAGCCAAGGTGAGGAAACAGAGGATCTTTGTCAGGTTGTTAATCTCGTACTCAAGTAGTCCAACTTTAGATCTTGAGGCCGAAGTTGACAGAGCGGAACGCGTCTGTGGTCCAGTGTATACCACCACTGCCAACACTGTGCAGCTTGAGGCAAGGACGGTGTTGGCCCATGCCGTGTTATCAATCGTCAGTGATGCGGACTGTTTAGACTGCGTTGTCACGGGGTCTGCCTCCGCCTCTGGCGCAGCATCGTCCTTGTCAACAACTGGATCGTAAGGCGATCGGCCTGCCGCTGGGAGGAGCTCAATTGTGCCAACGAAGTCGTTAACTTTCCTGTCAGGCTTTCCCGCAGTGACTTGGAGTCGCGTGAAGTCCGTGACATCCAGTAACTGAGATAGCGGCGATGCCAGCCGAAGTTTCCAGTCGGTCTCGCCGTCCAATTGATCTGTTCTTATGAAGGCCTCACCCGCAGAATCTGTATCGCTGGGCTTGTCTCCAACCATACCACTAGATGTGGCAGCACCATCTTCCTCAGCCATGTCTCCGCTTCCAATAATTGTCTCGCTCGAGTAAGTCTGCAGGATGACCACATCCGCTGGTACCCTCTGATTCTTCCCGAGCTTGAGAACGTCTCCTACTCTGAGGTCTTTCGAAGCCTTGGAAATCTCGCTCACGGTCACTCTTGAAGAAACCTGATCAACATCTCCCCGTGCATTCCCATTTGACTGGATGTCCTTGCCCTTCGATTTCCTCGGATTTCTGAACAACCGACCCGTCCTTTTCGTGCTGCCATTAGTGCTCCCTCCATCACTTTGGAACTTCAACACATTGTATGCCTCTGAGTTTGCTTCGTTATCCCGCCGTCGTCGTGCAATGTCGTCAAGAGCCTCCTTTCCCAGAGTAATCGCAAGAACGAACGCCAAGGGTGCAATATAAGTCGATAGATATCCAATCCGCAATGCAGGTATAATTTGTGACAGGGCGACCAACAAAAAGTATAGGTTGAAGAAGAAAGAAAACTCGTTATACAGCGTTCGTGGGAGGAAACTCCAAGGGGTATATTTGGCATTAGATACAGCATTCGGTGGATAGCGGGTGGACTGCTTCTCTCCGACCGATACGGTTCGGTTCGAGGAAGGGTCATGGTCGACGTCGGCTTCCTGCTCTTCATCCGGTGCAACGTGCGTCGTAGGCAAAGCGGGTGAGGTTGAAAGGAAACTAGGAAGGCGTATATGGGACCCTAGACGTGTCAAGGCGTCCTTAGGCCTTGCTGACCTTCTCGTACTGGGACCACCAGGGCCAGGGAGCAAGGGTGCATCGTCTTCATGATCACGGTTGCCCTTCGACCCATCCTCATCCCGCAGCAACCCATGCAGATCGTCCTCGTCCTTGTCCTGCCTGTACCCCAACTCGCCGTATACCCGGTTCCTCCGAGCGTTTCGCAAACCTCCAAACCGTAGGTTCCGTAAGGGTATCCTGTTCCCAAAGTCGAAGTTTGGATGGCTGCGCTCCTGAGATTTGCGCCCATTGCTTGCTCTTGGTGGCGATGAATCACCGTCCGCCGCTATGGGGTCCAGTTCATGAAGGTCGATGCCGAGGTCGGAATCATGGTCATCGTCCAGAGGGTCTGGCGCATTTGGTTGGTGGTATTGATGGGAACTCGACATCCCTCATCTGTGCTTCCAGAGTTTTGAGTGTCTGTAAGGCAATGTCTAGGTATAGTATCTGGTGCGCAACGCTCCCAGTCCAAGCGAAACAAGTGTCGGCCGTTGCCTGAAGATCCAAGGAGTGTTATGAGCAGGTGTACGTGTGCTGAGCAATGGTTCGTATTGCTTTCATGTGCCACGGCAGGCGGCCGCTCAGGGACCGTACTCGGTCCGGATAAATTATCTTCCATATGGAGCTTCCACCTCATCTCATGTCGCGACCATGATCTGGTTAGTGATTCCGTCCATATTGCACCCATTGTCACCAGCTGGCATCAAGAGAGGCCACTGCCCAACTTTACCCAGAGAACTTCAGTCGCATGGTCGCTGTAGTGGAAAGTGGCCTTTGATGTACCCTCGTTTATTCTGAGTACCTTGTTTTCTAATGCTCCTTTGATTCTCCTGTACAGGTTGGTTCTCCTTATTCCGCCTCCAGTTTACATCAGGGATGGGCACTTCCCACAGCTCATTCAGAGGGCCACGATCGCGTCTGTATACCTCTTGCTTACTCGAAGTGTCTAAAGTAGTTCTACATATAGATTTGCATAATGGCAACTAATGATGATGGCCACGATGGCCCTAACTTCTCATACGCGTACGAAGGAGCGTCGTGGAACCCAGCTTTACGACCCAACACTGATGAGGACCACGGTCTTGTACAGACAACGCAACAACACAATGCGACGTTAGATCATAGCAAAGGTTCTGCTGGGACGTTAGAAGTGAAGCCACTGGAACAAGAGCCGGTTTCAGGAGCATCGCCGGATCCCATGAACTCCGACGACGATTTCTTCGAACGATATGGTGCTCCCGAGGACAACATCTTTCATGCGCAATTATCGAGCTCAGGCCCAGGCTTTGAGTCGCATCTAAGTGACAAGTCTATAGATGGAGAGGAACACCAAGCAGGAGAGACAGCCGAAACCCCGCCGCTTATACCGCCCCCGGCTTCTAGCCAGGGACAGGACGCTCTTCGAGAGGAGGCACTTGTCCCTGATGAGTCGAAAATGTCCCTTGCGGGCCCGGAAGATCTAGAGGAGGCTCCATATGAGGCACACGATAATTATGAGCATCAAGGGGAGTTAACGCTCGCGGAAGAGGCTGTGGATGAGAATGTGACGTCGCCCCTTCTGGCGAACCAGGAGGTCCTGGAAACGCCTGTAGATGGGCTCGAAATTGAAGCCGAGCAACCGAGCTGGGAGACGCAAATTGCCCGTGAGCCCATCCAAGAGCCTAGAAACGCACTGGATGAATGGGGCGACTCAGCGGACCAGGGCTTCGATATCGGCCAAACATCTCAACCGGATGAAGATCCTTTTCGACCTAGACCTGTGAAGGCCCCGGAACCGACAGAGGCTGTTACCAGGCCTGATCTTCACCATGATCCGCCCAGTGACCCCACCGGCGGCCAAGTTGCCGCTTCCAGAAGTACAGCGATATCTCAGGTCTTGTTAGAGGAGTCTGAAGAGACGCCTGACCACGGCTCCAATGCAGCTCCAAGTGCAGAGCACGAGGATGACTTGGCTGCGATGTGGAAAGCTGCTCTAGGCGATGATGAGCTGCTCGATGATGGCATGGACACCGGGGCTTTCTTCGAGGACGATGGCGAAGGATTTCTGGATGACACAGCGGACATGCTTACGCAGACGGAAGTGTTCAGCCCAAGCCAGCCTCAACCGGTGATGGACCAGACTGGACAATTGAAAGGGTTCACTACAGTTGGCCATGCAGCTTCTCAACCTCGGCCGACTACGAATCCATACACCCCAGTTGGTGCTCAAGGCTCAGCTCAACAAACGCGCAGCATTCCGCCATCCCAAACAATCCCTTACAGCCCATATGGACAAGCGCCCACGTATGGTAGTACCTTCGGACAGCAGCCCGGCCGACCAGCCGCAAGCAGCTCGTCAGAAAGCTTCGTAGACAAGAACAAAGGCGGCTATCATTCGCCATATGATCTACCTGAGGACATTGTGAAGCCGAAGCGGAGGGCCCCGATCCAACAACATCGAACGATAAGCCAGTCGGGGCCAGCGCCTCCTCCCCGTAGCACCAGCATGTACTCCAACACTTCCGCCGGTCAGTCACCAATGCTTCCACCACCTTCAGGTCTTTCCACCGCGAGCCTTTCTCCGCCATCATCCAGCCATTCAGCAAAAGCCCCTCCTGCCGCTTTTGCTCCTAATGGTGCTGCAACACGTCCCCCTGCTCCTCCGTCAAAGCAAGCTTCAGGTGACTTCTTTGCAGAGCTGCCTATGGTCGCGAAGCCGAGAACGTCCAGCACCATGGGGAGGTATGGACCACAAGCGGTACCTCCAACGCCTCCTCCTCCTCAAATACCAGTCCAGCAGCCGCCACCTCCTCAGACATTGCAAAGACTGCAAACCGCTCCTGCACATGCTCCATCCCCTCTCATTGGCGGGCTCAGGCCGCCAGAAAAGCTGCCACCATTCCCCGAGAACGACTCCCCTGTCACTCGGTCTACTTCTATGCCAATGCCAGCGCCTCCTGCTCCCTCTCGCTACTCACCAGCACCTCCGCCAACAGTCGCAGCGAACGCGCGGTACTCACCTACACCTCCTGCGGCTCCTCCTGCGGCTCCACGCTACTCTCCGGCACCTCCAGTCCAGCAAAACCGATATTCCTCAGCGCCTATCGCTGCTCCGCCTCAGCCCTTCGCACCTCGGACTTCAAGTCCGCTGGCTTATGCAACAATGCCCGAACCCCAGGACGGTGAGCAAGGCTCGGTGCAACAACCGTCTGGCTTACTTCGTAAGGAGCCCCCTAAACCAGATACGGTGGCGGCGCTGCCTAGTGTGACCAAGGTGTACTCAGCACCGAGCCGCACCGCAAGCATAAGTGATTTGCCGAGCGCCTCTAGGCTGGATAGAGCGACATCAACACCGCCACCCCCTCAAAGTGGATTGGGTTCGTCTTTCACTTCTCCTCAAAAGGTGTCTAGGTTGAGCTATGCTCCCCAGACGAATCAAATCGGCGCATCGGAACCGGACTTCGCACCACCTCGACGGTCGCAAACTGGCTCCCCAGGCACCGTCATGAAGAAGCCTAGAGGGGCATTTGCAGCAACTGAAGTACGGCCCGGTTCAGCACACGCACAAGTTTCCGCTTCCGCAACCTTTGCTCCCAGCTCACCCTCGGATAGGGTGATTGCTCCTCCCATCAGTCACCGCCGGGCCGTATCGCAGAGTTTGACTTTCATCAAGCCAACAGATGAGACGGCCTTGGATCCGTTAGAAAGATGGAAGGGACAGCCCTTGTTCAAGTGGACCTCAGCTGGCACTGTTCTTGTCAGCATCCCTAAGCACACTCCCAGATATGGCGTAGGAGGCGCTGTTCCCATGGTGAAATGCACCGCAGGCGAGGTGAAGACTCAGAGTGCTAAAGATTTCCTTCCTCTGGACGATGGTGTAGTCAAGTTCCCTGGTCCTCTTAAAGGGAAAGGCAAAAAGAAGGAGGTCATAGCGTGGCTGACTGGGAAGATCGATTCGCTTGAGAAGCAAGGGGATGTCTCAATGCCTGTTGGAAGCAGGCTAACGGATGACTTTAAGCGAGCTGAGGAGAAGCTTATGCTTTGGAAAGTCATGCTGATAATGGTCGAGAACGACGGAATCCTGGAAGGCAACGATGCTGTCAATAAGGCTGTTCGTGGCGTACTTTCTCCCGGGGCTGATGCTGACGAGAATGTTGCCGGATACACAGCGGCCGATCTCCTGAACAGTCAGGAAGCGTCAGGAGCCCGTGTTCGCTCGGAGAGCATGGATCCTAGCGCCATAGATGCAATGCGACGCTTCCTACTTAGGGGCGATCGCGAAAAAGCTGTGTGGCATGCAGTAGACCGCCGTTTGTGGGGACATGCATTGCTAATTTCTTCGACCATCAATCCCGATATCTGGAAACAGGTTATCCGGGAGTTTGTGCGGCAGGAGGTGAAGAAGTCTGGAAGGAATACCGAGTCCCTTGCTGCACTTTATGAGATTTTTGCCGGCAATTGGGACGACAGTATCGACCAGTTGGTGCCCGCCTCTACTCGAGCTGGTTTCCAGATGGTCAGCAAGAGTGATGGAACAGACGCTTCAGGGAACGCTCTCGATGGTTTGGATAGGTGGAGGGAGACGCTTGGCCTGGTTCTTAGCAATCGCAGCAACGAAGACTCACGCGCCCTGGTAGCTTTGGGAAAGCTGCTTGCGGGCTACGGTCGGACCGAGGCAGCTCATATCTGCTTCATGTTCGCTCGGTCTCACTCTTACTTCGCTGGTCACGATGATGTGGTGAGCAACCTGACTCTTGTTGGAACAAACCATATCAGCAGCCCCGCATCATTAGGTTCCAACCTTGATTCTATCCTCCTCAGCGAGGTGTACGAATTTGCTCTCTCGCTGTCGGCACCGAACGCTGCAGCCGCGGTCGCTCCACATCTACAAGCCTACAAGCTACATCATGCTCTCATCCTGGCAGAATACGGCTACCGTGCCGAAGCGCAATCCTATTGTGATGCGATCGCCGCGGCTGTAAAGTTGTCGACTAAAGGATCCCTCTACTATCATCCCTCTCTTCTCACACAGCTGGATGATCTTAACAGGCGGTTGTCACAGTCCCCCAAGGATGCTTCGTCCTCCTGGATTTCCAAACCAACAATGGCAAATGTATCTGGATCGATGTGGGCCAAGTTCAACAGCTTCGTTGCCGGTGATGACGGCGATGATAAAGCTGCTGGAGCGAGCAGCGAAGCGGGACCGTTTGCGAAGGTTGCAGGAGATACGCCTACCATGAGTCCTGTTGCGTCCAGCACTGATATTTACGGTACCATGTATGGGGGCAATGTTCCAACGCCAGCACCATATCCATCCGCTCCTGTCAATTCACGCTACGCGCCGGGAGGAGGCAGTTCGAAGTATGCACCTCAACGAGCCAGTTCGTATCAGCCAGCTTCCCAAGCCCAAGCTCAGCAACCGACAAATGGCCCATACCAGCCAACGCCTGCACACGAATCTCTTTACGGCACCTATGGCTCCTCGCCGGGTGCAGCGTCCTTCGATCCAACTCCGCAAACGCCGCCCTACGTTCCGGCCACTGGCGGAGACAAGTACTCACCTCAACGACGACAGCTGCAACAGCAGGCCATACCGTCATCCGACCCTTATGCTCCTTCCTCTGCCGATCATAGCCCCCAGCCATCCTTGTCATACCAACCAACAGCTCCTCAGGAAGACGAGTACCCGGCGGCATTGGCAGACCCTTACAGTCGAACTTCGTTGAATCAGGTTTCCTCCGTCTCTGCTTTTGGATCATCACCCGCGCTCAGCCATGGTTTCGGGTTGCCAGCCGAGCCTACGCAGGACACTCCATCGCCGTATGAGCCTTCAACGGCGGAGGAAGTGGCAACCTCTAGCGGAGGCTTCGAGCCGCCTTCATACAACCCTCCTAACGATAATGGAGGGTATGAGCCACCCAGTTACCAACCTTACGAGCCGGAACTTGAGCCCGAGGAAGATGACGCCAAGGACGAGAAGAAACCGAAGAAGAAATCATTCATGGATGACGATGACGATGACTTTGAGCGCAAGGCAGCCGAGCTCAAGAGAAAACAGAAAGAGGAAGCGGACAGGCAAGCCGACGAAGCCTTCCGCAAGGCTGCCGAAGCCGATGGTAAGTCACAATCTGCGCTCAACCATACATTGATATCACACTAACAAAACCCTTAGCTGCAAAAGATAAACTCCCTGGCGACAAGAAAGGCTGGTTCGGCGGTTGGTTCGGCAAGAAAGACCCCAACGCTCCTACTGCTGTGAAAGCCAAACTCGGTGAAGAAAATTCCTTCTACTACGACCCAGACCTCAAACGATGGATCAACAAGAAGGGAGGGGCTACAGATTCCGCCCCCACTGCTACACCTCCTCCGCCTAAGGGACCCTCATCGCGCTCTGCTAGTGCGGGAGCGCCAACAGGGGGGCTTATGGCGCCTCCTCCTCCAAGAAGTGTGAGTGGTAGCAGTGCACCGCCGATGGGTATGGGTCCGCCGTCTGGTCCGCCCAGCCGAGCTGCTACGCCGGCAACCGGGAGGGGAGACTCACCAGCCCCGCCGCTGTCGAGGGACGGTGCACAGGGTACGCCGCCGCCACTCATGCCGCCCAGCATCGGGGATTTGCAGGCGCAAAGCGGTCCGCCGTCGAGACCGAGCACGGCCGTTAGCAACGCCAGTTCCATTGATGATTTGCTTGGTCCGCCGATGGCGAGGAAAGGGGCGGCGGCAAAGAAGGGGAAGAAGGGGAGGTATGTTGATGTTATGGCCAAGTAGAGTGGGTACGATGGCTTGAGTAGACCAGCAGGTCGAGAGGGCTTCGTGAGAGAGCGAGTATTGTATCATATTTGTTTTTAGTCACGACAGGTTTACCGTGACGGCGTTCTGGCTCATGGGAAGCATATCATCTCTGTATTTTGCATCGCGGTGGGCGGTCTGTATTCTTACCAGCAGTAGTATCTTGTAATATCTATTTGGGCCGGACTGGGTCCAGCACCGAAGAAAGGCATACCGTAATTTGGCTCATACAATAGTCGTTGAACCCCAGTTGCTACTCTACATATGTGTGTCTGACGGGTATCCACAAGTCGAGCATAGCTTGCCGCTACTCTCGCAAGCGCCAATATGCGCCTAGAGATCATGAAGAACGCTCCAAGACGCCTTGTACAAATGCAATTGCACCATGCCAACCGCTCGTAAAGAGGCAAAGAAAGGTAGGACCACTACTCCTCCGACTTGTCCTTTTTCTTCTCCTTTTTCTCCTTGCCCTCTTTTTGTTTTTTGTGCTCTTTATCTCTCTTCTGGGTCTTGCCTTCCTCGTCCTGCTTTTCATGCTTGTGTTCCTTCTCCTTCCTGTCGTGCTTCTTCTCTTTGTGCTTCTTCTTCTCATGCGTGCCGGCAACTTCGGGTACAGCGCTGCTCGACTTGGCCGGCTTTGCTGTGATACCGTTCAGTGTAGGCTTACTGACTTCCGCAGTCGTTGCTTCTTTGGCTTTGGCTGGGTCCTCCACAGCCTTCTTTTTCTTCTTCGGCTGCTCCACCTCATCCCCTTCCTTCCCCTTATGTTTCCGCTTCTCCGCTTTCGACTGTTTCTCTGGAACGGGCACAGGTGTCTTTGGTGGCTGGAATGCCGGCCGTGACTGCGCTGCCTCCGCATCAGCTTCAAAGTCAGAGCTGTCAGATCCCAAGTTACCCGGGCTTTCGTCGCCGAAGCCTGCAGGTCGAAAGCGCATCTTCAGTCCCTTGGGCTGCTGGCGTACAGGCTTCGCTGCTGGTATTTGGTACGAGGCCGCTGCGTCCGACCCAGTCGCTGTATCCGCTTGACGTTTTGAGAGCTCAGGGAGATGTGGCATCTGGCGTAGATGAAGGGTCTGTGAAATGTTCACTGGCACGGGTTTGAATTGTGTACCGTTTTCCGCCAGCACGAGTATCGCTGCTTCGGTATTCACAGCGGCGTCCATGTCGAAACGGTAATCGGCACCGTCATGTTCGAGTACCTTCAAACCCTTTGTCACGTTTTCCATGGCGACTTGTTTTACGCTAGTGATGGGAATCGAGGAGGGGGCGGTTATGTGCCAAAGTTGCTTTCCGCGTAGGCTTTGTGGCTGGAAGACCTTAGTGGCTTCGGAGGAGGCGGGTGCGGAACGGGTTAGTTTCTTGAAGCCGGTGGGTGGTGAGAAGGTCAATGGCTTTGGAGCGGGTACGGGTTGTGGTGGAGTGGGTGCGCTGGAGGTGTGTTAGAGCCACTGTCCTCAGTAGCAGAGGAGGGTTGTCCTACCTATCTGTTTCGGTGCTTGTCCCGCTCATGGAGACATCACCGTTGTTGTCCCTTGCAGCACCTTCTGGAGCCGGCTGAGCACTGGCATCTTCATTGTCGTCTTCGCTTTCCTCCTCTGACTCCGATTGTTCTGACGCTTCGGACGTGTCACTGGGCACTGGCGGACTTTCTGGTTCTGTCTCCTTGGCTTTCCGGATATCTGGCTTTGTAGTATTGAGTGTCTCCTCCACATCACTTGCGCTGCCTTCGCTCTTCCCTTCCGAACCCGAGCCTTCGGGTTCCGACTCCGAACTTGACTCACTCTCCGACTCTTCTTCACTCTCCGAGACCGTCTCTTTACTCAAAGGTTGACGTGCTTTGCTTGACGTCGCGTTTGACGCAGCTTTACCATTTGCTTTTGGAGGAACGGGTACCGGTGTCTGTTTCTTGCTTACAGGTAGCGGAACGGTTGATTTGGACGATTTCGCGCTCGGTGGAGGAATAGGCGTCTGTTTCGGCCCATTGGGCAACGAATGTGAAGTACGTCGTGCAGAGCTAAGCGTCGGAGGCGGCACGGTTACCTTTTTGTGGGAAGTTGCGACCGCGGATTGAGGTGGGAGATTAGGTTTGGGCGTTGATTTCGACTTCGCGGGCGGGAGAGGAACTGCGGAGCGGTTTGGGACCGGTGCAGTCGCCGGAGCTTTGTTGGGGCTCAATTGCTCTTGCTGTGGGCGTTTTCTGTCCGACACAAGTTTAGGCATACTGATGTACAGCACATGCGCTCCAAGCTTGTGGAATCCGTGGTAGGGAATGTGAATTGTCCGTGCAAAGCTTCTTGCATAGAGCTCCAACCTCGAAATTTTTGGAGATCTTCGCTATCATGAGCCGACATTTTGCCATGGAAAGGGCAGTTGTTCCCGGCGAACCATCAACCATCTACGCAACACGTGAGAGGCTTGAACATTTGCATGTTTGATGGCTGCAAAGAGGAAAGCTGATGAAGCTTCTGATTCTGACCGCAAACGTAAGTTTACTCGCCGCACCGTGAAGCCCATACGCTAATCGCATATAGCACGCCTCAGCGCGGCGGCTGCCTTGAGGGCACGGAAGCTGAGACCCAGTCAGTCGCCTGTCCTGTCATCTGCAACGTCAAATCCTACGGTTCGAGTCTCTGCAGATGACTTCTCCCGGACGCCGTCCGAATCCATCGGGACATCTGCACCCGAGTCAGCAGATGATCATGTTGATAAGTCCAAGCTTCCAACCAGGGAATTGTCGTCGGACTCCGAAGGTTCTGACGCTTCCTTATCTGGGTCGGATGGCGTGTTCTTAGAGGTCCAAGGAGGAGACTTTCCTTCTTCTCTCTATCCTGAGGACACTTATTTTGAACAAACATCTCGGTCAGCGGTATTTGGGACGTGGCTTCCTTCACAGAAGCGCCAGAATGTCCTCAAAGAGGATGAAACCGGTGTTGAGCTAGCTCTGAGACCTGGTGAAACTCTGGCTCTTCTTGGTCATTATGAAATCACGGTGAAGAGCGGACTGATAGCTATCTATGGTGCTCGGCTTCGACCTTCCGCGGAGGCATATAGAGTCTATGCGTCCACTACTCATCCACTGCCTATCATAGAGTCCGCTAAGGCTTACGAATCTGTCATACAATTGCGGAGTAGCATGTCTTCCATCAATGTTCTCGAAAAGATATCACCATCTTTCAGGCATCTTTGGGCTTATTCTTCTACCGATGGAGACTCTATGTATTTCTCGAAGTGGGCCTCTGTGCCCCAAACATTCTCTTTCGTAAGTTACGATGATACAGTTACTGCTTGTGCTAACGTGGTTACAGTTGTTACCCGGCTACAGCGCTGCGCTCAAGAAACCATTATATCCACTCGTCTTTCCCGATGGGTGGACCTTGGCCATAGATAAGATAGCTCTGTCACAGCTGCGCACTGCGCATATGATCCTTATATGTGGACCGAAATCGACGGGGAAGTCAACGCTTGGCCGCATCTTGCTCAACCGTCTACTGACAGACCCATCAAAGGTGGAGGAGAGCAACAGAAGTGAAACGGTCGGAAAAGGAATATACGTGCTTGATCTCGATCCCGGTCAACCTGAGTTCGGCCCGCCAGGACAGTTGTCACTCGTTTATATTTGGAGGCCAAATCTAGGTCCACCGTTCACACACCCAGGGACAGTTGCTGGAAACTCCCAAATAGTTCGCGCTCATAGCATTGCATCAGTAGATCCTTCAAGCGATCCTGAACACTTCATCTTGTGCGCCCTCGATCTACTGGCAACCTACCGGAATGCCAGGACACTTCAGGCCAGTTCGGCAACTTTGTTAGTTAACTGTCCTGGATTCGGTACCCAGGGCTCCTCTCTTGATGTCGTTGCTCAGCTGCTAAGCAGACTGAAACCGAACATAGTTGTTTGCACCTCAGCGGCGGACAACGCATGGTTCCCAGCTATCAGTGCAGCTGCAGGCAATGCCGAGATGGTGACTGTAACTCCATGTCCCTTATTTGCCACGGATATTAGGCCGAAGGCGTCCAGAGAACGACAGATGATCTCGTATCTGCATTCAGGAGGCGATGCGGAAAAGGGGGTGTGGTGGCATGCCAATCCTTTAAACTTGACTAGACCTTGGAGCATATCGTATGCGAGCGACAGCCCCAATCTAATAGGCATTTTGCTCTTAGGCGAGTATGTGCCTCCCGAACTGATTCATGTAGTCTTGCATCGTACCATAGTCTCAGTAGTGATGGTAGAAGATGCTACAGCATTTCATCGACCAGAAGAGATTCCGCATAGCCATTTACAAGAGACTTCGGTACTGGAAGGTGGAGCGAAGGGTGAGGGAGACGGGGCAGACTTGACCATCCTCTCTGCAGAAGACGTAATGGAAATATCGGATATAGAGGAGGAGACAGCAAGTTCTTCGTCTATGATAGCGGAACTACCCTCACTCGTACTCAGAACACCAACGTATGATCTTCCCTACTTCTCATTCGGCGATGCCGGATTTGCGGCTCCACTTGATCCGAAGAAGTCACGGACGCTGGGGCATGCCTATATCCAGGACATTGACTACGAGAGGAAGGAGATGAAGCTTGTCAGCCCAATTTCTTCGACTGAAATAGCTGAGATGGAGAACGAAATTACAGTGAAGGGGGCAAAGCTGGTCCTTGTGAAGGGGAAGCTAGAGACGCCCGGATGGGCCTATCTAGAGGAGCTATATCTGCAGGAGTATGAAAGGAAGGAGAACAGAAATCTCGATGAAGACTCAAATGTCAAGCTAAAGGACGGCGTGGTTTCTTCCATTCCTTACGTGGAGACGGTCAATGAGGCTGGCCGAGGCCTAGGCGGCGGTTTACGGAAGACAAGGAGGTTCCGGAAGAAGAGATGACGCTGAGATTCTCACTTTGTTGATATTGTACAGAAAGGAATAAGTATCTAGGCGCTAACAAATGGCCGTGCGTAATCGTGGCCTATTCCGTAATGATGCCCATGGTGTCTCTGACCATTGAAATGGTTGATGTCCGAACTATGAGACATGAATGGAATGCAGTGGTTCAGAGTCCTGTGGGACTCTCCGTTATGTCTGAAAGCTGGCCGTAGGCACAATTGAGCAATTCCAGGAACGCCGTTCCGAGATCGGACGAGTCGATTGGCCTGGATCTCGTGCCTGGCCCTGAGAGCGGCGTGAGCGGATCTTGGAAGCGCAGACCGACCCTTAGCGCGGGGCAAGCTCTCCCTCCCACGCGCCGCGCAATATTCTCGTCCCACCGATCTGGCTAAGAAATTTTGTCCAGAAGACTCATTTATATTCTTCCTCGACGGCGGCCACTCTACTTTCACCTACCACTGTCGTGAAATATCCTAGGACCTTCAGTCACCCTTGCATCACAGCAAGATATTTCCAATATGGGTTCCTACGCGCTACCCCAATCTCACAGAGATGTAAGATTTTGCTCTTCAGTTACTTTGGCAAGCCCAGCGCTGACTTCCTACGCAGTTGATGGAGAAGTCTCTCGTCGAGACAGATCCGTTGATTGCTGAGATCATGAAGAAGGAGATCCAGCGACAGCGCGAGTCGATTCTCCTCATTGCCTCCGAGAACGTTACCTCCCGCGCCGTCTTCGATGCCCTCGGATCACCCATGTCCAACAAGTACTCTGAAGGATATCCTGGAGCCAGATACTACGGTGGCAACCAGTTCATCGACGAGATTGAACTGACATGCCAGAAGCGCGCCTTGGAGACTTTTGGCTGCGACCCGGAGAAGTGGGGCGTCAATGTGCAGACCTTGTCTGGGAGTCCTGCCAACTTGCAGGTCTACCAGGCTATCATGCGGCCTCATGAGCGGTTGATGGGTCTGGACTTGCCCCACGGTGGCCACTTGAGCCACGGATATCAGACCCCTCAGAAGAAGTAAGCCGTCCAGAGAGGTTCTGCGCGGATCGGTGCTAATCCCATGCCAGGATCTCCGCTGTGTCCACCTACTTCGAGACCTTCCCCTACCGCGTCAACCTTGACACTGGCATTATCGACTATGACAGACTCGAGGAGAACGCCCTCATGTATAGACCGAAGGTCATCGTTGCTGGCACCTCCGCATATTGCCGTACCATCGACTACAAGAGGTTCAGAGAGATTGCTGACAAGGTCGGCTGCTACCTCATGGTGGACATGGCTCACATCTCCGGTCTCATTGCCGCTGGTGTCAACGACTCTCCCTTCCCCTATGCCGATATCGTTACAACCACCACCCACAAGTCGCTCCGTGGCCCCCGTGGTGCCATGATCTTCTTCCGCAAGGGCGTGCGGAGTACCGACCCTAAGACTGGGAGGGAGACGCTTTACGATCTCGAGGGACCCATCAACTTCTCCGTCTTCCCTGGTCACCAAGGAGGACCCCACAACCACACGATAACTGCGTTGGCTGTTGCACTTAAGCAGGCACAGAGCCCAGAGTTCAAGCAATACCAACAGCAAGTCATCAAAAATGCCAAGGCGCTTGAGCACGAATTCAAGCGACTCGGCTACAAGCTGGTGACTGACGGAACCGACAACCACATGGTTCTTCTTGACCTCAAGCCATTGACGCTTGACGGAGCCAGAGTAGAGGCCATCCTCGAGCAGGTCAACATTGCTTGCAACAAGAATACCACACCTGGAGACAAGTCCGCTCTTACCCCCATGGGTATCCGTATCGGCGCGCCCGCTATGACCTCCCGTGGTATGGGCGAGGATGACTTCAAGCGGATCGCAGGATACATTGACACCTGCATCAAGCTGACCAAGAAGATCCAGTCAGAGTTGCCCAAGGAGAACAACAAGCTGAAGGACTTCAAGTCCAGGGTCGCCAGCGGCGACGTGCAGGAGATCAACGACCTCAAGAAGGAAATTGCCTCGTGGGCGGGCACTTATCCACTTCCTGTATAGACATCTCTTTTCCTCGGCTTGTTCGGAGCAACGGTGTTTGGGACGGGTGACGGCATTTTCAACCAAAAGTTTTGGGAGTTCGCTTCAACGCGATATGGCTGCATCTACGAACACAGGCGCAGGTAGGATCTACTAGTACTATACTCCGTATCAGCATCGTAAAATACATTCTATTATACCACCTCAGCTTGTGCACGAATCTTTGCGCATGCTCTCCTTTATCAAAAGGCTGGTGTTTCACATGATCGGTGAAGGCTTGGCAACGTACCGGAGGTCGGGAAGGGAGCTATGACCCTTCAAACTGCCCTTTACGTCACTGATGTGGAGACCTTTTGCCTGTCTATCCAGCATGAGCTTTTCCTTCATAAGCCCTTTTTGCCCTTCAACCCTCAGCTTTACCATCAGTCAATCAGATCCCCATCTCCAATTACAGCCTCCTTATATCAAATACTCTCTCTCAATCAATTCACTCACACCATCCCAATCAAAATGTTCCGCCAAACCATCGTCCGCAACGCTCGTCTCTTCGCCACCTCTGCCAGGACGCAGAAGTCGGTTGCTGATAGCGTGAAGGATGCTGCAAAGACTGTCGACAGGACTGTTGCTGATGCTGCTGTTAGCGGCATTGAGGCCGGCGGTATGTCTGGAGGTTTACGTTCGTCTATCTGTTCTTCATGTTGGCGTTCCTCATCACAGCTCCCTGGTGGTTTTTGTACCACTATTTTCCTGAAGATGAAGCTCCTTGATTCTCTTTTCTGAAGCCGACACTCAAAGTCACTGCCCCTTTCGCTCTCTTGTTGTTTCTGCCAGTTGCACACACGATTAATTGAGCAGTTGACTGATTTCCTTGTTAGAGCGTGCAACCCAATCAGTAAAGGAAACTATCGGCCTCAAGACTTCCCAAGCGCAGAGTGCGGCTTCCGAGACTGCCGGTCAAGCCCAAGGTGCAGCTTCGCAGACTACCGGTCAAGCTTCAGGTTCCGCATCCGAGATGGCTGGACAGGCAAAGGGCAAGGCCAGTGAGCTTGCCGGTCAAGCTTCTGGAAAGGCTAGTGAATTGAGCGGGCAGGCTAAGGGCAAGGCCGAGGAGGTGAAGCAGAAGATGTAAGAGTGGGACGTGTTACCACAAAAAGCGAATGGGGGAGCGGCAGGTCGGTTCGGGTACAATCCCGCTTGACTGGTGATGTTGTGAGGGATGGGAAGGGAAGGTTTCATTTGCGACATACCTTGACGTCTATATTCAGTTGAGCGCTTATCGTCCTTGCGAACAATGGAGTCAGTTTGCGTGCTCATGGTGTTGGCCTTATCGGTACAGCGTGAAGATGTCACAATGAAAACTTTCAACATCACGCTAGCACCTAACTCATCCTACCGAGCGTTTGGCTGCTAGGATCCACCATTATCATTTACTGACTACAGTACGGCCGCGACCAAACATAGCGGAGATTGGTCTTCAATATCATCCCCACAACCAGAGGTCCTCCACCGGTTAGCGAGACCCGTATACATTGCAATTGAAGTTCACTCATCCTGCCAAGAGAGCCCGTAACGATAGCATTATGATTATGAGGCAAAGATGGGCTGTGAAGGCCTTGTTCATGGAATGGATGAGAGCACGCCAACTTATATCAAGCCTTGCAGCAAACGTGACCATGGTCCTGTAACCTCGACATTTAAAGGTCTCCACCAAGTTGAGTTTACGCCTCAGGCCTCAAGCATGGCATCCTCTGCACAGCAGATCGCTCGTTTCACAAAACCCAAATCCATCGATGAGCCCACCCTCTTTCGATGGCAGTGACCGCGTCAGATTCCCATTCGAGATGACGGCGCCTTCACAAGCGAAAGTTGGACGTTGACTCCCAAACGCGTGCCAAGTTTCACCATTGCTAGCGCGACCAATGACATCGTGGTCCGCACAGACCAACCAGCCCGATGGGCTTGACCATTACGTCACAGCCACCATTTTGGGGGGCACCTCGAGGGAGAGAAACGGATGGGGCTGGTGTAGTAGGGGTGCAGGGCTGTTGTCCAAGTTTCCAAGGTCGGGGAGATCTGTATATTTAGGGATGAGGGTTGCCATCTTCGCGTGGTGAGATTGATTGATCTGCCTCGGAGAATAATATCCTCAGGCTTCTGTTGTCGTTGCTTTATTTGAGGCATATACTTTGCTTTTGGGTCGTTCGTTGCGATTACGAGGAGAGTCGATATTCCAATTAGATACCAGCCACGATCAGCCCTATATAGCATCTCTACTAAGACCGCAATTGGCGAGTCAGCAACCATCAAGATGTCGCAAGAGAACCAGGTCAGGGAGAAGCCTCTCCATGAGTACGTCTAACCTATTCCCCATGTCGCTGCGCTGAGCACCCTTCAGCCCCCATGGGAGGCAATGCGCCATCTAAACCCCATCCCGAATGCTAACCCTCCCATCCACAGGCTCCTCTCCCGGGACATGGTCGACCTCTACGTCGGCCAAGAAAACACCCACTGGATCCTGCACGAAAAACTCCTCTGCCACCGCTCCCCCTTCTTCCGCAGCATCTTCTACGGCTCCTCCTACGCCTCCTCGTCGTCCAAAACCTTCGGCCTCCCCGAAGAGGACGACGAGCCCTTCCGGCTCTTCGTTGGGTGGCTGTACAGCTCCTCCGTTCGAGTGCCCACCGAGGAGAAGGATCTCGGCAACCTGTTTGATCTATACCTGATGGGCGAGAAGTGGCAGATCACGGGACTAATCGGCGACGTGCTCGAGACGGTGAGGCTCTTCTACCAAAGCACGGGCACCTACCCGGGCTTGCGGCGGGTGCAGTACGTCTACGCAAACACCTTCGAGGGCAGCCCGATGCGGAAGCTGCTCGTCGGCAGCGTGGCGCGGTACCTGGCGCTTAGTGATAGTGGGATACCGCAGCATTGGGACAAGGCGCTGAGGAAGAACGGGCAGCTGGCTGTGGACATCATCCGGGCGATTCAGGAGTGGCGGCTGAGGGGGGATGAGGTGCCGGATCCGAGGGAGGATGTTGTGCAGAGGGCGAGGGGGGCAGATACAAAGGGGATCAAGGAGGAGCAGGTGGAGGATGAGAAGAAGTTGGATGAGCTGAAGAAGAAGATCAAGAAGGAGGACGGTGAGGAGGGGGAGAAGTTGGTGAATGGGCTGACTAATGGGATGAAGGGGATGATGAATGGAGATCACTGAAAAGACTGAGCGCTTGGTTTAGATTGACTCTTTTCTTGTTGTAGTTGTTTTCTGGGGACATTTGGCATCACTAACGAATTTCAATTCTTATCAGCGGGCATCTGATAGTTATTTCCATTCTCTGTGTAATTGTAGGAGAAGCAGCCACTCCAATTTCATGGCCAGCAATGCAGAATCATCATCATGCTTCGTTTCCCGTATGCTTCGTTTAACTGTGAACGGTGCATTCTGCAGCTTTCCCTCGCTCGCTCGAGCACCCCCGCCATCGTCCAGTGTGAGGTACCTAAAACAGCTGCGTAAATCCTCTCAAACCTTGCAGTCATCTCCATCATTCTGCCGCACTAAGCGCCCATGTCCTCCTCCAACTTGCAAGCCCCTCCTTCACAGATCTGCACCATACTCCTCTTCTCATCCAGTCCTCTTATCAATTCGTTCCTCTGCCTCAGCCACTCCGTCTTCAACCCGGGCTTCAACCGTACGATCGTCTCGTTGACCTTGCCACCGCCCCTGAACTTGCTAATCGCCTTCTGCACCCCCGGCACACCATCCTCGCCGCAGACCGCAACTCCCCTGGTCCCGAGCCTACTCGCCACTACCGCCGGCAGCATACTGGTAAATAGGAAAGGATGTTGGGTGATCTCGTTTTCGAAACTCGCACATGTCCGCCTTGCCAGCTTGGCGTAGTTCTCGTCGTCGAAGAGGGAAGACAAGCGGAAGAGGTTGTTCGCGGAGACGCCATTGGTAGAGGGTTCTGCATTGTCCATGCCGTCTTTGAGGCGCAGGATCAGGTCGGATTGGTTTGCAGCGGTGGAGAAGAAACCGCCGGGAGAGGTGCGGGAGGTGTCCCAGAAAAGAGAGAGTTGGGTTTCTAGACAGCATTTAGCATACGTCCTAGTGATCATATGAGGAGTAACATACTCTGGAGACTGTCAGCCCACTCAAGCCATCGCTCATCGAAGCTGGCTTCGTAGAGATCGATCAAGCCGCTGATCAAGAAGGCGTAGTCGTCCGCAAAGGCTGGCGCATCGCCGGGTCCTTCTCTGTACACGCGCTTCATCTTCCCCGTCTCCTTGTCCCATAACTCTTTCTGAATGAACTCAGCAGCCTTGACCGCAGAGCTCATATACCGGTCCGCTGCCTCACGGTCTCCCTCCTCCGTCAGTACAGCAGCCGTTCTCGCCAGAGCACCAATAGCAAGGCCATTCCATGCAACCACGATCTTGTCGTCCAGGCTCGGTCTGGGCCTCTCGCTTTCCCTGTGATCCCGCAACTTCTGCCGTGCCGATTTGATGATGTTGTTGACGTCCTCGGTGCCAAGTCCGAATTCCTTGGCCAGTTTCTCCGGCGTTGTGCTCACACATAGCACGTTTTGGTCCATAAGCTCGTCGTGTGCGTCATGCTCTGGGGAGACGTTGCCGTTCTCTTTGACATTCCAATATCTGGCACATGCTTGCGCGTCCCTCTCACCGAGGATTTGCTGGAATTCTTTCAGCGTCCATACGTAAAATGCGCCTTCCCGCTTCTCAGTGTCCGTGGCTCGGTATTTCGAATCTGCATCCTCGGCGGAACAAAATCCGCCAGTTGACGAGTGAAGGGGCGGTGACGTAAGGTATGTGGCGATGTCGTGTACCGTAGCCAAGTGCGCGGGGTCTTTTGAGACCAGGTAGGCGTCCAGGTATACGGGTAGAAGCTGCCCCTGATCGTACAACATTTTCTCAAAATGCGGCAAACTCCAGTCTCGGGTGACGCTGTACCTGGCGAAGCCATTGCCGACCTGATCATGTACGCCCCCCTTATCCATCGCTTCCAGGGTCTCCAGAACCATCTTCTTGGCATTCTCGCACTCCTCTTCCCCTACGACATGCTTCACCTCATCCGGGAACCACCCGAGGCGCAGTAGGAATGTAAGATTGACCGGCGTAGGAAACTTAGGAGCTCCGCCGAACCCTTTGTGCTTTTTGTCGAACTTCCTTGCGAAGTGACCGTACGCCTCCTCCAACGTCTCGAGATCAATGTCGCCGTCGTCCTCCTCGGCTGGATCGCTCTCCTTTGCGCTTATTGTACCCTCCTGCGCAAACTCCCTCAGCTGGCTCGTTATCTCCCTCGCGCTTTCCAGACACCTCTCCTGCTGTGTCTCCCACACGTCTCTGATCTTCTCCAGTATCCCCAGAAACCCGATGTGGCCCCTTGCTCCGCCGGTAGTTGATCCAGGTCCAGGAAAGTAAGTTCCACCGAAGATGGGTTCCAGGTCAGGGGTGATGAAGACGTTCAGCGGCCAGCCTCCCGAGCCCGTGGTGGCTTGGACGTAGTTCATGTATATCCTGTCGACATCGGGACGCTCCTCTCGGTCGATCTTGATGGGTATGAAGTGGGCGTTCAGTACGTTGGCAATCTCCTGGTTCTCGAACGACTCACGTTCCATGACATGGCACCCTAGCGCGAGGTTCTGTCAGCCCTGTGTCCTGACCTGTTGATCTGCTTCCTCTGCTCCGAGAACTGATCTTGCTTATCCACAAATCGAATTCAAAGCTAGGGGATGGCAAGTCTCACAATGACATGCGGCATAGCCGATTGACACGAAGATAAGGCGATTGTACTTCTTAGCCAGGGCGAGGGTTTCAGCATTCCAGTTTTGCCAGGCTACAGGATTGTTCATATGTCCCCGGACCTAGCACTATGGGTCAGCGGAGGTTCATGCACTATATACACACTTAAGCGAAGAGCGAGACGTACATATGGACTTCGGCTCTCATTGAGCCTGTTGGTGAGCCTGAGCTCTGGCAGGTCTCCTCCGGTCTGTGTATGCACATTCATTTTGAGTGTGAGCGAGCCTCTAGTGGTGATGCTCGAATGTGGGACAAGGTCTAGAAAGTCTCTGCGACTGCGCCTGAGCTGCGCGGCAGCTTCAAATTTAGTTCTGTCAAAGGCCGTGGAGAATGCGCGTCGTCGAGTCAAAGTAAATGCTCTCGATTGTAGTGCTAAGATATGATGTGTAGCAGTGGGTCGCTTGAAAAGTTTCATAAAGCGGTTAAATTAAAAGGAACAAATGAAGAGGGAGTAGAACAGTGACCATGTGAGTAGGCGGTAGAACTTGAAGCTATCATACGCGGCGATAATCTAATGTCGATGACGGGACTGGACCGACGTTAAATGCTCTGTAATCCGTAAATAGGTTGCTTGGGAGCATCACCAAAGAGAGCGAGGTGGGCTGCACGATGATACCATTGGGAGAGTCCCGCTTCGACTTGCCCCGCCTTCTCCAACACCTGGTCAATGCCAGACCCGGTACTTCCTTGAGGTGGGCGGCCGAGGCTGACTGAAGGAATGCGGAGACCCAGCCTCTTCCTCTTCTTCTTCACAGCAACATACATCTTGGAACATCATCGCACAGGTCACGACAAGTCAAGACCACACAGGATTGAGTCGTAATTCTTCATTGCAACATCGCAAGCGGGGTTAGAAGAGAAGATTCTCCAAGCCGGCCTTCTAACCTTCTAGTCTAGAATGGCAACGACGAAGCTTAGTATGCACAGCAGAAGTGGTGAAAACAGATGTGTTGAAAGGTGTACAGCCCATAGGATGACCACGGGTCTGTAGGAAGAAGTGAAGCACTCAAGTGGTGAAAAGCAAAAAAATGTCCGCAGTGGACGCCCCGGCATGCAGCAACGCTTAGAGTATACCACAGAACCCAACCCGAGAACCAGCCGTAGGTTACGGTCCAAGGTAACCGTATTGAAGAAACGTCCAATGCGCCATGCGTGCAGCATTCACCAATGCGAAGAGAGAGTAGCAAGCGTCTAGTAGTCGGACCAGACGGTTGGGTGGCCCAGAGGAGGGAGCACGTTGTTGCCATATTGGCCAGCCCAGTTACCTGCAGAATACATCAGCAACAGCTAGAGTGATGAGGAAGAGATGAGAACTTACCAGGTCCCTTGTAGTTGCAGACGGTGAAGTGAGGGGAGACGCTGCCGCCGACACCGCCAAGACCCCTAGCAGAGCAGTCCTGGGTAGCGCAGCCGACGCTGGTGGTGGTCTTCCAGACGATCTGGGTGAAGTGGCCAACAGCGTGGAACAGGTTGGGGTCGCAGTCGGCCTTGCCGTACTCGCCAGCATACTGCCACATCTCGCCGTTGTAGAAGAGATCAGTGATGACCGCAGAGACGTTGTTGGCAGGGACACCGGCGGCGATGTTCTGGCCATAGCCACCACCATCCATCTCCACGTTGTGGGCGTAGTTGCAAGAGGCGGCGATCTTGGCAGCGGTGGCAGCTAGACCGTCATCCCAGACGAGGTCGGAAACGGAGTGGTTGGCACGGTGAACGTTGTGGTGCTTCAGGGCAACGCCGGCGTAGTCACCGCCGTAGCTCTTGGTTGGTGCAGCTGGTGGAGGCGCCGGAGCGGGAGTCTCTGGGGCAGGTGGTGGAGGAGCTGGGGCAGCCTCGGTGGTTACTGGCTCAGGAGCGGCCTCGGTGGTGGGAGCCGGGGGTGGTGGAGGGGGGGCTTCGGTGGTAGGAGCTGGAGGAGGTGGTGGGGGAGCCTCAGTGGTAGTGACGGGCTGAGGCCTGTAGCGCCATGATCTCCACTTGCCACGGCCAGCTTGGGTGGTAGGAGCGGCCTGGTCGGCATATGCAGTGACGGTGACAACGTCGGTGACAACAACGGTTTCGTAGACATCGTCACGCTTGATGACAGGGCCAGCAAGGGCGCCGATGGCGAAAGCCGCAGTCAAGAGAGCTGAGTAACGCATGTTGGTTGACTTTGTTGGAAGATGTTGATGTTGCTAATGCTGTTCTTAGAGGATCGCAGACCCTTGAAAGTGAGGTGAAGGAAGGACTGTAGTTGTCTGTTAGAAAGATTCAATGTCTCGCAGAAGTGAAGTGGTGCTGTGCTGATGCTGGTGGTGATGATGATGATGATGTGAAGAGGAGGTAATCAAGGGTTGTTTTTATATTGAAGTTTGGGACCGAGATGCTCTCTGAGCTCCACTCGAGGGGTGAATGACGCTGGACAGAGGGCTTCGAGGCCTTCATGGTCTCACTCGACTCCCCACCTCTGTGCACCGGAGGGCAAAAACAACGATAGGATCTGGTGATGTACTTACTTGAAAGTGGTGGGTGACTTTTCCTCACGGAGGGATAGACTGATGCTCTGGTACGACTGGGCGCACGGTAGGGAAAGTGACACAAGTTGAAGGAGTGAAAGGTGTCTTAGAGACGGGTGATCTTGGAGGACCTGGACGGGAAGACTCGCAAGAAGTAGGGCTGGAAGGCTCTTTTTGTAAAGAATGTGGGCAGCGTGAAGCCGGAAAGAGAGTGACGGATGGCGATAGGGAAAAGCGGACAAGAAGTTGTGGGGATGCAAGGTGTAGAAAAGAGGACAGGAAGGAGAAGGAGAGCGTCCAAATGAATGTCGGAGCTTGCAATGTTTGGCAGCGAATCAAGTGCTCAGGGGTAAAGTGATGTACGGCAAGGCTAGCAGCGTCGCCGGGGGCATCAACGTGAAACGTAGCGGCAAGCCTAGTGGCCCCTTGGCCCCTTGTAGCCAAGCCGCAATATCATTAACCTCACGGTCCGTGCGCTGCGCTACGCTTCAAGCGCGAACCTTGATTGTCCGGTTGTTCTCGCTCGCTGCTGTCTGCGCTGTTTCTTTGATGCTGCTGTGCAGCTGCTTGCATTTTTTTACTATGGAGAAAGCGCCGAGATCAAGGGTGCCACGCATGGCGCCCAGCAGTCACAGCGCTCAACAGCGCAGCTATCACACCGCAACAGGCAACTCGGCCAAGTCACAACCTCCTGCCGAGCGTGAGCATCTTCCCCTTTCCGCACCTTTGCCACGTAAAGCTGCCTTCTTTGTTTGTGATGGTGATGAATGGAATTGTTGTCCAGAATGCTACACAAAGAACCCCGAAAGGAATGAACTTGGATCAAAGCGGACTTGACTACAGTCGCCTCAAACAAACTGCCGGATCTGTCGCTGTTCAATTCTCATCACATTGCCCGCTGTTGGTCATCCTGTCATGCGTCCACTGTGCTATCCGTTGTGGTGACGGGATTATGATACAGGATCGTTACCCCAACGGAGTGCTGGTGCTGCGGAACTAGGCAACTCTCTAGCGGATTACGTCTACATGTCCGCTGGCCTGACGTGCTGGGTCTGAGCCAAACGCCCTTCCAGAGTCAAATCGCGGGCATGGAAATCACCGGTCGTTGAGTCGTTGTTGGCAGCTGAAGTCAAAGGTTGATAGACTGGTGCGTTGACGTTCTCCAGTTTTCAGGGCGATCGCCAGCATCGACTCCATGTTTCCTGGGACGAAACCAAACCAAACCAAACGCTGCGGATTATGCCACGGGATGTGGGGAGAAACCAAAGGCCCAGATGCATGCTTTTGCGCCATCAAATATCCGACTGCTGGGACTGCTGGGGTGCTCTGCGAACGGTAAAACACTTGGGGTTCCACTGCAATAATACCACAACCCTGAATTACTTGACCCCCGGAAACCGTTTGTCATAGTCAACGTGTTTACCAGCATTCGCAGTTGCTTCTTCCTGTTGTCAAATGTCAGGAAATGAGCCATCATCTCCTTCCAACGGGCTCTGCGCAGGTTGCAAGGGCGGTTCCGAAAACACGTGCACGACCAAAAGAAACCGCAAATCCTCAGCATGCCCAATCGGGACAGACGCTCAGGTAGCCAAGACAGTGGCAGTCCCGAATCGCTTGCTGAGGCTGCAGACGGTTCCTGACCAGGACTCCGTGGCTTGTCTGACCTTAACCGCTTTTGCTTTTGGCGCTGATGTGTCTTCAGGGGTTGGAAAGTCGCTCGCTCACCTTGCAATTTGCACTGCTCTGGGCAAAACTCTCCCCAGATCCAGCGTTCGAAGCCATTTTGTCTGGCTGTGATTGGAGGCTGTGTTGCAGCTTCGTCACGTACAAAATTATCCCTTATTTCATTTCTCGCGCGCCTCCCTCATAAGATCACGAGTCCAGCCTCTGGTCGTCTTGAAGATGCGGTCATCTGTTTCCCCCTCACACAGATCTGATGAGAAGGCAAATCTCGTTTCACCAACAATGGTATACGTGGTACCACAGCCTGCTCCAAGGGATCAGAGATGCTCCTACATCGGCATTCGCACAGCATGTGCAGGACCGTCAAAGATCCCTGGCATCGCGTGCGGGTAAGAATCAGTCTTCCGACTCGGCGGTATTCTCATTCGACCTCTTGAGATCCACCGCGTTTCAAGAGGTGCAGTTTAACTGGAGACGTTTCCACATGTCTGCAAAGGCAAGAGAGGGCAGCCAGCCAGCCCGCGATGCGCCACATGCAGTCCAGAGGCCTTGGAAACAACTCCGCTGGACGGGCAGAATCATTGCGTCACTACGTCTCCATCTAACTGCTGTATCCGGCGTGTACACCGCGCTGTACTTTGGCTATACACTGCTGTTGCAGTTGCAGAAATGCGGGTCGAACCTGATGTACTTCCAATTGACCAGTCGCAAGAGCACGGCGCCGCCGCGCTCGACAACAACTGGCTGGAATCTCTGAACATCTGTCAGTCACGGCCCCATGCAGTGGAATTGGCTTTTTGCTTTCTTTGCGCAACTGCGCGCGAAAGTCCGAATCACAAAACCAAACTGTCCGTTGGCGAACAAGTCCAGCGAGACCGGCTCGGATAACGCTGATCGCCAGACTTCCGCCGGCACGACATCCCCTCCGCGACGCCCTACCTTACGTGCTACCACAGCCGAACGCGCGAACCCAAAGCCCAATCGACTTGACAGCATGTCATTTAGGCCATGAGCTCACCGTACTTTCCATATAGCTGCATGCGGGGTGCTTGACGTTCTGTCTATTCTACCGCACGGAGAAGATTATGAACGACGATCATTCGGCTCTGGACGAGAGTTTTCTCCTTCCCATCTGGGGCTGCCCACATGTCTTAAGACAGCTTGGTAGGTTTCTATTGGCGCGCGCTCAGCTCTTCGAAGCCGAGATCTCGTACTCCAACCGAGGTGAGTCTGCAATAGATACGCTAAACACGAATCAAGACCGCTGCAGGTTTGCCTTCACGTAGAGGATATTCTCCCTAGTGTATGTCGCGTAGCTGCTTCAGCGTCGGTTAGGCAAAATCGTCTCTGTCCTTGCTTCGTCAACTCACTCCTTTCCGCCATCGCATAGCGGCCTGCTCTGGCTAGATAACAGCCTGAGACACGTGCGTAACCGCAATGACATTGGCGATCATCCGGACCCTTTCAGCAGAGCCACCGCTGTCACCCCATATATCAACTTCCCTATTGAGCACGACCTCCTCTCACACTGCGCTCTTTATCTCTAGTCCACAGCGCAATGCCACTTTCCCCAGAAAGCTCTGTTGCTCATGCGCTCAATTGCTGCCGCTTTCCTTGCACAAGTTGTAATAATATATTATCCGGGCCGTGTCCGATGCCGGGCTAAGGCAGCAAACTCTCTAGCTTGCATATACCAATCTATCTCACACCCGGCACTTTCTCCGCTAGAAGACTTCTAGAAGTACCTTATTCCTACCGCGCTGCTCCCCATCTCGTCATGACTTCGATTCCGCGCATGTTCTCATCTATCCCGAACTTAATCTATCGTACTTGCATTTTCCTCTTTCCACCGCCGTCAGGACTGCGGGGTATATCTTCTGGAGCGCGGGGTATCACGGCCGATAACGTACAAGATATGGTAGCAGCTTTCTTGTGGCGCACAAGGCCAAAGCCGTAAGTAGGTAATAGTTCCACCAGAGATGGGCGACCCGGTTTGTGGCAATCCCTGGTGGTGGTCGCTCAAAGCGGCAGACCCGGGGCAAATGGTGCCACTTGTCGTTACACGGCACAATCAAGGCGAGAGGGTGTCGCCCGTGCCGGCTGGGGTTAGGGCACAGGTTGGTGTCACTGTTTCAGGTTCTCGATGCGCAGATGCGCGGGGGACGCAGGTGTCTTTGATGCCTCTGCAGGAGGGGAACTGTCTGCGAGCATCGGGCTGCGATGTGTGTCGAGAGTGCAGTGGTTTCGGTGGCCATTCATATCGTATGTCTCACTTCATTTCTTTCCTTTCTTAGGTCTAGGTATGAGGTAGGACATTGATCTCTTAGCTTTCTTCATTCCTCAAATTTTCACCGTTTCTGATGTTTATGGACACTTTCTCTTCCTTGCTACTGCCGAGCTCCCAGGCTACAGCCGCTCCATCGCCTTCGCATCTGCAGTGTTTCCGCTACAGCATATCCTTGTGATTTCCAGGTCCGTTGCTGCACGATCTCTGTCAAAGCTGTCGTCCTCTGCCCCCATCCGTGCTCAAGGTACCGTTGTCAGCGTTGCTATAGCTGCTGGTAATATTCGTCGTACACGGCCTTTGCGGTAGAAAAGGGTCTACATCCGTCACAAACATTTTAAAGACACTGGTACCGGTGAGAGTTTTGTGCAGGCGTTTACGGATATATGCCCCAATCACTGTTCTTTTGGGCAGGGATTCGAACTCTTCTGTCCTTCCGAAAGAGGAAATCTACGATCATATCGCGAACAGCAGATGGCCTAAGTTGCATGACGGACAAGATCAACAGATACTGGCGAAGCAAACCTCCGGCTCGTGTCAGATGTCAATGATATCGACTACTTCGAGCGCTCATACTGGATCCTAATGGGAAGAAGGTTCGCTGCCACCCACTCATTGAGCAGAACAGAGGTTACCTGTGTATTTACCAGGAAGATCCGGTGAGAATTCGCTGTCCAGGACTGGATGAGCTATTCATGGTATGCATGCATTTAGCTGTTGTTCAAAGGCGAGCTGAGCACTCGACCGATGAGGAGTTCAGGAATGGACCAACAGTCTTATGCAGATGAACTAGGTGATTGTCATTTGAAGAGTACCGCTTGAAGAACTTTAAGGGAGGTGAGATTCACTAGGCTTGTGCTAATTTTGAAGAGACTGTCGTTGATATAGGCGCAGCCCGAACCCTATCTGCGCCTGCGCGTTAACCAGACGCCGCCTGTAACAAAATCCAGCCTCTGCTGCATAAATCGTCAATAGCCATTAGATCCTGACTA
Organism: Floridaphiala radiotolerans; assembly: GCA_022813185.1. Taxonomy (NCBI): domain Eukaryota; kingdom Fungi; phylum Ascomycota; class Dothideomycetes; genus Floridaphiala; species Floridaphiala radiotolerans. Next base: position 742,069 of record JAKLMZ010000004.1, on the reverse strand, counting down.
GGATCAAAGCCAACAAGATGAGTATCCATCCATGCCTTTCGTGTCCCAGCACCCCTAAACGCCGATAACCATACTTTCGAATCACTTAACACCCCCACCATGCTTCTGCACATCCGTCTTATCCAACTTCATGACCTCTCTACTAAGCAACTGCCTCAACTCCGGGCTGATGACCCGCTCTCGCTGCTTGCCCTTGTCCACCTCCGCACCGACACCCTTTGCAATAGCGTCTGCCACGTCCTGCTGTTTTCGGGCATCGGAGCCAGTGGCAACAGTATTTGCTGTCGAGCCTTCCGTGGAAGAGCCTGGTGTTGCTGAGGTTGATGGGAGACGTTGGCGAAGCTTGGGGGCGGGGAAGTTGTTCTTCTTGTCCACGGCTTCGACTAACCGTTGGAAGCGGCGGAGGAGGGCTTCGGCGCGGATGAGCGTTGTTTGGAGGTCCATGGTCCCGGAGAGTTCGTTGACTATTTCTTTTAGTGTTGCTGACAGACAGGTGGGTGAGGGGACGACTTACTGTACTTGAGCACCTCATCAAAGTGCTTAAGGTGATCCATGATAACGTCCCTATGCTTCTCCAGAATCGCCAAGGCTATGAAGAGATGGAAGCTACTGCTGAGATAGTCCGTCCACAAGCCCTCCCATAACCGTAGGATATCAGTCCAGTCAAATTCGCGCTTGTACCAGACAAGCAGCATCCGGAAGAAGAAAAAGAAGTTAGTAGAATCGGCGGACTGAAGGTGAAGGTATAGCTTGGGATCCATAAACTGGACTAGATGGTCAAGGGTGAGTAACTGATTCCGCATGCCTGATTGGTCTCTGAGGAAGTTGCGCTCCATGCGGTCCATGAAGCCGACAAAGGCCCAGAAAGCGATGGCATCGTCCTGAATCACGGCATAGATCGGGGCCAATAGATCGCTCATGCCCTGAACGTAGCCCAGGTCTTTGTTGTACTCGTTGTACGTCAGAAGCAAGTCCTTCATCTGCTCCAAATGTACGTTCGAGCCGACGTCAGCGAACGGTGAGTCTGGGTCGGGATGAGGTAGGTCCTCGCCCTCGAAGAGCTCGATATGGCGATCTGTTCGGTGTACATCCTTCTCTATAGCGCGAATTGCCCGCAATGGGCTAGAGTCAGCGAGATCCGACTACAACATTGCGATTGCGGAAAGCTTACCTATCCTCATCTTCTGCTCCTTCCACCATTCGCGCTCCTCAGTCGTGCCGGTGCCATCAAGCATGCGTTCCCACCAGTGGCCTTTAAGCCGAATATATTCGTCTCTCTTGCTGTTGGTCATGGCTTGTCGTTCGTCCTTTGAGCTGTCCCATTCATATACGCCAAGGAGGAACAACCATGCCTCCTTCCTCACGCCGTCTTTTGGATCCAGCCCGCCGTGGAACACTCTCTCCTTAACCTCATCCGGCGTAATCTGCAACCGACCAGTATGAGGATCAAACCAGCCATTCCACTCTTCAAGCGTAACCGGGTTCCTTCTTTCACTCATGGATAGCTTTCCAGCTTCCATGTCGAGTATCTCAAACTCTCCGACCGCACTGTCTTCCATTTCGAGCACATCTTGTGCTGTCCATATCCGCTGGGCTCTGTCCCTCTCGCTCTGTTCCGCAATGCCCATCGCCCATCGAGCAAGGTATATCCTCGCACTATCGAACTCATTCTGAAGCGTCAAAACATCCGGGTTCTTTAGCAGTCTTCTAATCTGCGGCGGAACATTCTTGTTCTCGGACACGCTCTGTGCCGTCCGTCGTGTGAATGTAGTGACTTGACTTAACTTCTCTAGGAAGTTCCACCTTGCTTCTTTCAACGCTTTCGTCACGGGATCCATACCACCATCCCTCTTACCACCAGGCGACGTAGCCCCCGCCTCCGCCGGCTGCTTCCCCTTATCCTTCCCATCCTTGGTAATCTTGCTAAACCCCAACCGATCCGCATCCGTCGGCTCAATCAGGTAAATGCTCGGTTCCGCCCCGCTCCTCTCCACCCGAACATACCTCTTCAACCACCTCAGCACCTCATCCCCGCCCCAAAACATCCCTCCTCCATCACCAAACGGATCGAAGCTCTCCCTCGCCAGCTTCTTCCGCTGCAGTATCGTGCTCTGACACTCCGAGTCGTGGAAGAACAGCGCCGGGAAGCTCTCCCCAGCCCGGGTGTTGATGACCACGCTGCCGAACCACCAGCCTATGCTCGGCGGGCGTACGAGTAGGCTGTAGACCTCGCTCACGGGTACCGCAAACGCATATGTGCCGACCGCGTCGCTATGTACTGTTGTGGTAGGCGGCGCTGGAACCAGATAGCTCTGCTTGGGCGGTGAATCTCCCTCCGCGAGATCGACTTTCACGTAGGTGTCGTAGTCATCGCCGAGAGAGGATTCAGGCACCCAGGCGAGGAGGAGGTTATGGGACTTGATTGTGCTGGCGGTCGAGGAGGAGGATGTGGGGCGGGTGGAGGTGTCGAGGGTAGTGCTGGGTGCAGGTTTCTGCTGGAGAAGGGCGATGAAACCCGGGATGTTGTCTTTCGCGGAGGGGGTCGGGTGAACGTATACCTAGTAGAGCAGGCCTTAGTCGACTAGTGCTCTGAGGACCTGGTGTGCGGAGATGGCTTACCTTGCTCTTACTATAGAGCAGCTTCACGCCCCTACCCGTGGTTGTATGTCTGATAGTATCATAGTCTCCTTCCTCGTCGTCACTCATGGCGTAGAACGAAGCTGAAGGCGACGGCGGAGAAGCAGGCGTCGCTTCCCGGTTTGGGGACTTTGTGCGCTCCGGAATCCGTTTCGTCATGTGGGTTTCTGTGCTATTGGGCTTTCTCGGAAGGATGTCTCGTGGATGTCATGATATGTGAAACAAGCAGCCGGAGTGTAGGGCAACGAGAGTCTAATGTACGGCTGCGAACACCCAGAAGCTTCGTCGTATCCAGTTACGCGGCACCGGGGCCATGACGAGGGCTCTCGCCAGAAACGGCGGGGTCTTGCATGATGTGGCGCAGCTCCCGCTCCAAGTGGCTTAGCTGACGAGGTCCGTGCTAATAGGCAGCTGCCCTGGACGGGAGCGGACGTAACTTCACGCAGTATGACTTTTGTCATATACCTCTCGCCAACGTTCACACAGGTATCAGATTCATCACTGTATGAACCGAATAATTACAGACTACGCCTCCGCGTGTCATCCTGCAACAGGCCCTTCTGATATACACAGCAAGGTGAACAATCGCGCATAAGGCTACTTCAGGCCATCCCCGTCTTTCCTAGCGTCCGTCGTGCTAGGCTAGTACTCCATAAGTCTCAACTTCTTTCCAACGTTTCTACGCGAGATGGCTTTCTCGCTAGGTCGTTCTGGCTCTTCGCTGGCTTTCAAAGCCTGCAAGAGCATGCCAGAGTCGAAGAATCCATCTATGAAAAAGGTTGAATCAGCAAATGAACAGCAAAATGCATAGAAATCTAACAAAGCAGGTGTAAGAAGGGGAGATCAGGTGCGAGTGTGTAAAGAAATGGGTATAACGATAATGTGCAACGACTTAGGAAAGAAATCTCGGATGATGAGCCAACACTCTTCCTTTCGTCCTATTCATACTCGAGACTGACAGCGAAACAGGAGGACTGTTCATGATAGCCGGCTCGAGTTGAGGACTCAAAGGCGGAGTGGGCAGACCATCTTTGATCAAAGCAGAAGGGGGAGTCCTACATCCACCAAGACCCTCATCGTCTGTAGCTTCCACACTATCTTCCGCAGGTGTTTGAGCTTCTCCAGTGATGACCTTGCCCCTGGTCTTGTGCTTGCTGCTGCGGCGTGCTCGCTCCTCCGCTTCTCGGGCTCGGCTGGCCATCTTGTCGGTCGATGTACCCCGGCGTTGTGTCTGCTTCAGGATCCTGCGAATTTCCATAAAATACGCCTCGATGGCATCAACGAAACGCTTGGTCTGACGGTGCTTGGAAGAGGCGCAGATAGAGACGCTGTTGTCCTTGATGATATAACCGATGCCAAAACCATCGCCCGAAGTAGGGCCAAACCCAAACTGTCGCAGAGACGGGTTGCCACAGTTTGACGTTGACAGGATCGTGTTGTTCAGCTTGTCCCAGCCAGAGTCGGTGAAGATGGCAGGCATGTTATGCGAGTGGTGATTATTACCTGATGGTGACCGTCCATGGGCGGAACCATTTTCTGATGCGTTATCTCGCGTTGGAGACGTAGGATCTACTTCGGAGCCCGTCTGAGGTGTAGAATATCCATTCGAATCCAGCCCATTGCTGCTGATTCCATCCACGTTCTCATCGAAAGCTCGTTGCCAGACACAGTACAGAGCGTACAGGTGCCGGTCTTGACCCTGAGCCTTGGCACACTCTTTAGTGATTGCTACGTGCTTCTCGCAAGCCTTCTTCAAGGTTTCAATCTTCTGATGGATCGGGTTGTCTCCCCAGAAGGTCTTGACGAATTCGACTGACTCGGGAGTAACCGGCCTAATCGCTTCTGTGCGGCCATGGTAGAATGCTTTGGTCATTGCCGGTTCGTAAACGCACTCCACTCTACCGTATAGCCCATAGTAAGCCGCTTGGAAAGCCATCTGGACAAAGGCATCTGGCGAGAAGCCCATCAAAGTCATGAAGTTCTTGCCGTAGGTCATGAAATCTAGCGTCTGGAACTCGTTTTGCTGGATGAGATCTGCCAGCCTGGTCTCAGCGAAGCGCAGAGCGATGGCCAATTCAGGAACCATGTCCCACTCCAACTTGTGTGGAGTTGTGCTGACATCTCCAAAACTATCTGGATCACGCTTTGCAGGATCAGGGCTCGTCGAAGCCCACAGACTAGGCGCATTGCCGTTGATGGTTCTTGCAAAGCGGAGAATGGTGTCCGTGTAAACGTCACTCGCGAATCGTAGCACAGTGTGGCCATCAACACCCGTATGCTCGAAGTTGATACCCGCGCTCCCGTTCTTGCAGACGATGATTTGAAGTTTATCGTACCACCTGTTGGTACACGTGCCGATCTGCACGCCTTGCTCAACCTTGCTTGTACCACATAGCATGTTCATGCACAGCTCCGAACCATTTGCGGGTTCCGTATAATCCAGGCACAAGACGAAAAGCGCCGAGTCGACAATGTTGAGGCAGTCCGCGTTGTTCTCCTCTCGGTTGAGCACGTCTCGTAAACCGGACCAGACTTTGCGGTTCTCCGTGCTCAGAACGCCAAGAGCCTGCCTGGCAGCATCCCGGATGGGTATCTGTTCAGCGTCGTCCACAATCACTTGGAGGTTGATCGTCAAGTCCTTTTCGGTCATAATGAGATCGGAGTTGTCATCGAGCACGTCGAACCAGTAAAAGGCCCCTCTGCAAAGCACAACAATGTGCTTCGAAGTCGGGTCCTGACCAATTTGGCAGCCATTCTCGGTCGGAATCCTTGCAGTACCAAACAAGCGCGAGTACTGGTACATGCACAGAGGGGTGCCGCGGATGGTGTCGGGCGGAAGCTCTTCCTTGCGGACAGCTCGCACAAATGACAAGGCCGACACGACTAGCGAGGCTGCTCTCGTGACTTGGTTGTTCCTTGCTGGGGTCGGGTCGTCCTCGAGCAAGAAGAACGGGTTTAGATTGAGCACAACTGGGTTGTCGAAGTTGAGGTAAGAATCGTACCCTAAGTATAGTTAGCATGCGGTTCGGAACGTAGCCCTATGGAGGCGGCGGACGTACAAAACTGTTCGATGTAGCTTGACTTGCCCTCGGCATACTTCTTCAGCTTCTCCTGTAGCCCGGGGCCTTCATGCTTTAGAAACTCATCAGCCACCAGTTTGCTTTCCTCATGCTCCCTTGATGACTGTAATGGTTTCAAAGCGGCCAGGTACTTCGTCAGAGTACTGTCAAGTTCCGGGATTGGTAGCTTAGGTAAGTCTTCCTCGTGGGCAAAAGTGACTCCGGGCTTCGATATGGTGGACTTGTGAGAGGCGAGTGGTTCTCTAGCTTCTTGCGAGAAGCCTTGTGTCTTTTCGCCTTCTGACGTGTCTGGCTTGACGCTGTCCTGCTTGGAGTTGTCTTGTTTATCGCCTGCCATGGCTCCGTTTAGAGATCTCGGGGAAGTGATCAGTCTGACTGGCATTTTGAAGAAAAGGATGGATGTCAGTATTTCAAGCGTGCAAGGGTGAGATGAAGGTAGCTATCGAAAGCAACCGCAACGCAGTGCGGTAGAAGTAATGGCAGTCGTGCAGGTAGTAAGGGGGCATTGAATGCTATAGAAGAGGCATAATAGTCGGGGTGCAGTGCTAGAATACGAGGGGAGGAAGAGCGAAGAGATTTATCAGAGATGGCAGTAAACACGGAACGAAATGAGAACAAAGATATATAAGTGTAGACATAGGCTGAAGCGCTTGATAGGGTGTATGGATCAAGGGAAGTTTATAGCGTCGTGACATGGAGGGGTAGCCTCCGTACACCCCACCATCACAACGTCTGACGGCGGAAAGCGCATGTGAAGATGGCACGCGAGATGGTTCCCACCAGCACCAAGCAGATGCACGAAGTCTTTCTGCCAGATCTAGGAAGCATGTGGTCCAGTGCAAGGGACAGACCAAACTCTTTGCCGCGGCTGCGCAACAGGAAGACGATGCGCCGACTCGCAGCAACGGAAATAAACATACCGTGTATGACTTCGCCAGGTCCACTTTTGCTTCCTAATACGACCCCCACACCCCAGGTTTCGGTAGCACTAGGATCGAGATATGTTAGTCCTTACCGGCAGTAGCCTATACGAATCTGTCCTGGGTGCCTGAGCTGGTGTAGTGGTTGGCAGTAAATGAGCTTTCCCGTGGTTGTATGTAGTAGTCTGGAGCTGTACAGCGGGATGTACTCTATGCCGGCTAATTCAAGCAAATTGAGGCTTTAGGATTGGTTCTAGAAGGTAGGATAAGGCTATGGAACAAGAAAGAGTAAGATATCAGCCCTAAGGATGTGAGTAGGTTGTAGGACAGGAAGGAACAAGAAGAAAATGCCTCGCAGGAACAAAGTGCTGCTCCAGGATATGAGGCGGATGAGTGGAAAAGCTATGGCAGCTATCTTGTGACTTGGCAGACCCTTCCCAAGCTGACAGTAGGAGGATAGTCCCCTGGATGATTGGGTACTTTCAAGTCAGACGCGGAGGAAGGGAGATGGGTATGAGGTAGCCGGCAGAACGTTATATTGTTGAAACTAGCTGATGCGGCCGGCTGGAAAGGTTATAGCCAACGGTAAAGACTGGGGACAGAGAAGCCCTGGGCCGCGCTGATGAACATGAGAAAGTTTCGAGGTAACCTGCAGTGCATGCTTTAAGCGTTGTCCATAGTGACAGTGTGCCCATGATGTCCAGGGCAGGCCATCAACCGAGATCAAGACAAGCCTCGAGCTTCACCTTCACCCCGCGAATGCGGAGAGGGACGGAGTCGAACGGCACCAGCACGGCAGCAGCGTCATGGCGCATGGCCTTCAGCCAAAACAAAACATCAGCTGCCCATCCATCGAGAAACAACAGCTGTCCTGCAAAGAACCTAGACCACCTGCAATCCCCGGCCAAACGGAAGCAAAAAAAGCAGCCCCGGCCATACACGGGAACATCCCATGGCTAGAACAGAATCTTCACATGTCAAAATCCTGAGGCATCCGTTTCTCCAAGACAATCCATGACCGACTTATTCACTACACTCCCTGACTTCTCCGCCAAGCAACACGCGCATCTGATACCGTCGCTTGAGAAGAATGGCATCACGACCACAGACTTACTCACGGTCGACGCCGCGGAGCTAGCGAAGAGGGCCCTAGTGCCCCCTGCAGCTGTTCGGCAGCTTGCCGACGACGTCCTGACCGCGCTGCAAGCGCAACTAGGCCTAGGACAAGAGCACAGAATACCGAAGCAGCGGGAACACACAGCTGTCGAGGACACTAAGTCACTGTACACCAATGGTGAACAGCTTGTCCAGCAATGGCGAACCATATCCACCCTCGATACAGTACTCGATGAAGCCCTGGGAGGAGGTATACCAACCGGTCAAGTGACAGAAATCACAGGGGAAAGGTGAGACTGCTCTCTTCACAAATCCAATTACACCACCAACTAACAACCTCCCCAGCGGCGCAGGCAAAACCCAACTCCTCCTTACCCTCCTCCTCTCCGCCCAACTTCTCCCCCACCACCGCTCCCCTCCCACCACCACACCAACCACACCATATACAACCATCTACATCTCCACCGAAGCCTCCCTCTCCACCCCCCGCCTAACCCAACTCCTCTCCGCCCACCCCTCCCTCCAAGCCACCCCAGCCTCCCTCAGCAACATCCTCTCCATCCAAACCCAAGACCTCGAAACGCAGGAGCACATCCTCCGCTATCAGCTCCCCGTCGCCCTCTCGAAACACGCGGTTTCCCTCGTCGTGGTCGACAGCATCGCCGCGAACTTCCGAGCTGAGTTCGACAATGGGCCTGGCGGTCGGCGCGGGAGAGCCGGAGGTGGTGGCATGGGAACGGGAGGAGGAGGAGGAGGGGTGGAGGGAAGGGAAAGGGGGCAGGTGGAGGCTATGGCGCGCAGGACCGTGATGCTCACGCAATTGGGGGCGCTGTTGAGGGAGATTGCGAGAAGGTGGGACGTCGCTGTTGTGGTGGCGAATCAGGTTGCGGATCGGTTTGAGCGGATTGCTGCTGCTGCTGCTGCTGCTACGACCATGCCACAAGGAAGTATGGGAGGGACGCGAGATAACGAGTTAGGTGGGACACTAGGGAGGGTCGAGGATCCCTTGACGTTGGATCACCAGCAGCGGTGGTTCACCGGGTGGGGAGATGATCCTAAGGGATCGGAACCGAATCAGAAGACGCCGTCGCTGGGACTCGTGTGGACCAATCAGATAGCGGCGAGGATAGCATTGATCAAGGAGCCTGTGGTGGATGACGCTCCGATCTCCTCGAATATTGCTTCTGGAACGCCTAGCTCCAGCGCACTGGACGAGCCCGTGGGAAGGGACGTCAAGTGGCGGCGCAAGATGCGTGTTGTTTTCGCGCCATGGGCGAAGCCTTCCAGGCCTGGACAGGGAGTAGAGTTTGTCATTACAAAGGAAGGGCTCAAGGCGGGTGCAAGAGAACAATAGTAGACATGCGCAAAGGTCAAGGCGACCAGGAGGACCATTGTTAAAGTCTTTGCATTCATTCGGCCTAGTAGGACATCTCATTGTGACTATGATACACCCCTTTTGGTAGATTCCTCCATAATAGCACAAGCAAAGCGCTGCTAAGCCTCAGGCAGAGGAGAGTTACAGTGCCGCGTGAAAAGCAAATCGACGAAGAGAAGAGTCAGCCCAACGATTGGGATTGACTACTGAGAGGGAGATCTGGGCGGATGAACTCTAATCCAGTGAAACCCCTATCTACCCCTTGTAATGCATCCGATGTGAGAACCCTGGAGACCTATTCCTGCAATTCCGAGATAACATACCGCCTTCGTATGGAGACATGGCGTAGCAACCCAGAACGCCGTTACCCAACCCCTAGCAATATGCTGTAGCAATAGTTTGCCATGCTTGAAGAAACTTTGCTCAGTTGAAACGCCAGGTTTCCTTTCCAAGCATCGCCATAGAAGGTGCGATTGTTCCATCGTGGGTGGGTCCTGACTCGAACAGGCCCATAGAATTCGGGCCTGCGCCGAGTGTGAGTGCCGGGTCCAAATCGCTGAGTGGGCTATACTCGGGACGTGGGACATGATGTACAGAGGCTACAGGCGTGGTATTACCGGCATCCGTGAAGGGTCGAAAAGAAGAGTTGTTAGTCATGCTGAAATCGAAGAAGCTTTCGACACTATGATCAAAGTGTTCGTGGTCATCTGTAGCTAGACTTTCCTGTGGAAACCTTGCAAGGTCGCCGGACAGAGTTACGTCGTTTGCTTTCGAAAGGGCCTGTGGTTCTGGATTCTCTTGCTTGAGACTGGCAAAGGCTTTTTCCGCTTTGTCCAATTCGCTTGACTCTAATCGGTGCGCACCCATCAGCTGTTGCTGAAATTGTTGTTCTGTCTGATATTGCGGTTGAGGCCTCCAGGGCTCAGTGATCCCGTTTTGCTGTAGATAAGATACTTGTGCAAGTTTCGAGTAAGTCATCTCTTGCTTCTGGTAAGGAGTCAACTGGCTTTTGTCGTCGCTACGTCCGGAGATAGAGGAACGAGTTCCGGGTGTCGATGGGGTTGACACTTCCTTCCCTCCGTACTGCGGCGAAAAGCCACCCTTCTTAAGGTATGGCGACGTGTAGTACTTGGGCTTCCTCAGGTACGAATTCCTCAGGTAGGGGTACTTCTGGATCAAGGCAAGATACTCCGGATCTATCGGCTGCGAAGGCTCACGCTTGTGGTGGGAGCTCTTGCTGTGGGGTAGGTGGCCAGATCGTACTGCCGCGCGAGCCTCGGATAGCGAGGGGATGGAATGCTGCTTTTGATGGATTTTTGGAGGCTGATGGCCCATCATGTTAGCAACAGGAGCCTTGGATCGGGGTGGTGGCGGTGCATTAATGGGCTGAGCACCGTTTGGATGAGGCGCTAGCGCCGGATTTCCAGGACGAGGATACGATCCAACAGATGGCGAGCCCTGGCCGTCGACCGGTGCATAAGGTGACTGAGCGGGGAAAGATGAGTCGAAGTTTTGAGGGCTACCGCTGGAGCCATACGACCCGCGCATTGCTTGTTGAGTCATCTGAGGCGGCGACGGATTCTGCGGGTCATTACCGTAAGGGAATCTGTATTGGCGCATCTCCGCCGGAGCTTCTCCATTGGCAGCCTGCAGACCGGTCGGACTCAACGCTGGACCTTGCGCTCCCTTCTTTGACGCATCCGCTTGGAAGTGCCTCTGCGTAGCCAATGCTTTCGCGTCCACATAATACCCGCCGGCGGGCGTCTTAGGTTTATATTCATACGGCTTTTCGTTCTTCAGTTGCGGCTGCGGCTGCGGCTGCGAGGTGCGCGCCTGTTGGGCCTGAGCAAACTGCTGACGAGCGTGTGCCATAGCTCCATTCAAAGCTTGGATGTTGCTTCCAGTAGGATACGATGCGGGATAAGAGCGACGTTGTTGCTGCAATTGTGCGGGGGTAGCGGCCGGCGCAGGCTTGACAGTATCCAAGAAATTACTTCTGATGTTGTAGCGGGGCTTGCTTGGGTCTTCGGTGTACTGGTCCCTTGCTTCTGTCGACGTCTTGGGCAAATAATGCCAGATCTGGTTTTCTCTAGCCAAATCGATTCTGACTTGATATCGGTTGCGGACCTCTTCGGCAAGGCAGGTGTTGAACTCAGCCCATTTGTTGACAGAGCCCTCCGTAAAGAGTTCATCTTGGACTGGTGGCGCATCGAGCCTATTTGCTACGTTTACCGAGGCAAGATTCATATGGGCAGGTAGGGGTTTGGCCGAAGGCGATGGCTTGAGCAGTTGCGATTCGCCGGGATCGTTCACACAAAGCCACTTCCACTCCACTTCGAGATGACCACTGTAATCTGTTAGTGGATAGCTATTTTGATAAGGCAGGCCGGGAACATACCCTTCTGGGAGAAGATTGATCAAGACGGACATCTCCGAAGGTCTATTCTCGACGACAACACCGGCAAAGATCTCACCGCCTAGGTGCTGCGCTTGGATTACATCTGTGGTTTTGAGAGATCTTGCATACTCCAGTATGAGCTTGTTGCTTTCCAGTGAATCAACGTCGATATTCTTTGCTCGCCTGGGACGATGGAATCGACACCGGAAGTCGTAGCCTTCCGTGTAGTACTCGGTGCCATCTTCACCCCAAGTAGGAGTGGGACCACAGTCCACACGGACACCGGCAGCTGCTGCGCAGGTAGCATGGAAGGCTCTGGTACACTTCCTGTTCGCACATTGGAAGCAAGAACCCCTCTTGGAGCGGCAGAAGTTGCACTTCAGATCTAGGCGCGCCTTTTCGATACCAGCAACATTCATCACCACCTCTTTACCGTCCTTTTCGACGATATAAGTCTCGTTGGTATACAACGCGCATATGCGATGGACTTTTTGGCCGTTCTCGGTGGGGAGAAGCGGTTCACCCTCCAAGTCGTTGGGGCATAGGGCGCAAGATACTTTGCTCGGTGCTCGGATCCGGATACGAATACGCTTGGCCTTAGGCTTGTCTGTTGCGGTGTCTTTACCACGAGCATCCCGCTTTCGTTTTCGAGAAGAGGGTTTTGGCTTGACGCTAGCGGGCGGACTGGGTAGACCGCTTGTTTCAGCTTCAAGAGCGTCGTCGTCTTCATCTTCGTCCTCGTCCGTTTCTTCCTCGTATTCTGGAGTTGGTTCACCTCTTAGTTTCCTTTCGATATCCGCGACATCAACCCAGACGCTATCGGCTTCGCAGTCGCACTTCTTGGCGATTCTGCCATAGTCGAGCCAGGCTTCAGTTGCAAAGTTGACAGACTCGGCACAGTTGTAGCCCAAGTTGTAGCCGGAGTGATAGCCGTAAGGGTAGGTGATGACAAACTCGCCTTCGTTGTGCACAAGTTTGTTGACGGTAATGTTGAATTGGGACTTTAGGAGCGCCGGAGAGATCAGGTAAGTCTTGTGCCTGAGGAACTGACTGCAATTCTTCGAATCATTAGGCCATATGCTCTTCATGGCGGCTTCGAAACGCCGGGCATCTTCTTGCGAAATGCTGTACCACTGCTTTGGCGCACCAAAATGAATGTAGTTGATACTGTAGAGATCGACGTCTTCCAAATGCCAAGCAAAAGTAGCTTTCCACATGCCAAGATATAGATAGGCTGTATTGACACCGGGAATCTTTTGACCGAGGACATCCAGCAGGTTCGGCAATTTGGCGACGTTCCAGGAAGTAGTCCTGTCATCGAACAGGGAGCCAGGCATGTCTGCGCCGTACATGGGTGGGGCATACATCAGACTCTTCCAGTAATTCGTCTCGAGCTCCTGACATCGCTCGGCGGTGAACTCATCGAGACCCTCGAAATGATAGTCGAAGTCTTTGAAGGCCTCTTCATCGATTTCATCTACGACATCACGGCGGTTGTACTTTCTGCGAGCCGCTACGGACGACTTGGGTTGGCGGCCTCTGGGCTTGATTGGTGAAATCTCGTCTTCTTGATCCTCCAATTTGACGTCCAAAGGCTTCTGGTCAGGCGATGTAGGGGTTGGTGGAGCGTCGCGAGCTGTCTTGCGAGATTTGCTACTCCGACGGGTGTTCCTGTCATCATCGGCCAGTTGCCGCTTGCGGCCTCTTCCAGGCGGTCTTCCAGGCCCTCGCTTCCTCTTCGGAGCATCACTGTCACCATCATCAAGCGTAGGTGCTGGGGACGCGGCTCCACTGGTCCTTGTGGCCCTTGTTCTGGTTCCCGCCTTTCCACCTCGAATGGTTGATTCCTGGTTTCTCCGACGTTCGCCTCGCTTTGCCGGAGGTTGGTGTTGGGGTTCCTCGCACAGCGCCTTCCACTGCGGTAGATTGTAAGACCGTTGTTTCTCGATGTTTGCCTGGGTCCAGGTGCCATGGGTGCCGGCCATTGCGAACTCTTGGTTGATGGGATTCTTGATTCGGATGCTCTTCACTGCCTCGTCAAGGGCAGGTAGGCTGTCACGCCTGGAGTAGAAGCACTGTAAGTGACGGCAACCTGGGTTGAAGGCGTTGGATTGCTTACCATTCTTTTGGCGGGATCACCTTCACAATACCGGAGCGCATACCGTACTTGTCTATCTTATCGATGAATCGCTTAAAGTCGCGGAACTGTGCCATGGTCTAGGATTGATTGTCTTAGCATATATCCACATGCAACCAGATGATGCAGCGAAACGTTCGTGGTCGGATGTTTCAAAAGTATTCCCTAGCACATACTGGCTTGAAGATTGGTATTCTTCCTCCCTCGTAGTAGTGGTCCGGCTCGATTTCTCCATCGTCATCTTCCTCATCATCATCGCCTTCCAACTTGTCGCCTTCCGCATCCAGGTCTGACAAGTCAGACGATGCATCGCCCATCTTGTCAAAATCCTCGCTCGTGGGTGGCGTAAGTGCCGGTTTGGTGTCTGGAAGGTCGCCTGCATGAACGGGCAGCATGGCTGCCTCTGCAGAGACCTCCATCGCGATAAGGCCGGCGAGGAGGTTAGGCGTCGTGTTGCGACTTCCTCGTGTCTTCGTCTAGGAAAGGGTTCATGTGCGGTTGGTGCTGATCCGAGGGCGCGATATGATGCGTGCGATGTGCAGGCCGAGGGGTTGGAAGTACTGGAAGGGAATTGAGGACCAAGAGTACCGTAAGACGGGAGGGATTGTCACGGGCAAAGCAGCCGCAGTCCGTTGTTGTTCCGCCCAAACTACTGGAATGATGTATCGCAACAAATGAATAGGGCAAGACGTTGTGATCAGGCGGTTGTCATTCGAGTGTCGAATTACCAGTGCACACCAGGCATGATGGACATTGAGATGTTGGAATCGTAAGTTGCGGGCTTCGCTGAGGAGCTGGGCTAAGCCGTTTTCGTAACTAGCGGATTATGGTGCATGGGCCACGTCCTAATCCGAAATCGTGGCGCTCACAGGCCACACAGAAGCACGGAGGTCAATGAACAGAGTCCTCGGGCTTTCAATAACAGAGCGTAAAGGTTCACATTGTGCTGGTGCTTGCTGTATCGCATGAGATAACAAGCACTCATCGGAGTCACTTGCTGTCGTTGTTGTTGTCATGATCCCGAAACAAAGATATAGGATCACTATCACAATATAGACAATAGACCTTTGAGGAGGATGACGAAATGCGTTGAACGGTACCTTGCATGGCCGTTGTTCGGGCGGAAGTTGAGAAAGCAGTCTGATTTGCATCTGATGAGGGTGGGAAACCATGTGGCTTACAAACGTGGGGTGGAGTGAGGACAGCGTGGACTAATAAGCTACTACTCCGTGCGTATCATCAAACGTGGAAGCTTGCGGCGAACTGTTCCTCCTGAGTGCTGAACTAATAGCGTGACCCGAGCTCCTTCACCACCGGCCTCACCTTCAGCCAGAGCTTCGTGTCCGCTCATTGGCCCTGCCCTGGAGCAGACCCTGCCCGCACTTAGACATCACTCAACAGGAACAGGTCTCATACTGAGCTCAAACTGTCCCTGTTTGGCAGACATGATACGTGCCTACCGTCGCCGACTTCGCTTCCTGTAGACTCCTACTAGGGAAACGTTCACTTCCGTCATGCGAATCTCATGTCTCTGTCGTTCTTTCATCGCTTCAAGCAAGATGCTATCGTGCTTCCATTTGGCATTTCTCTTGTTTCTTTAGGATCGGAACGTCACAACCACTATTGCTCAGGGTCTCAGCTTGGGAGCTGACAGGACCAAATCTGAGGTGCAGATGCATCCGGCGAGTACACGAGATTATCTGCGTTGGGATCTACAGGTCATGCAGATGAAAGAACTATCTCTCTTGGATGACAGAATCCATGACGGTGAGGAAAAGGACCTCCATCGAAACTCGACCTGGACAAGACACTGTGTTTGGGAATAAGATAGCCTAACACGAACGAAGCAATGTAAAGCAGATGCGGTTCGGTGGAATCTGCCCACAACAAGTGGTGGCCAGGACGTGTCCCTTACGAACCTTTGGATGTTCCTCTCGATGGCCAATTAGCCGATATCATCCTCAAAATACAAGAAACATCATGTCCGATCAGTGCCTGGTACTCATGAAATATGCTTAAAGATGATGTCCTCGAGTCGTCCGTAAAAGTGCAGAAGTAGACGCTCCCATTTAAGCTTATCCGGACCAAGCAATGCTGTTCCAATAATGTTCGGTGGAGAACCGAAGTCAGAGGCTCTTTGGAGATATAAAACTCTACAAGAACAGTTCACATCTTCTGGATCTCATCAACCTGCCGCAATTTGCATTTGATTATAACAGGGCATTTTCAAATCTTGATACCCGTTCTTTGAGTTACTCGAGCAAGTAAAAACCTAGCATGGATTACGAAAAAGTTACTGCGGAATACGCATATACTATTCCCTCTCCTTCAGCCTACCTCCCGAACGCTGAGGCGACCAGAAGAGGACGGGTCGTTCGCTTTCGGAACGGAGCTCCATGCAAGCCCTGGGGAATACGGATCAAAGTTTTTGATGAAGGACACAAGTTTGTCAAAACGTGCGCTTGCGGCCGTTCTGCAACACTACCTGTTCCCGGCGTTTGTCCTCAGCCAGTACTAAGAGCAAAGGAAGACCTTGACGACATTCCATTATTGACTCTTCCTCCTCCGGTTATACCCATCGGGGGCTTGGACAAGGGTATACAAACGCCGGTCATCGTTGCAGAAGCTTCAAGGACTGCGTCAGAGTCTCTACACGAAGGGATGTCACGTCTTCTGCTCTCGGCGTGAAAGATATCTACTGAAGCGGACCTGAAACTACGGACGGTATCCATGAGCGTAAGCTCCATCACAAAATCGGCTTCATCATACCAGACCAACGGGTTTAATAACAGTACAACCTTGAGAGGGTGGAAGCTTGCTTCAAAGAGGACGCTTGCAACAATAAAACATAACCAAAGGGGATTCGGGGTATCAACCGGTATTTTCAAAGATTGAACTATGTACCGTCTAACGACCATGCTGCCCTTTTGCGTTTGAATACAAGCGCTACGTTACCACAGCCACTTGCTGTGATAAATTTCTTCTCGCATTGTTCAGTGTAGGATGTTGGTGCACGGCGAAACCGACGTGCAGCAACGAAGCACTGGGCAATCAACTGCTCTTACCATAGAGTGGGCTTTGCCCCTCCAGTTAGCAAAACAGTATTTGTGAAGATGCCTAGCGTTACCGTACTTATTAATAGTGAGCTTATCTGAACTTCTCGTTCCTGAGCGGCCCGTGTTCGCGCGCAGTGAGCGATCAGTGCTGCCTAGAAGGTGTCTCAAAGCATGCCCTGCGTAGCCACGAAGATCAACTGAATGACGATTTTCTTCGCTTGCTCTGACACATGAGAGCTGCTTAAAGCGGTCTATGAAATTGTCCAGAGCGTGGTAGGCATCAACGTTCAGTTCCTTAAAAAGTGTTTGTTGACGCGTAGGCCGTTCGGCTGGCCCGAGGGCATGTCCAGCATCTTGGTGACCGATCTCCATAGACTCCGTGGGGGCACGGCCTAGCGCTAATATGCATTGTGCTCTGTCCCCACATAGCTCGCGCAGACTGCCTAAAGACATGGTCGACACGTTGGCGGTGGCTCATCATACGTGCATGAGTAGCTATTGATTGTGGCTACTTTCTCTTAACCCTGGGCGTAGGCGTCCACATGTCCCTCCCTCCACTACCTTGTGCACCCGTTCTTCCAAATGACCCTCCCATCCCATGCGCAACAGGCGTTCCCACTCTACTCAATAACTTTTGCGCTGCAGGCGTCAGACTGTCTGCTCTTGTTCCTGGCGTGCCCGGCATCCTCGGCGTCATGCTCGACTCGCCCCTGCCACCGGCAGCACTCCGCTTCTTAGCCACTTTGTCAACCATACGATGATGCAAGTCTTCCCGCTTACTAGCGCTTCTGATATGGAACGGGTTTCCACCGCCATCCGAAGCGGAAAGCATAGATGAGAGTAGCGAGGCGTTCGACGGATGATTTGGCGGAGGGGGCGGCGGCTCTTCCTCATCCACGAACGTGTATCCGTTCACCCTGGGTGTCTCTGCTCCTGTGTAACCTGGTTCTGACTCTGTAGGTCGAGGTCGCCCGGCGATTGCTGCGTTGATGGCTGATATTGACGGTGACGGTGGGATCTGGGGCTCCGAGTCTTCGGGTAGCGCACGTAGTCGTGTGTTGTCGTAGACCACTTGCCTCGGCGGCGCATTGGAAGCCTCCTGCGCCACTTGTGCTACTGTCATGTGTGTATCCTCGATTGATTCGGGGGCGAACATGAAGGTGTTCCGGGCAGCGGAGGGTTTGAAGTCCACCATTGCCTTGCGATCTTCGAGTTGGGAGGATCGCAGGATAAGCTGTGTTCCGTCTGCCGTTGCAGTACTAGGTCTTCCTGAGGTGAGTAGCCTTGCCTCCCGTTCGCGATATGCGATTTGCCTTGCGGAGGGTATCTTGTTTCCATTGTACGCCCAAGCGTACTTCTCCGATCTCTTAACGTTCTGTTTGTCCAACAGTGCGTTGAAGCTCTCGTTATCTTCAGACGTATACTTTGCTTGGAAAGCACCTAGACTCATATTCACATCCACCTCCTCCGCCTTGTCCCCTCGCGCCGCCCCAGAGTCCGTCGGTGCTACCGATTGTGGTGTGTCCCCCAGCCAGCCTCTCGGCGTCTCCTCTGCTCTGCCTGTGAGAGGTGTCTCGCCTGCCCTTCCCATGACAGGCGTCATACTTGTCCCTCTCCGCCCACGTAGCCTCCTCCCATCCGGTCCAGGTGTCATCACCTCCGTTAACTTCCTTCCTGCATCAGCAATCCATTGACTGTCCCGCGAGTCTAGCGCATCGAGATACTCCTGCTGATGTTGGGTTTCCAGTAAGCCTGGGAAGAAGTCTCGCGCTATTATATGAGAGAGCGCTGAAGTGTACGTGTCTTCGTCTATGACTTTGGGAGGCCGCTTTATGCGCTTTGGAGGCGGTGGTGGGGGCATAAGGGAGGTGTCGGCGGCGCGTTTGGTCAGGGCTGTGGAGGAGGAGGGTTGTTGTGCGGGCGCCATGCTGGTATGGGTGAATGGTATTGAAGAACAACAATGAGAGCTTTGAAATGTTGTACACAAGGCGTGTTTTGGGTTTCCTGAACCCTACTTTAAGGCAGTCGCAATTGGATTGAACTTCCCAGTCCCTGACGAAAGTCGGACGCCAAGGCTCAGCCCTACCCGCTTTCTCTATCACCGAACTTATCTCCGACCTACGTTCTCAGCGCGACTCTGCTCCTCGTTTTCCAGTGTCTGTTTTCACTGCACCATGGCAGATGAAGACCCTGAGAGACCCTTAGCAGTTTTGGCTGCTAGCACAACGCTCAGAAATACTCCATCCTCAGCCAAAGTAAAAAAGCGCAAGAAGTCAAAAGCTCAAGAGCAGCCCACTATCCACGCTCAGCATACCCTTCGCAACCCGCCCTGGACTTACCTCCACATAGCTCTCCTCATTATCCCAGCTGTGCCCTCCAATCCCCCCACTGAACCCTTGGATGCAGTCACAGCACTATCATACCTCCGTTCAGCGCTCTCGCAGTTCCTTGGGCTAACAGGAACCGCGATACCGATCGACATAATGAAGATAGAAGGCAGAGACGTGTGGGTTCGCGTACCAAGAGAGGACGGCAGCGCCGTTGTTGCTGGTGTCGGGGCATGGCTAAGGGAGGAGAGGGAGAGAAGCGTTGGATGGAGGGTTGTCGGGCGAAGTGAGTGGTTGGGAGGATTGGCGCATGGGGATGGCAAGGGGTTATTCGAAGATTGAACCCGCACATTGCAATTATTTGCAAGTGATGATGCAGGCGCTGCTGGCCGCTCTTACAAAGTTGAACCGGCGACGTAAGCGGAACAAATCTTTGAACAAGCGGTTTGGGTTCTCAGAGGCATGTCGCTCCGTGGGGGCGTTCGGAAGATCCATTGCGAGAAAGTCTTTCCGAGACTTGCAGATTATATGGGTACGTTAAAGCTGTTTGTAGCCAACACTCCGCGCATCCTTGCTCCTGTTGCAAGCTCATAACATGACAGGAATCAGAAATGCAGAGGTAGAATGAGGTCGCATCCACCGTGCGGGCGGCTTTGACATTGCGGACGACGCCCTCAAGAGAAGTGTATAGACCAAGAGTTTGATGGATCTGACATATCGGCGACAGCTAACGTACCTGCGCCACCAACCTCGACAACTCCAATGTGTCTTTACAATTTCCAACGATATGCAAGGCGTCCATTCCGGGTCATGCTTCTCATCAACATCTCGGTCAATACAAAGCCGACCGTCTCTGGGACAAGTAATCCAAGGTAAAGAAAAAGCAGATGAAGCGCTACATGACCAACGTTCCACATGCTATGCCATCCTCAATTGTATCCAAAGGCCCCCCTTTTCTCCCTGTACTCCTCGAAGCTCTGAACGGATGGCGCGGGACCACCCGATCCTGGCCCGCCGATGCCGTTCGGACCCCTGGAACCCTTGCCGTTCGCTTCTTGAGCCAGCCTTTGCTCTTCCCACGCTGCCTCTTCTTCGGCAATCATAGCGTGGAATTTGTGCTTGTCACCACGCATGAAGTAGACAGGAGGTGCTTTACGTTGTGCTGCCGCTGCATTAACCAGGATGTGCTTGACAGGTGACCCTAAGGTTCATTAGTAAGAAAGCCCAGTTCAGAGTCCCCTGAATCTACTTGTCTCACTTACCAGGTGTTTCAAACATGGACTCCCCCAGCAACCGCTCCATTACTGTACGGAGTCCACGTGCACCCGTTCCCATGTTGCCTGCGGCCTTTGCTATCTCCCTCAGCGCTCCGCTGGTGAACCGGAGCTCAATGCCACTTAATGAGAAGAGTTGCTCGTATTGCTTGAGCAATGAGTTACGCGGTTCCGTGAGCACTCTTACCAGCGCTTCTTCATCGAGCGACGAAAGAGCACATGAAATAGGTATCCTGCCGACAAGTTCTGGAATCATCCCATACTTTTGCAGATCCCCTGGTTCTACCAGATCCAGTGTGTTATAGGTCATTTCGCTATTGGCACTGCTTCCTGTGATTGGGTCTGTCGCAGGTGTATAGAATGGTACGTGCCTGCGAAATAGCTCGTCTTCTCCTTTTAGGGTTGTATCGAACGGCTTGTCCGACGCTGACGGTGCGGCTCGGACATTCGCCCCAAAACCGATACTACCTTTCGCTATCCGATCCAGGATCGTCTTGTGCAGCCCAATGAAAGCACCGGTGAAGATGAAGAGAATGTTATCTGTCCGGACATTGAAGACTTCTCCTTTTCCGCCTGGAGGACCTTGCGGGTTCAGACCACCTCCTATCCCAGTGCTAGACGGGAACCCTCCGCCGGGCATCATATTGGGTGACGATCCTCTGGTATTGTTAGGAGGACCACCTGCGCTTCGCTCAGGCTTAGCCTGAATCTGAAGGGTGGTGCCTTCGACGATCTTTAGTAGTGCTTGCTGAACACCCTCCCCGCTTACGTCTTTGCCATGGCTAACTTTCGCCGTTGCAATCTTATCCACTTCGTCAAGAATGATAATGCCCCTCTCGGCTTTCGCCACATTGTAGTTTGCCGCTGCAAGAAGCCGCTGCACACAAACTTCTGCATCCTCCCCGATATAACCAGCTTGCGTAAAAGGGGTGCAGTCGGACATGCTGAAGGGTACATCAAGTACTCTGGCGAGGGTTTTGGCAAGGAGCGTCTTCCCGACTCCAGACGGACCGAGAAGCATAACATTGGACTTCTCTATGGTGGTCGGTGTGGTATCAATGATAGCACCGGGCGGAGGTGCCGGCGGTTGTGGTTGTGAGAATGGAGGATATAGATGGACCGTAGGCTGCTGCCCTGGAAACTCATCTGCACTCCCTATAAGTTCTGCTCGACCACCGCTTAGGTGCTGCAGCGAGAGCTCGTTACCTTCTACCGGATGTCTCTTCCCCAGCTCCCGTCTCTGTTGTTGCGCTATAAGCTCTTCCTCCTCATCCTCCCTCCTCTGGAGCTCCTGTATCCTCTGGTAATGGTTGTACACTGCCACGCTGAGCACCTTTTTGGCCCGCTCCTGCCCGACTACGAACTGGTCGAGGTGGTCCTTCAGAGCCCTGGGTGTAATCCGGGGAGCTCCGACCATGGACGCACCTCCCAAGGGTCCGGTGGTGGTCTCTCGGGGCTCGTAGACCCCATTGAACGGTTGGTTGGAGAAGTCGGAGCGGTGAAACTGTCCGGTCTGCCGACATGTTGACGTGGCGAAACTACGTGTGATGTAGTAGATCGAGATGTAGGAACGCTGCACTTTGGCAGGTATAGGTCGTGTAGCTATGGCCATCTTCCGCTTGTGCTGGCCGGGCCTTTGAGACTTGACGGCTACCGACCCCAAGGCTGTTGTCGTCTGATTAATAACATGCGCCGACAGTGATACAGCGCGTGACGAACTCAAATCACCGGGGAGTTGCAGAAGCTTTATTGACGGTAAGTCGCAGCAGTGCAATGAAGTCGAACATCTGCACTTGTGTGTCCAGAGGTATCCAAGTCCACGTCCACAGCACCCGACCTCTTGGAGCTCTTCCGTCCGTTAGCTGAGCCATCTGTCGAGCGGAGGTCTGGGGGTGGGGGTAGCCCGAGCCCGGAGTGAGCCATCCCAAGGCGGTAAGCGCGGGGCAGGAGGGCGAGGAGGCGTTTCCGCTTCATCTAAGGTTCCCTATCGCGGCGTTGAACAATTGCAGGTTGTCCTCCTCCAATGTCTAATAGATCCTGCGCGGGTTCCGGTTCAGGATCCAATTTCCAGTAAGCATAATATCCAATTGACTGTGGCAACTCTTAAAGATAACTGTACACCGACACCCACTGCTTCCGACAAAAAGGCCGTTTGGCTGCTGAGGCTTTGCATCCGAATTTGCTGAGGAAGTCGATCTCCGGGAGCTTTGCTCCCTCGGGTTACTTCCACTGCGTCGGACCATGCTATGACGTTTCCGAGCGTTGGAACCAGAGCTTTGGAGGTCAACAAATCTAATTGCAAGCTCGGTGCTGCAGGGCAATGGATTAGGTGAGGGGACCTCAGTCCGCAGTCTACCAGGTACATAAAGTTTGTACATGATTGAGCTTGCGCTGGTACAAGGGTACAGTATCTCTGGATGAAAATCCCAAGTGCATAACAATAACCCGCCCCGCCCGATTGGCATTCAGTGCGCTGTGTTTCTTCAAACCTTATCGTGTACCCCAATTGAAATATCAACCCTCGTTCCCGCCCTTGAAGCTGCCATACTCTGCTTCCCATCCTTCTCCCAAACTTATTGCGCAACCTTCACCCTCGGTGATATACTTCAATTCGTTTTAGAGTAGCTTCAGCAATCACGATGGAACTCAATCAGACGTCCGACAACTCGGTACTGGGCGAACCAGCCGACAGCAGCATACCAGCAGATGGCACAGGTACGGTCCGGTGCGATGTGTATCAACCACTGTAGTAGGGCTAATTGTCGTAGGCATCGTCAATGTGGATCCCTGGCTGGGCCCTTTCAAAGATGACCTGCGTCGAAGATACGCCAAAGCGCAACAATGGATCAAGACTATCAATGATACCGAAGGTGGACTGGAGAAGTTCAGCAGGGTGAGGCCATGGACATAAGCTTCCTAATTGACCTGAAGATACTGACTGATCTGGTAAAGGGTTTCGAGAAGTTCGGATTCAATGTCAAGACCAACAACGATATCGTCTATCGAGAATGGGCACCCAGTGCGCTCGAGGCATACCTGATGGGGGATTTCAGTACGGCACAGGTATCTCTGTCTCTATGAATTAGTATTGACGGTGCACGCAGACGGATGGAATCGCAACGCCACTCCTATGAAGAAGGACAACTACGGAGTCTGGGAGGTAACGCTCCCAGCTAAAAACGGACAACCTGCCATTCCCCATGATTCTAAGGTCAAGGTACGCTATCCCAACCGCTCCGGTTTCGGAAGGATGCTGAGGACATGCAGATCTCGATGGTCATACCCAACAGTCATGAACGCGCCGAACGTGTGCCTGCTTGGATCACCCGAGTTACTCAGAACCTGGCGGAATCTCCGGTGTACGATGCTCGGTTCTGGAATCCACCAAAAGACCAGAGATACGTTTTCAAGAATCAGCGGCCCCCAAAGCCAAAGAGTGCTCGCATCTACGAAGCCCACGTTGGTATATCATCACCGGAACCGAAGGTTGCCACGTACAAGGAGTTCACACATAACGTCCTACCTAGGATAAAGCACTTGGGATACAATGTCATCCAGCTCATGGCTATCATGGAACATGCCTACTATGCAAGCTTCGGCTACCAGATCAACAGCTTTTTCGCTGCCAGTAGTCGTTATGGGTTCCCTGATGATTTGAAGGAACTCATTGATACCGCGCACGGTATGGGCATCACCGTGCTCCTGGATGTGGTCCACAGCCACGCGTCCAAGAATGTCTTGGACGGATTGAACATGTTTGACGGCAGTGATCATTTGTACTTCCACGAGGGAGCAAAGGGCAGACATGAGTTGTGGGACAGCAGGCTATTCAACTATGGCCACCATGAAGTCCTGCGATTTCTCCTTAGTAACCTGAGGTTTTGGATGGATGAGTATCAGTTTGATGGTTTCCGATTCGACGGTGTGACGAGCATCTTATATTCGCACCATGGCATTGGAACGTGAGTGCAAACTTTGGCTGCAAAACTGATATATGCTAACCAGCTGTCTCCAGAGGCTTCTCCGGCGGCTACCACGAGTACTTTGGAGCGGGTGTCGACGAGGAGGGTGTTGTCTACCTCATGCTCGCTAACGAGATGCTGCATCAGATCTACCCTGGCTCTATTACAATCGCTGAAGATGTTTCAGGCATGCCGGGCTTGTGTGTTTCACTGTCGCTAGGAGGAATAGGATTCGACTACCGACTTGCAATGGCAATTCCGGACCTGTACATTAAATGGTTGAAGGAGAAGCAAGACATCGACTGGGACATGGGCAACCTCTGCTTCACCCTGACCAACCGTCGACACGGAGAGAAGACCATAGCCTATGCAGAGTCGCATGACCAAGCGTAAGTCGAAAATAGCGAACCTTTTGTGTTATAGTGCTGACAGATTACCCAGCTTGGTCGGCGATAAGACGTTACTGTTCTGGCTCTGCGACAAGGAAATGTACACCAACATGTCAGTCTTGACTGACTTCACTCCTGTCATCGAAAGAGGCCTCTCGCTACACAAGCTCATCAGATTGGTCACACATGGCCTGGGAGGTGAAGGATACCTCAACTTCGAAGGAAATGAGTTCGGTCATCCTGAATGGCTCGACTTCCCGAGAGAGGGCAACAACAACAGCTTCCACTACGCTCGTCGCCAATTCAACTTGGTCGATGATCAGCTTTTAAGATACCGGTTCCTCAACGAGTTCGACAGCAAGATGCAATGGACCGAAGAGAAGTATGGCTGGCTACATGCTCCTCAGGCATACATCAGCTTGAAGCATGAAGGCGACAAAGTGATTGTGTTCGAGCGTGGTGGCTTGTTATGGATCTTCAATTTCCACCCTTCAAGCAGCTTCACGGACTACAGGGTTGGTGTCGAACAAGCTGGTACTTACAGGATTGTTATCAACACAGACGCCGAGGCATTCGGAGGTCGCGGAAGGATAAAGGAGGACACGCGTTTCTTCACTACCCCCTTTGGCTGGAATGGTCGGGCCAACTTCCTGCAGGTCTACATTCCAACAAGAACTGCAATTGTAAGTCAAGCGCGCTGCGCGCGGTATCAGCCTCATGCAGGAACAGTTGCTAACGTGCTGATCAGGTCATGGCCCTTGAGGATACGCTCTAAGAGATATTCTACACCTACTGCTCAGCAGTATCTTCTCTTTTCTCATTTGATTAGTACCATTGCGGAAACCATAGACAAAAGTAAGTGTGATGGACGATAGCTGGAATAATAAATAGCATTGATCATGTGACATGTATGAAGACTGTTAGTAATGACCACGATAAACAGTATCAAATACTAGCAGCATTGCGTTTAGATGAGATTGTAAATATTTACTGTCGCATCGTAAGCATACGAGAATATGCGAGGGTGAATCTAATCAACTGCAACTGCATATCCTCAAGAATGATGTAGTCGGACATTGAGCCGTGATGAGGAGCTCCGAGCAGGGGGTGGTGGAGCTAACCTACCTAGCAAAGCTTCGCTTATGTAACTCCCGTCTGTCCTGATCACAACCTCGACGACAACTTCTTCCTACCTCTCTCACCAGAAGCTCACCCATCAACCCCATCTCCACTCTCGTCTCCATAGCTCTTGCAGCATCTCAAAATGCTTAAGAGGTACGATTGAACGCATTCCATGTGCAATTGGTCTGGTAGAAGCGGTATACTAACACATCTCGACCCAACAGCAGTATCGCCCGCTCGCTCAGAGCCTCAGCATTCCGACGGCCAGCTGTCAACGCCTCGCGCGCTTTCCAACCCGTCCTCAACAAGAACCTTGCGCCTTCGATAGCTGCTAGGTTCGCCAGCTCTGACTCTACAAAGGATGGCCGGATTCATCAGGTCATCGGAGCTATCGTTGACGGTGCGTTTGAAAACTTTTCCGGCGGATGGAAATGGCCGCCATGGCATCATCGCTCGGGTTAAGAATATATTCTGATAGTCGGATTACAGTCAAGTTCGATACCGAGCAGCTCCCGGCCATTCTGAATGCTCTCACCACTGACAACGCGGGTACCAAGCTTACCCTCGAGGTGGCGGTACGTACCCAACCTCCGAGCTCTTGCCCTTGCTATGGGTGTACTAACAGCTTGTGCAGCAACATCTGGGTGAGAACGTCGTTCGTTGCATTGCTATGGATGGTAAGACTTATGTACCTTCTACCTCATGGACTCAGCCTAACTGGACATGCGCACAGGTACCGAGGGTCTCGTCCGCGGCTCCATCGCTACCGATACCGGTGCCCCCATTAAAATTCCCGTCGGTCCCGGAGCTCTCGGTCGTATCATGAACGTCACTGGCGATCCTATCGATGAGCGAGGTCCCATCAAGGCCACGAAGATGGCTCCTATCCACGCCGATCCTCCAGAGTTCGTCGAGCAGTCAACCTCCGCTGAAATTTTGGTTACTGGTATCAAGGTTGTCGACTTGCTTGCACCATACGCGCGTGGTGGTAAGATTGGTCTCTTTGGAGGTGCCGGTGTCGGTAAGACTGTGTTTATTCAGGAGTTGATCGTAAGATCCCCCCCCCCCCCAAATCATGGGCAGCCTCTTACAAAGTCAAACAGAACAACATTGCCAAGGCCCACGGTGGTTACTCTGTGTTCACTGGTGTCGGTGAGCGTACGCGTGAGGGTAACGATCTGTACCATGAAATGCAGCAAACCGGTGTCATCCAGCTCGATGGTGACTCCAAGGTCGCTCTGGTGTTCGGTCAGATGAACGAGCCTCCAGGTGCTCGTGCCCGTGTTGCTTTGACCGGCGTACGTCCATCCACTCTCCCTCCTCGTCAACTATAATGCTAATAGCCTGCAGTTAACTGTTGCCGAGTTCTTCAGGGATGAAGAAGGTCAGGACGGTAAGTGTTGCGATACTTGATATCGGCGCCCTCGGCTAACAACACCGCGCAGTGCTTTTGTTTATCGACAATATCTTCCGCTTCACTCAAGCCGGTTCTGAAGTATCCGCTTTGCTCGGCCGTATTCCATCTGCCGTTGGCTATCAGCCCACGCTCGCGGTCGACATGGGTGTCATGCAGGAGCGTATCACGACCACCCGTAAGGGTTCCATCACTTCTGTGCAAGCTGTTTACGTACCGGCCGACGATTTGACTGATCCGGCCCCTGCCACCACTTTCGCCCATCTGGACGCTACTACTGTGTTGTCTCGTGGTATCTCTGAGTTGGGCATCTACCCTGCTGTCGATCCTCTTGATTCCAAATCCCGTATGTTGGACCCGCGCACCATTGGCGAGGAGCACTACAGGACTGCCACCCGTGTCCAACAGATTCTCCAGGAATACAAGTCACTCCAGGATATCATTGCTATTCTTGGCATGGATGAATTGTCAGAAGCTGACAAGCTCACCGTCGAGCGTGCTCGTAAGATCCAAAGGTTTTTGAGCCAGCCCTTCGCGGTCGCCCAGGTCTTCACCGGCATTGAGGGTACACTTGTTGATCTCAAGGATACCATCCGATCCTTCAAGGCCATCTTGGAGGGTGAGGCCGATGACCTTCCCGAAGGTGCTTTCTACATGGTCGGTGACATCGAGTCAGCGCGTGCCAAGGGTGAGAAGATCTTGGCGGATTTGGAGAAGTCATAGAGCAAGAATGTTCTTTTGTGATATTAGATGGTCTAGCTCATGACTCATTCCTTGTAAATCTCACTTTGCGCCTCAATGCCGTCCAGGCTATACTCGTCCCTACGTTCTCTTTGTACACACCTGATGATCGTGGGCAGGCGACGACGCCTGGAGGGGCTTGAGCGGGAGCTCGGTTACAGGTTCGGAAAGGCAAAAGTCATCGAGGTGGACGTGTAATCTTAGCGGTTTTCTATGTGTTCTCTAATCTTGCCGTGCCCCTCTCTACTACCAGGCGTGACTTCCTTTGCTCCACGTGCTCTCGATACTCTTCACGTTCAGCTCTTGCGCCTCACCACGACGCAGCGCGCCCTCCTAGTCGTGACGATAGCAACTTCAGAGGAGGAAGGGATTAGGTGGAGTGGATGAAGTTAACCGTAAGCCTAATTACTCACGTAGTTAAGGCTGTATTCGAGTAGACGCTCAGCCACACATGCATACCAGATGCCAGTTTGTCTATGCACATGCATAACCAAAACATATTGACGGACTCATGAGGGTTATTTATCCACACTCTGAGCACGGTCTGGAGCGCAGACCAGCTCTACCCTGACACTCTGATCCGGTATCTGGTGGCCTACTACCAAAACCGCTTAGGACACATACTCACAGGCAGCTCCTCTATGCTGGTACTGCGTCTCCGTTACCTTCGCTTTCTGATATTGTTGACTTGGTTTCAGTGGGAGCTATCTTGGCTTGTACCTCCAACTCGAGGCACCAGTACTAGGCAATAGTGGTTAAGCTAGCGTTGAACTTGACTTTGAATGAGCACTCTCCCAAAAAAGGTAGTTACTACCACTATAATAGTAAGTGAGTTAATAACCTTTTTCACAGGGAGAATCAAGAGAAGCTATATGGATAATGCGAGGAGGCGCGTAGGGCAACCAGAAGAAGGATGTGAAGTTATCTGCACTTCCACATGCCTGCTTGTGTTGAATCGACAGAGACTCTGATATTGGCGCAAGCTATCCTCATGCTCCTCAATATAATGAATGTAAGAGGGAGGGAAACCATGGTGACAGAGTATCCATCCATGTTGAAACCCTGTATTCTTAGATGCTCGAAAGCATAGGCAAACTTGAAGAGGCAGAAGGACACAGGTTCTCAGTATCTGTATGATCAATCTGTACAAACTGTAGGACAGTGAGGTTGTGCTAAAGGGTATATGTATGCTCTCAGAAGAAACGCCACCATATGAAGACAATCATAATGAGACCGACAGCGCCGATTGGGCCATACTAATCGAGGACTGTCAGCAAGACTCCTCATAAACAGGCATAGTGGCGCACGTACCTGCTTCAGGAGCAGTTCCCAATTGATCCGAACTGCAGCCTTCTTGTATTTCTTACTGTCCTCTCGTAATCTTCCGCTCATTTCCCCCATTCTCTCGAGACTATCCCCCCTGTAAAGGAGATCCTCTATGTTTTTCGTCATGACTTTCGTTACATCCTTCAGTTCGTCGTTGAGTTTATCCAGGTTCTGTGTAGCCCTGCTATCCTGGTATGTTTTCTTCGTCCGCTGGATAAAGGTGTCAAACTCGACAAATGCATACGGGCGTAGGTTTGCAGAGTGGTATTGCTGTGAGGGATAGGTGGTGGTGAACTCAGTCGCAAGGTCTTGCAGATAGGTGAATGCAAGTTTCCGTGGGTATGACCGATCGCATATGCAGAGGAAAACAACAGAGTCCTGGATGAGGTAGCTGTGTGCTTGTTAGTCAATCTAGCCGCTGACTATACACGTAGCTGAGACTTGCTGGACGTTGTATTGCCCGCTCTCGATGCTCGCTTGTGTTTCTGAGTTGCGGTTCAACCGCCGTAGGATTTGCTTTACTTTGGATTTGATGTCGGCGAGTTCGCTTTCTGCCTGACACTCAGGTCAGAGCCTGCCGCGAAGGATGAATACACAACCATATGTATAAGTGTGAGGTACTGACCTGTTCGTCGTCCACTGACGCTGCGAGCATCAGCCCTATATGCTGTCAGTGTGCTTTATGCTGTGATCTCGAAACCATTCATACCATCCAGGCGCGCAATTTGGGTCGATTTAACCATTTTCTGGCGAGTTAGATCGCCTCGTTCGGACGTTGTTTGCTAGTGAAGAGCCTGTGCAAGCAAGTTGTAGGTTTGCTGGCTTCCGAACCGACCACCGTGGCTTTCGCACAGCAGGGTAATGATGCGGTTGGTGGTGTTTGGGGCAGAAGCGGCCGCATATGTCCGTGCTGGGGCGGACGTAGGTCCTCACTAAAAACCCGCCCAACGCCTAGGTAGGAAAAGTGCAGCAAGGCTCAAAGCAGCCTTAAGGGACTGCAGAACATATCAAACAGGTACGTACCAACCCTTCTACATCGACCTGACCACCTTCTGGGTACATGGACATACACCGAGGACTGTAGTCGATAGAAATTCAAAATGCGTAGTAACATCTCTGGCAGTATTCAATGCTGGCAGCAGGCGTTAAGGGATGAGCCTGCGTCGCCGCTGTTCCCCTTTCACTCATCACAAGCTTCTCAACATCTACTTCTGATTTCCAGTCTCATGCAAACAAAGCTTCCTGCAGTCATACCGATGTGCGGAGAATACACTCATATACCAGAAGAGCAAGCCTTTTTCTAGCAGTCGTAGCATCTTGTCATCAAAGATCGTTCCGAGGCTACCTCAGGAGCAAGTCGGTGATCGATTGATAGTTAGATTCCCGTCATCAATATTAGTCTATCACACGTACCATATTAAGCTCGTGACCTTGAACAAGTCAAATCTTGAATCACTCAGGTACGTTTACAATGTGCTGTTCTAATCATGTTCCTGGATCCTTCATACGTCGTGCCAATACCAAGGGCTTAACATGCAACCGTACAGAACACCGTGGGCTACAGTAGACGCACAAAACGAGGAGTACAGAAACAGAGGCTGGCTGCTCACTGAACCATTAACGCCATCACCACAGCGCTCACCTACATCGTCAAATCCAGATACGAGACCTCAAAAGACGCTCACACAACCTGCTCCCCGGTTGCTCCTCCCACGTCCTCATTCAGAACCCTCACTAAACAACGTCGGCTTCAACAGTTCGCAGGTCTCCGCTCAGGGACCATTCCACATGGCTAGCAGCGGCTCTGGAGCGGCCCCCAAGCGCCTCAAGACGTGGGAGCCGGCCTACTTACTGCAAGATAAGCGCTCCAAGTTAGCGAAGGTGGACCTGAGCGCGGTGCTGCTGGATCCGCGCGCCTGGACTTCGCTTGACGTCGATGAGAAGCGGTCGGTCTGGGCAACAGTGCCGCGCGCCCCTCCCTACGACGAAATCCCTGAAGCTGAGCATCACAATGTCCTTCTGAACCTGCTTCACAATAACACCGTCTTCCGCTCTGACGTCCAGGCCTTCCAGAGCAACATCAAAGACGGCTTTCATCACCCGCAGTGGCAGCAGGAGGCACAAAGGGCGATGCAGAGACGGGCGCAGGGTGATTTTGATGAGCACCAGCGTGCTCAGTTTGAGCGCACCTGGGGCCCGCAGCAAGCGCAGGGCAATGATGGCGAATTCACCAACGTGCTCAAGGGCATCAGGCTGGGCGATTTGATGAAGACGGCCCAGCTTAGGAATGGCGACCAGCTTGTGTACCACAGGACCTTCAAGTTACCGAAGGGATCGGTCACTGTGGAAAAGGCAGTTACGGTAAGTCCAGTGAAGTGAAGTATCAGCGTAGTACTAACAACTGCTCAGCTCGTCAATAGCCAGCCCGCCGACAACCCCTCGTTCTGTTTCCCTGCCGGCACCGCCAGAAACGCAGCCCCCGACCTCCCCAACAGCTTGGTCTCCGTTCGAGTCAAGCATCTCGTTGAGCTGGTCCGCAAGCTCATCGAGGCGGATGGCCGTGTCGGCAGCGTGAACCTAGGGTCCGCATGGGACAACTTCACGGTATTTAGGAATGGAGAGAACATAGGGACAATGGACGCATTGAAGCGGACATGCGCCCGCAACAAGCAAGATGTCTCTTCTCTCACCACTCGAATCAACCAGGATACAGGCGACTCCACAGAGGGTCAGGTTTAGGATGATTTTTATACTGCTGGGTTCTGTCTTGAAGCAGCCGATGCATAGGGTTGGATTGGAAGGTAAGACATAGTCATGGATGCAACAAAGGTCACGTGAACGCGCGTTGCTGACTGGTAACGGTTCGATCGGGACGTTACGATATGAAAGACTTGCTTGCGCTGCGTACGGAAATAATTAGAGATATGCAGGCAACTGGCAATGGAGCCATATGGTGTTGATGAGACGGTGGAAAACTCCTTGTATAATTAGTCATTGCTTGAACCGAGAGTTTCAACTACGCTACTCTCTGCAGACCACAACATAATGCCATCGCGGATGGATCACCGCAGAAGTCACAATTTACTCTTGGTATCGAAATTGTTGAATCAGCGTGAAAATGCCTCACCTTTTACGCTCATTATCGATTCGTTAGAACAGTCTGCCAAGCCTTTGCTGCACGAATATGTCCGAAGAGCAAGAGTGAGTTGAAGCGTGCATTTTGGGCCTGCCCTTCAACAGCGCCTTATATAGAAAAGAGTCTGACCACTGTTCAAAAGCTTTTCAATGTAAAAGTTATATATGTCTCAGGCGAGGTACTTCGGAAGCCATCAAATGTAGACATTTCCATACCGACATGGGATGAAACTCTACCGCAACTGGCAAAAGCTCTGAGCACACATCTGTCACCGTCGAGCCGTAAGGACTTTCCCGTACTCAAATAAGTTCCTACTAACCATTTCTACAGGGGCGTTGATTATTTTTGATAATCTCAATGCTCTCTCCGCAAACCCAGATTGTCAACTGGCTGCGTTCCTCTCTCAGTTCATCTCACCAGTAACCAGCGTCTTCGGCATCTATCATGCCGACATCCCACAGACCGCAGCGTCTTCTGCCTATGCAGCAAACCCTCTGACACTGCTGAAGTACCTCTCAACTACCATCATTACAACGCACTCCTTCTCCCAGGTGCTCTCCCGTCGCGCTGCCCGTGACAGGAGCCTTGCTGCCCCTGTCTTTGGTCTGGACGAGGACGCCGAAGGAGTCCTCATCGGAATTGGTGCTAACGATCCTCGCGGCCTAGTACTGGAGCTAGAGTACCGCCGTAAGTCCGGACGAGGGGTTAGAGAGTGGTATTTCCTTCCTAGTGCCAAGACTATCGCTCAAGCACCAAAGGGGAGGGAGGTAATTATCTTGCTGGAAGATCATCCGATTTTTAGGCGGAGCGAAGAGGTGTCAGGAAAGGAAGAGGGAGTCGATACCACCTTTGAGCTGGGGTTGACAGAGAAGCAGAGAAGGGATAGGGAGGGGGTTGTCCTGCCTTATTTCGATGCGCAGAAAGGGGGAGGACCGGGCGAGGGAGGTAGGATCTTGTATGATATGGGCGAAGAGGATGATTTCGATGAGGAGGAGGACGAGATATGAAGGCCGTAAGGGATGGTTGAGTTAACTCACAACAATCGATGTTTGCCTCAATCATATGGCATTAACTCTAGGCAGAAACGAAGCATCACAGGTCTTGGCGTCGGCGGTTTCGCAGCCTTTGCCGATCAAACTTTCACAAGCTGCTTGTTCATATGCCTAGACCTTAGTGAACGACAACCCATTCTTTCACACCTCTTACCTGTGATCTTGTCTCCACTGCACGTTGATACCTAGGTCATATCCGAGAAACCTGAACCTCCAATCCTTTGCACCAGCCTTTCACATTACCTTTTTATCCCCACCCCTTGAACCGTCACACTGCGCCTGGCTTTCTACTCGGCGCGCAAAACCTGGTTTCCTCGATTGTACCAGGCTAGGCAAATCCATCTCATAGTAGAAGGCTTAGCGCGCAGCGCGTACATAGCCTCACCACTCGAGCCCACAGCCGCAAACGCAATGGCAGAGCCGCCAGCAAAGCGAGCGCGCCGAACGGACAGCTCCGCCATGTGGGATCAGAACGAGCGCAACACAACGACCAAAGGTCCAGACAGGAGAGATGACCGCAATGGCCGCGACCGCCGAGATACACGAGAAGACGGTCGCTCGCACAGAGAGGATCGCCGACAGCGTTCGCGCTCGCGTGATCGTGATCGTGATCGGAGGGACAAACACCGAGACCGCAGCACGGATCGTGACAGGGATGGAGATAGACGGCGGCACCGCAGCCGGAGCCGGGATAGAGATGGGCAGCGGAGAAGAGAGGACGGGAGGGATAGGCGGCGGTCACGGTCACCAGGCAGAGGGGGCGATAGGGATGGCAGAGATAGGAAGGATAGGTCCAGGTCGCCGCTCAAAGAAGGGGCAAGACATCGGTCTCCGCCTAGGGGGCCTCGAAGAGACCGCTCACGAGACCGCGGACGTCCACCGGCTCCTGAACGGAATGGTACCAAGAACGGCGCTTCACAACCCAGCGCCAAGCCTCCTCCATCAACATCTTTCAAGCAAGGAAAAGAGACTATAACCAACGGCAACGCAGACGGCAAGATGGATGTAGACGAGGATGAGGATGACACAGACGCACAGATGCGGAAGATGATGGGCTTTAGTGGGTTCAAGAGCACGAAGAATACCAAGGTTCCGGGCAACGATAAAAACTACGCGGTGAGGAAGGAGAAGAAGACGGAGTATAGGCAGTACATGAACCGTGTAGGCGGGTTCAACCGGCCGCTAAGTCCATCGTAAGTTTGCTTTGCAGGTGTGGATGGACAATAGGCTAACAGGTTGTAGGCGTTGATGAGCGTGCGTCTGGACGTTAAGGTTGTTGCCGTCGGTGAAGCCTAGGGTTCATGCATCTGTCGGCTTCCATCTTCTCAGTTTTGTATATTACGGTTGCGGCGCACCTGATGTATGCTAACGGATGAAACTTCTTCGCCGTATCAGCCTCTAGATTACCGATCTACCGCCTCAAGGTTACGCTCCTCAGTTCCAATGTCACAGAGACAGACAGGATCTGGGCCCAAACGTTGCTTCATTTGCATTATTGACTCTGCCGCAGCTCATACATCCAGCGAGATTTATCTACTACGGAATTTCATTCGCAACCATGCTTGTAAACTTCTGAAGCAGGCAGTCAATTCTCTAAATTCGATTCGCTGAGCAAGAGTACAGAAGCCTACCACCTATGAACTCGAAGGAATGGCTATGAGGCTACTGCAGCTGCGGCTGCTGCGTTCCTTGCTCATATCTAGAACTATGAGTGCTATGAAGGCACCGAATGTGCTAGGGCGTGCAAAAAGCGAGCCCAAGTGCTTCTTCAATACTGGGGTTCTTTATTTATACATAGCGACCAAACCAACGGCAGTGGCTTTAACGTTTAAGCAGTTATCGTAGAACATTACTCGGACACATGTTCCCTGTGAACAAGAGCCCTGGAGGGCAGATTGTGCTTAATTGGGCAAGACGGGAAAATAGGAAGCTAAGCTCCATCGGCCACAGTAGAACGGAACGATATTTATCAGTATCAAGTCGAATGTTAACAAATGCTCTCGGGCTGTAAGACCAAGCAAGCATGAAGTAAAGAAAACTGGACTATGGAGGAATAGGAACAATACCTAGTTCTGCCTCAGTCGGCTTTACGCGTTAGATGCTCCCTTGTCAAGCTTTGAAAGCTCGGATCTCGCCCAGCACACTGACAAGCTCTAAAATCTGTAGAACCCCGGACAAGCATCCGTCAGAGCAACGATGTTGATACCGTGTTCTTAAATTTGACGTGCTATGAATTGATAACATGCCCCACAATTTTCCTTTGAGCGACAATTGCCTTTCGTCACTAACCTCAATGCTTCTGATCTCGCAGTGCCAGGCGCATAGAGATCACACAAAGCTGGAGGATGTGGTTGTGCGCCGATCAATGGTCGCGGACCATCGCGTCCATGACTAGTAGCATACTTCTGCTCTTTACCTTCAGTCTGCTTCTGGGCCAGACACAGGGAGCGAGCAACGAGGCTCAAGCCGTACTGGATGACGTTAGTACAGTCAACAACCAGTCGCTGCTATGGGGTCCCTACAGATCCAATTTGTACTTTGGGGTAAAACCGCGGATACCGAAGAGTTTGAGTGTTGGGTTGATGTGGGTTAAAGTGGAGGATTTTACAACTGTAGCAGCAAGTGAGACAGCAGTCCCTGACACTCTGTAGTCACCTAAGCCAACCTACTGACAATGTCCTTGCGTAGACCTAAGAGACACTTGCGAACAATCCGAGGACCTTGCTGGGTATGGCTGGGACGAGTACGACATTCGCACGGGCGGACGTCAGACGATTCACGACAAGGCCAACCAGGTTGACATTACCACCGAGTTCGTGAAGATTCCTGGCGGTGAACATGGGGGGAGTTGGGCCGTTAGGGTCAAGGGCGTCCCAAGGGAAGAAAGACCGGACCTCAAGACCACTCTGCTGCTACATATATCCAGTGAAGGGCAATTCAGTGACTTGCAGGTCACGAACAAAGAGCCAGGCGAAACAGGCGCTGAGGGGACGGTTACGCTAGAGGGGCAGAGTCAAGGGTTGGGCAACTTCAAGATCGACATTACCCGTGGTCCGGACAGCAACATGCACCCGATACATAAGCACCCGAGTAATAATGACAAGCCGCTGGATAAGACCCTTGTTCATTCCCTGCAGATACCGGAAGATGGACTGTGGCAGACGAAACGTGAGTATACGAGAGCAATCGTGAAGCCGAGTTCGAACTCTACGCTAACATTCGGATGAAGCTATCTTGTTCTCAAGCTGGAAGCACGTAATCGAAACGTACATTGCAAAGTACGGCCAGACCAACGCGCCTCCACCGTGGCAGATGTACACTATTTCTCATCGACCGGGTACGGGTAACATGCACCTCATCCAGAAGGTCTTCATGGGAGCCTTTGAATTCGACGTTCTGTTCTCTTCTGGCTCAGCAACGGAACCCGTAACTTCGGACGTGCTCACTGAGAGGATTGACAAAGTTACCAAAGACTTCTCGAAGCGCTATCTAGATGTATTGAAGCCACAAGCTCCATTTACCTCTGCAATGTACGACAAGTTTTCCAAGTCCATGTTCTCGAATCTTGTGGGAGGCATCGGCTACTTCTATGGGGACTCCATCGTCGACCGTTCGTATGCTCCAGAGTATGAGGAGGAAAATGAAGGTTTCTGGGAGGAGGCAGCACAAGCTAGGGCACGCCATCAGGAGAAGCCCGAAGGCCCCTTTGAGCTCTTCACAGCCATCCCCTCACGCCCATTCTTCCCCAGAGGTTTCTTGTGGGATGAAGGCTTTCACCTGCTCCCCATAGTTGACTGGGACATTGACCTGACACTGGACATTGTTAGAAGCTGGTTCAATCTCATGGACGATGATGGATGGATTGCACGGGAGCAAATACTTGGCCCGGAGGCGAGGAGCAAGGTGCCTGCAGAGTTTCAAGTCCAGTATCCTCATTACGCAAATCCGCCAACTCTGTTCTTCGTCATTGACACACTCCTCGATAAATTAACATCCAAGACCGCAGCCACCAAGGGAGAAAAGCAGGATGATGTCTACAATAAATATCTGGAGCCCAACGTTGCGAAGAAGTATCTTCTCGAGCTTTACCCCTTGCTGAAGCGTCACTACTTTTGGTTCCGCAAGACCCAGAAGGGCGATATCAAGTCTTACGATCGCGAAGCATACTCCACCAAGGAAGCCTACCGCTGGCGTGGACGTACAGATAGACATATTCTTCCTTCTGGGCTTGACGACTACCCACGTGCATCACCACCGCATCCCGGCGAGCTTCATGTTGACCTTATCTCCTGGGTCGGCATGATGAGTCGAACTTTGAAGCGCGTGGCAACCGAATTAGGTGAGAAGGAGGACGCGACTGAGTTCGCTGGTCATGAAACCGCTATTCTTCGTAATATTGAAGACCTACATTGGGATAAGATCGAGAAGGTTTACTGTGACGCCACCATTGACGACTACGAGGAGGATGTACATGTATGCCACAAGGGATACGTGTCCATATTCCCCTTCTTGCTTGGTCTTCTGCCCGCAGACAGTCCGCGGATAGGAGATATCCTAGACGTCCTTTACAGCCCTAGAGACCTCTGGAGCAAACATGGTATCAGGAGTTTGGCGTTCCAGGATGAGCTCTATGGTACTGGCGAGAACTATTGGAGAAGTCCAGTCTGGATCAACATGAACTATCTTGCCTTGCGCGAGCTCCTGGTATGTCAGAATCCCTTCTATATGTATCTCACTTGCTAACAACACTTGCAGAATTTAGCTACTTCAAAAGGACCTTTCCAGACAAGGGCTGCCGACATCTACTCAATGTTGCGAGTCAACGTCGTCCAGACGGTCTTTCAATCATGGGAAGAGACTGGATTTGCGTGGGAGCAATATAACCCGGAGACCGGCAGAGGACAACGTACGCAGCACTTCACTGGGTGGACGAGTCTGGTCATCAAGATTATGGCGATGCCTGATCTAGGCGGGAAGACTGCTAAAGATGAGCTGTAATCCAAAAGAGAGGATCATTGTTGAAAAGCGAACATGTACATTTAGAACAAGGTCGCAAACTGAGAGAACAAAGTGTCAAAAGCCGCAGGCGCAAGAATATGAAAGAACAAATCACATGCTAGGGCAAGCCGTGGATTATCCCAAACTTCATTCTATGTTGTTAAGTCTTAATTCGAATATTCTGACAGACACCAGATTAAGCCCTGAACATTAGGCTGATGCGCTGCATTTGAGTCAATGAGAGAGCTTCACACGACTACCGGTAGATTTAACAGGTCATCTCAATATACTCAATGCAGGCCGAGAAAGTCTACAGTCACGTGAAGCTTCAGGGGCCATTGATGACGGAAAGCGGTGAGAGGCAGGCAATAAGGAGCTGCCTCAGGCGACAATATATCTATATGGACTTTTGTGCTTTGCGAAGTGAGCAACCAAAACAACACCACACAACATGGATCTTCTTCAAAGTGTGCGCAAAGAAGGCAGCCGGTGAGTGTGCGCCCCCTTTCCTTACGCGTACAGCACCACTAACACCTCTAAGCGGCGGCCGCGCGGACTTCAAATGGGAAGACGTCAAGGCTTCGTCCCACCGCGAGAACTACCTCGGCCATTCTCTGATGGCGCCCGTGGGACGATGGCAGAAGAACCGCGATCTGAGCTGGTATGCCAAAGGCGACGAGGAGGGCGAAATGACCGCTGAGGAGAAGAGACGCGAGGAGATTAGAAAGGTGAAGGAGGCGGAGGAGGATGCCATGGCGAAGGCATTGGGGCTGCCTGTGCCGGATAGGTCGAATGCCAATCTGGTACCTGTGGGGGAGAATAAAAGGGAGGCTTTGGGTGATGTGCGGGAAGAGGGCGAAGATGAGGATCAGCAGAAGAAGGTGAAGGGTCCGGCAGCTTATGGAGCAGACAACAGGGGAAGGGAAGACGATGAGGATAAACCTCGAAGGAGGCATAAACATCGGAGGGACGACCGCGAGAGGCGGCATAGGTCAAGATCACGGTCCAGAGAGAGGCGCCGTCACAGATCACGGTCAAGGTCAAGGGAACGCAAGCGTGGGGATCGATATCGATCGCCCGGTCCGTACCGCCGAAGG
Source organism: Floridaphiala radiotolerans (assembly GCA_022813185.1). Lineage (NCBI taxonomy): Eukaryota > Fungi > Ascomycota > Dothideomycetes > Floridaphiala > Floridaphiala radiotolerans. Next base: position 702,512 of record JAKLMZ010000004.1, on the reverse strand, counting down.
GATGACGGCGATGAGCGAAAAGATTACCGGCGGCGAAGTAGATCAAGGTCCAGAGATGCAAAACGCCACCATAGAGGGAATCCGAGACAAAGAAGTCGCTCACCGTACGGTCGGGACCGGTGATGCATAAACACTGCTCCAACCAGATCCCGGGCAGCATAGCAAGCGCACATGAAGGAGTCAAAAATGTCGCATATGGCGTCTATTTCTATGGGTATCTATTCGGTATCACTATCTTCGGCCTTCCTCTCGGCTTCCTGTTGTCGAGCGAGCATCTCCTTCCACTGGTCCCGGATCTCCTGGAGCGTACCACCCCTCGAAGCATCTATGACATCCTTCGGTAACTTATGCGCACTATACTGTGGTGTGTTGAACCCGTAGGCTTCCGGATCATCCCGTCTAATAAGGCGGAACTCTGGGAAGTATAGCTCCTCCACGTCTGATTCGTCTGTGTCGGAGCCGGACTCCTCGCCGGCTTCTCCGTTAATGGCTGGATCTCGCGAACCACCTCGCGCTTCCTGCGAGTCCCGGATGGATAACCTTACAAAGTCTTCCAACTTCGGCGGTCCCACAGGTTCTGGCATGGTCAGTAACTCCATCCAACTGAAGAGCAACGGATCCGTTCTTTGCGCCCAAGGGTTGATGTCAATAAGCCACACCTTCGCGTGCGGCGGTGGGATATAGACGTCGAAAGCAAACGACTCGTCCGGGAAAGTGTCCTTCAGTTTCTCGTCAAAGAACTTTTGGATGGAGTCCCTCAACTGGTCCTCCATCTTGAACAGAAACTCGAAGTGGTTCAAGTCCCGTTGGCAAATTGCTATCAGCTTCCGCCGCCTCACAAAGCACCTGAACTCTACCGACGGGTTGATCACCACATGTTTCCTCAAGACCAAGTGGTACGGTATATCCGTAGTTGATTTCGGCACTGACGGATCATCCTCGTCCGAGTCGCAATCGTCGAACGCGTGGTCCAGGTCATGCGTTACGAAGTCCGAAGACTTGAGCAGCAAATAGATGTCGTTTGGACTTCGACACTCCATGCTGTTCGTGGGATTTATCCACGTTCCGTCCTTGGGCGCCGACCAGTTTAGCTTCGGTACTACCTTGCCTCCCAACTCCGTTATGGTATCTTGTATCGCTAGGTGTGTCTCCCGCCATTCCGCGGAGGGGTCTTCCTCTTCGTCCTCGTCGTCCGCCTCTGATGCGTTATCCATTGAGCTGAAGATACCGCTGTCCGAGTCTGACCACTCGTTTCGCGGTACTGCGCCATCTTCGGGAGGTAGTAGTATGCCATCCGCGCGGAGGTAACGGACGAATGCGTCAGGGAGAGCGATAAGGCGCGCCTTGGGCGTGATGGATCGGTATCTAGTACATATTAGTCCTTGTAGCCGACATCGAGAGTGAAGCTAAGCTTACATACTTCGGGTGCCAGTAGTGATATGAGCAGTGCATGATGTGAGATCGTTTGAGTGGAGGAAACGGCAGGGTTGTAGGCTTAGGAGGTTCCTCCATGATGTCTATCTCTTGCTGCTCAGCTGAGGATGTGTCCATGTTGAAAAACTCGTAGCGATCGCAAGAAGAGAGCTTCCGGGAAATTTCTGAGCCCAGGCTGGTGTCTATGAAGTCAGGGTAACACGGATACAACAGAATGCAAGAGAAGTATTGGCCTTCGAGTCAGACCTTTGTAATTAATTTCTTGACGATGGCGGGCAAAGCACCCGTCAGCGGGGCAGTTCTGCTGCAAACCGTTGGTCTGTGCTGCGGCGCCTGCCTTCTGATTTCATCGTTCTCTGAGCCACAAGCTCTCCATAGTACAAACAGCATTTCAACAACTGGAGCAGTGGTCAATCCGCTAAGCAAAACCAGCCAGAGTCACAAGCTCTTTACAATGTCTTCCAATGTTGGGTTGTCAACCCCGCGCGGCAGCGGCACATCAGGCTACGTTCAGCGCAACAAATCGCACCTCCGGCCACGCGACAACGCCGCCCCGTACCCCAAGGACTTCGACAACTTCAAGCACAGGCAGCGCCAGCCAGACAAGGAGATACTGGAGCATGATCGAAAGCGGCAGATAGAAGTCAAGTGCTTCGAGCTACGCGACCAGCTGGAGGATGAAGGGGTGGATGATGACGAGGTAGAGAAGAGGGTGGATGAGCTACGGGTGAAGCTTGAGGCGGAGAGTGAGCGCAAGGGCGGCGCGAAGGATGACGCGAGGGGGTTGAAGAGTCATCAGGTCCATGAGCTGGCGAGGGCGAAGATTGAGGCGACTGAGAAGCTGAGGAAGGCACTGGGGATTAGGGAGGATTATGAAGAGGGCGGCCACTGGAAGGAGGAGGAAAGGAGAAGGCAAGAGAAGGAAGTTGAAGCGGCCAGGAAGAGGAACGACGTGGGACAGGATTGATAATGCCCTTCTGTTACTACGAAACCATACCACTTCACTGATACAGTCCCTGAGTACAGCCCTCGGAACCAACCAACTAACTTTCTCAAAACATCGTTGGAGACTCGACGATGGGTTAGCATACTACAAGTACCCTTGCAGGCTAAACCTTCTGCGGCTCGATTGCATCAACCGACTAGGAACATTGAGCCGGAATATGGTGCCTGTAGCGCAACGCAGGCTTCAGATGGGATGAGCAACGGCGCCGGCGCACCATCACAAGTACGATCGAGGCGCCGGAGGTCCGGAAATGTTTCTGCTGACTTCGTTTCGCCTTTCGTCGGAGAGGATCTTCAAAGGTGCAGCTGAAGTTGGACGGCGCGAACGTTATGTCTTTTTTAGAGCGAAGGGATAGAACTCGGTTCTGTTGGACTTCAATTTTGCGCTTATAACAAGGTCATCCAAGCAACATACTAAGGGGATTATGCTTTATTGCTTCGCACCTTATGCTGCCTTGCTTCACACTCTCTCCTACTATGTAGACACTCAATCAGTCAGCCACCGCCTTTAGGGCTTACGAACATCGTTCATTGATAGATGCAGGTTAATGATAACATGTGGATGGATGTATTAAGAGGGGAACAGTCAACGTTATGCTGCTTGAATGCATGCATGCCTGTTCAACTCTTTTGACAATCATTTATGGACGAATGGTGAGCTGTCCATTTCGTCCTCAAAGCCTTTCCGGTATACCCCTTGAAGGTACCAGCCTTATCTTCAGCATCACTCTCGTCTATTTCATCCACCATACCTTTCTCTACTACAGTTACAAGATGAGAAGAAGAAAAACTGTTCTCCTTGCTTTCTCTCGTTGGAGTCAACCTCCCCGAGTGCATTAACGGTCCGTTATATCTCTACCAACTGCTTAAAACTACCCAATGACTTAGTAGCGTCTCATGGCCTTTCGGACTCGCGTTCTCATGATCCTCGTAAAAGTCTCCTGTACATGGGTTCAGAGTTTGTGTTTCTTCTCCCCGCTAGCTATCTTACGAAACTCCTCTTGTGGTACACCTTTCGCGAATCTTTCTAGGCCTGCCATCACCTCCAAGACTCCTTGGCGATCAATAATGTCTCTCTCTGGCTGTCGGATCAACGACTTCACACCCAACAGGCTGTCGCCGTTCAGATGATCACCAAAGCGCTCGTTAATCTCTTTCAAGACCTCTTCCAAGAACTTTGCGCTATCTTTGCCGGTGTCGAAGATCTTGTTGACGAAGCCGACCTGTAACAGCTCCTCGACCGAGATCCTCTTACTCATGAGCAACGCCTCGTTGGCTTTGCTGATGCCCATGCGCTGCACAAACGCCCTGCTCGAACCTCCTTCGGCGACGAGACCTAGTGAGGTGAACGGTGTCAGCAAGAACGCGTGAGGAGCTGCATAGATGAAGTCCGAAAAGGCAATGATGGCTGCTGACAGGCCGACAACGGGGCCGTTTAGGGCAGTGATCAGGATCTTTGGATGGGTGTAGAACGCGTGGGTCACGAATAGGTTGTTGCTGACGAAGTTCTTCAGCCAATGCCGGCGAACATCTTGATCAGTCGGAAGGTCGCGAGAGATAGTAACGTCCGCGCCGCTGAGTGTTATATCAGTAAGTGTTCACGCCGACCCATTACTCGACAACGAATCGCGTATGCCTACTCACGCAGAGAAGAAGCGTCCCTTTCCCGTGAGTACTGTAATGAAGGTATCTTTGCGAGCGGCAACCTCGTTCAGAAGGGTAGCGAGCTTATAATATAAATCTTGGTTCAAAGCGTTCAGCTTTTTCTCGACATTGATCGTGATGATAGCGATCTTGCCCTGTATGTCAAGCAGGATAGGCTCCGAAGACATGGTGAGGGAATGTTGAGGAGAGGAGTCTACGAGAGCGCCAGGACTCTACGATATGTTGGTCCCAAAAGTTTAGGAGTTAGTTCTGCCGCGGCTTTGTACGACATCTTATAAGTTGACGAAGACCGCATAGTCTGCATCCTGACAGCCAAGCTCTCCGACATCCGGGGTAAAGCTCCCAGATGATTTATGATTACATTGCGGAGGTGATGCCTCGGTATGAGCCTCTTGGAATTCTCGCTATGCCTAGAAGACACTAGTCTGGATCTTGACTTTCATGTGGCTTTCATACCATCGGAGAGTCCTTCGGAGGTGATGAAGAGCAGGATATCATCAGCCTTGTTACCACGCGCATAGCTAGCGACATCACATCCGGCCGGAGAGATAGCGGCTATTTAAGTCCTTCTGACAACCGGCAAAGCCGACCGTCGACAGCCATGGGTGGTCCCAATCTGGAAGTGTTCAAAGTAAGCGTACAACCTCCGCCGCATCGCGCATTCTCACAAACTCTCATTGACCGCATCACTAGTTTGGCATGTACATCCTATTCCCCATAGGAGTCATGTACTACTTCGGTACCAACCTTGATAACCGCTTCTCTGTACCGGACTTCTGGCCTAAACCGCATCAGACCCACAAGATACCGTTTGAGAGAGATGAAATACATGAGGAACTTACGAGGTTAAGGGCTAGGCGGTTGGAGAACAGGGCACGAAGGTTGGAGGCTGAGGCTATGATGCAGGAGCAGCAGAGAGAGGTACAGGGTGCTGGTGAAAGCTCGCCGAGCTGAAGAAGAAGGACTCGGGAGGGCAGAGTCATACCGTGATACATGGTTCGGGATGATGTTCATGAGGGTAGGGCTGGCGGAACTCTGAGAACACATGGACACAAACACGACACAGAAGCATTGCTAGGAGTTTGGGAGGCGCATGGAAGCTTTAAGGGGAACTCGCGAAGAGTATTGGGACGCCCTGGCTCGGCTTCGAAAGTTGTTTGTACAATATGCTACAGTATCATACAACATCTACTCGATCATCCGGCTGCGGCTATCCTGGTTTGGAGATCATTCCATGACCCCTCGGGAAGCGTGCCCCTTCCTGCGTTCATGTATATTCCCTGGAAGCCAAAGACGTCCTGAAGGTCCTCGACGAACTCGGAGAGCTTATATACCGCATCCTCGTTCTCTAAGCCGACTTTGGTATCCTCATTAGCATCCCAGATTATCTCGGACCCTTCAATGTCCATCCCAAGCACTTCGGCGAGCTTGTTGCCCACAGCATTCGTTTCGCTCGGCTCGGAGAAGACCACTACCCTTCCCTCTATATCCTCTTGCACATCAAGAGCCCCTACCTCCAGTGCCTCTTCAAGTACCTCGTCCACCCCTACCCCCTCTTTCTGCTGAAATGTAACCCTTCCTTTCCTTGCAAATAGATAACTGGTTGGTGTGACCGAACCGTCATGGTCCTTGAAGATTTGCTTTATATCCGCAAGCGTGCGCAGCTTGTTGTCCGTCTGGCAATCTATGACCACCGCGACTGACGGCGGGATAATGCCTTCTATGGTTAGAGGCTCCAACGCTGTCCCGGAAACTGATTTGCCTTGGCCCCGCGCTATTGCTGCTTCTATGGAAGCCTTGGGGAAGCCTGACCTCTTCGCGGTGGTAATGGCCGATTGGAGACGAGGATTATCTGCTGGGTTTGGGCCGAATACTAACGTAACAACATGTTAGAGCTGTACACTACGTGGTAACCGTGAATAGCTTACATTTGGAGGCGAGTGCTATTTCGCGGGAAAACTCAGACCGCTGCTTGTTCTTCACGGCGTCATTCTTGCCCTTGTCGTGCTTGATGGTCGACCACCGACTGTGACCGGAGGAGAGCGCGGCGGTCGAGCGAATGCCACGAGCTTGAAGGCATCGGCGGCAGATGTACGTCTCAGAAATGGCTAACTGACTGAATAAACTCCGAACAGAACGTGGCATTGTGCTCAATGGAATTGGTTCTGGCAAGACTGGTTGGCGGAAAAGTTATGGAGTGGCCGCCATCCCGCAAGCATTCCCGCTTGGCGCCCACATGCTGTCTCGATTGTGGAGAGCAGCACGTCAACAGCAACAGCCTCGACTTTGACTGAACAACGAACCACAATGATGAAGGGGCAGCCTGGTGCTTGAATATTCCCACTGTTTATTCCGGAGCGGAGCAGGTGCTCTCCTCATTGAGCAGTGAAACCGTCATGGCGGCTGTAGTAGAACCCTCCGCCAACGGCGCCAATTCAAGTCTCGAGCTCGACGTAGCGAAGCTGCATTCGCTCCCTTCCGAACAACAGGACTTGTATCTGCTCACCTATACCTCAAACCTGGTCCGACATGTCTCCAAACTAGATGCTGATGGTGCCTCGGCGCACCAAATGCCCATCAAGAAAGAGCTATTCAAGGTTATCAACCTCTCGTCTCCCGCACCAACTCGGGTGATCAGGAATAACTTGGGAAGATGTCTTGCCGCGATATTCGGCAAGGGCGACCGAAAGTTGCTGGTGGAGTCCATCAATGAGTTGGTGGGCATCATCAACACGGGAAAAGGCGGTCAGGACGTCAAGGCACGGCATGCGGCAGCACATTGTCTGGGGGCCATCTTCGAAGCCGCCGGAGACAGTGCTATCATGCTGTCTAGTCTTGCCATCACTGCCTTGCTCCGGCTCCTGAAGGTTGCGCAAACCCATACTGGGTTCAGAGGTGAGATCTTTCGAGCACTTGGCCGCATATACAAGGGTATAGGGGATTCCGCGGATGAGCCTATAGCAAGGGATGTTTGGAAGCAGGCACGGCAACATGCTGTCAGTGATAAGTCATTGCTGGTCCAAAGCAACGCCTGCTGGTGTATGGAGCAAATGGCCTTGCACACGCCGTATTTTGACAACTCGAATGACTATGAAAAGCTGCAATCGGTGGTGTGGAAGGCAATCGACAGTGCCTCGCCCAGTCTTCGGCATGCTGCCGCGTCATGCTTAGCTACTGTACTGGTGAAGAGCCACTCGGACTTGCCTACAACTGATGCTGTGGTAAGAGTCAAGAAGCTTAAGAAGCCTAGCAAAAAGCAGAGTACAGTAGCCGACGGGGAGGAAGAGGCTATAGAGAGATCTGAATCTCCAGCACCCACAAGGCCTGCCACTCAACTGAGCTTCGATCTGATTGCCATCCTTCGCCAGCTCAGTCAACACTATGTACGCGCTGCTACCTCGAATCGAGCTAGAGCTGGCATCGCTGTATGCTACACCAAGGTGCTAAGAGGCCTAGGGGAGTCTGTGGTCGAGACCCATTACGGCATCATCGCCCGGCACCTTCTTGAGGAACTTCTCAGCAGTCTTACTATTGTATATCACAGATATCGACAGCTCACGACGAGAAGATACGTCCGAATCATTCTGGAGGACGTCATCGGTCGAAAGATGCTGGGCGAGACCGGCCAGCTGAACGCTGCTCGGTTTTTGCTCAACGAAATTATCAAAGACTACCCGCAAGCTATCAAGGAACGTCCGGAACCTAGCAAGCAAGCACTGACAGGCGCTTTAAGTGCTCTGGGAACGCTGATGATTAGTCTCGGATCAGCCACCAATACAATAGCCGAGACCTGCAGAGAAGGCCTGCTGCAGGTATTACAGCATCCCAGTTACACTGTCCAGGTCCATGCTGCCAGTGCTCTGCGCGCTTTTGTAGTGGCCTGCCCTCAGCAACTGCTGCCTTCGGTCACTGTGTGCATGAACAGCGTCAACCGTGAACTGGGACTACTAGCAAACAAAGGACAATCGCCACGACGATGCGTAGGATATGCTAATGGGCTCGCAGCAGTCATAAGCACCTCCAATCAACACCCATTACACGGCTCAGTCGACATAAGCTCTCGGGTTTTATCCCAAGCCACGACGTTGTTGAAGTCGAGCAGCAGTTCAGACTTGAGAATATCAAGTACACAAATACAAGTGGCGTGGATCTTGATCGGCGGTCTGATGTCGTTAGGGCCGAATTTTGTCAAAATCCATCTTTCCCAGCTACTTCTGTTGTGGAAGAACGCTTTACCCAAGCCCTTGAACAAGGATCACATTACCCATCGCAATCTGCTTGAACTGAGCTTCCTATCTCATGTCAGAGAATGTGCTCTTGGTTCTATTCTGACCTTCCTCGAATTCAACAGTAGACTTTTGACACTTGATGTCTCCAAACGCTTGGCTGGCATGCTTCAAAATACTTCGATGTTCTTGAGCAGTCTTCCTTCAAAGAAAACTACTGAGGACATCACGCAGCGCTTGTCTCCTGCTCTACAACTACAGGATTTTGATACGATGGTAAGGCGACGGGTTATGCAATGCTATGTGAAGCTCGTCGATCTGAGCCCTGCCGGTGGAAGCGAAGTGCTGCTCCAAACAAATCTGCTTCCTCTAGCTCTTGCGGCCTTTGCCGATCCGGATAGTCATGCTCCGAGCTCATTGACGACATCGATAGCTAGCGCCGCTGGAGCATTCGAAAGCATATGGGACGTTGGGGACAATGTGGGTTACGGAGTCACGGGACTAGTAAGGGGGTTAGACCTGCGTTCCTTGGCAGGAGAGAACGGTGGCAGCTTCCAGCGACACTGGATGAGTCGTAAGGGTGCAGAGGCTGCAATAGATCAAACGGTCGGTTCCTATTTGCTACGATCTTGGATCCTTGCTAACCGCATACGCAGCTGCTATCTCCAGTTTGCCATGCCCGCGAACATGACTCTGTAGCATTGTACCTCAACGCTTCAGCCGATCTCCGAGAGATCCCTGATCCGCCGTCTACTGAAACTGTAAACGCGGCCATCCGGCTCTTTGCAACTTGTATGCCGTTACAGGCATCGAAGGTACAGGAAAGCATACTGGAGCAGATGACGACTTTCCTATCATCAAGCAGCCTCCAACGTGATCCGGCCAGAAAGACTGCAATGACGGTCAACATCGCCATGGCAGTTCTAGAAACATTGAAGGTCGCCAATAGGGAGACAGCGTCATCAAGCGGCGACGTGAAGAGCTCTGCGGTTGAGAAAGGCCTGCAAGAGCTGCTGAGAGTGAGTTGTTCTGGCTTCTTGGGCGGGCTCATATCTAACGCATCTAGTCATTCCTCGTAAACCCCGACCCATTCGTACGACATATAGCGGCACAAGCGCTTGGCCGGTTGTGTAGCATCTATGGCAATACCCTCACAGTCAACGAAGTGAACTCACTCATGGACTTGATTGTAGCTAACCGGGAGCCTAACGTGCGCGCTGGTTGCGCACTGGCTCTTGGATGCATCCACTCTCAGCTCGGTGGGATGGCAGCTGGCTTCCATCTCAAGAATATCATAAGCATCTTAATGTCTTTAGCAACCGATCCGCATCCGACTGTCCACTTTTGGGCGCTTGAGGCTATTTTCCAAGTTGCAGACTCTGCTGGCCTAACATTCTCCGGATATGTAACTAGCACTCTTGGAATCGTGGCTCAGCTGTACGTCGTCGACACGCATAATGAGGAATCAGCGTCTCTAGCAGCATCCAATCAAGAGCTTGACGTGCCCTCTCCGGCTGTCGTAGCACGATGTACGGATTCTTTAATTAACGTACTTGGGCCTGATCTACAAGATATGGTCAAAGCCCGTGACATGATCATGATTTTGGTCGGCCAATACCAGCTCGAAGATATCCCTTTGGTTCTCATCGAAAGCTTAAGATGTCTAGAGCACTTGTCTCTCTACGCTCCTGGGCATCTTGAATCACCTGCATACATTCGACGCTTGCAGCTCGATTTGAAATCGGACATAGCAGAAGTACATGAGATGGCAGTAGACGGCCTGCACAATCTAATGCGCCGGGACGCGGAACATGTGTTCAATCTGGCAAAGCCTGGTTTGGACGATCAGCTATGGCTGCTTCTCGATGAGAAGCCGGACAACGAGGTCGTAACCAACATCATAAGGCACTGGCTTCAGCAGACGGCCCTCACACACACTGCCAACTGGATTCAAAGATGTCATACAGTTCTCAGTAAGATCGTTACCAAGTCCACCGCAACCCCTTCGAACGCCCAGCCCAAGCCTGTGGCGGAGGAAATGCAGGATGAAGAGGTTGCGGGCTTCGCTGCTGCCGCAGGGACGAAGACAGACGACCAACCAGCCGGACCTGCTTCAAGTCAAGAGCTCCTAAAGTGGCACGTCAGGACCTTCGCCATGGACATTTTGAGCGAGCTCATCCAATCTGTCGCAAAGCATGCTGCACTGATCGATGACTCGGAGGCCGAGAAGGCATTGCAGCTTAGAATCGCCGACGTGGTGAGAATTGCCTTTTCGGCTTCAACTGCTGGCGTGGTGGCCCTACGTATACGTGGGCTAAGAATCATTGATCAAGTGTTGAAGGTCTGTTTTGTGTGAATGATGGCAGTTGAGCTATGCTGACTTGTAGTAGATGTTTGGCAAGACACCGGATCCAGACTTTCCTGAGGCTCCCCTTCTTGAGCAGTATCAAGCGCAGATATCGTCCGCTCTAACCCCAGCATTCGCAGCAGACTCTTCTCCGGAACTGGCGGCGCAAGCTATCTACGTATGCGCCAGTTTTATCTCCACCGGAATCGTGACAGACGTTGACAGAATGGGTCGCATTCCGAAACTGCTGGTGAGCTCAATGGACAACTTTTCAAGCGACAACGAGACCGCAACGATAGGAGACCTTAAGGGGCTCAGTTCCAACGCCCAGGTAATGGTGCGCATGGCGGTGCTATCAGCCTGGGCAGAGCTTCAGATTGCTAGCTCCGAGCAGAAGTACCTAGAGAAGGTGGTGAAACCGCATATTGGCAAGCTTACTCCTTTGTGGCTGTCCTCTTTACGGGAGTTTGCTCGGCTGCGATTTGAACCGGACGTTTCTACCAGCCTAGGTCCTGCATCAGTCTCGGGAAGCTTGGATACAATCTACGCGGCCTTGAACCGGGAGACCCTGCTCAAATTCTACCAAGACAGTTGGCTGAGCCTTGTAGATGCCATTGCCAGTTTGATTGAAGAGAACAGCGAGTTCGTTTTCGATGCTCTTGATGGCAAGATTGATGGCGAGGTCCCTAACGATTCCTCTTCGAGGGTTGCAGACATCAGCTACAGAGATGAGCCGGCAGCCTTCTTCTTCGTTCTGTTTGGCTTGACGTTCGAGGCTCTCGTTGGCACGTCTGGAAACGACTCGCAAACAGCAGCAGACCAGGTACTGGAGTTACTGCAGGCTCTGAAGAAAATTCTGAGACCATCCGTTGCTGGACGCGCCATCTATGCCGAGGCCGTGTTCTCCGAAGCAATGGACCTACTTGACCGCTTGGCGCTAACAGAGGGACTTGCTGTGCAGTCGGTCATCGTCGAAATTGCTCGCAACCTCTGCCTTAGCCATCCGTCTGCCAGGAACGCCGACAGGTAAGATCCTGTCTTCCGACGTTTTAAACCCTGACTAACGAGATCTCAGCTCGCAACGAGACGAGCAGGAGCTTTCAGAAGACATTGATCAACTTTTCGAGCTGACTCGAATCATTGTTTTGGTGCTTGCCGGACTGATACCCAACCTGTCTGAAAACATATCCAGAGGTACGTGGTCCCAACATAGTCGCTCGCTATGCCTCGTTCCATGCTAACTAGGTAGCAGCTCGACACGAACTCAACGATGAGGCTGTTACACTTGTACGCTTTGCGTTGGAAGCACTCGTTGGCGCCGCAGATGTATTCCCATCGATCATTCAGACCGATCTCCACGCCTGCATCATCCATATCTTCGCTAACATCCTTGCAACCGGCTCGTGCCAAGCCACTGTCGTCCCGCAAGCACTACCAATCCTTCGCCGGTTCCTCACTAGCATCTCTCATAAGGCAAGCCCGTCGAGCGAAACCGCTGGCCAGATCAGGAGTGCGTTCGCACGGTTCCTGATCATCCTCAACCACGCCCAGAAGCGAGAGACCGAGGCTGCGCTACCTTGCGAAAAGAACACGCTGCTAGCGTTGACGCTTCTTCTCACCTCGTCGTCCTCCATGCTGCAGCCGGACGACGCTCTCATCTCTCGCTTCGTCGAAACTCTGGCGGACTGTCTTGGCAACCGTCTGACCTCGAAAGTAGCCGCCAACTGTTGCCGGACTTTGCTTGTGACGCCAAACAAAACTCCAGCAGATGCCGCCCTAGTAGCGTTGCTGCTCCCCCATCTGCTCAGTTTCCTTGCCAATCCTTCAGATGTCGAAGGCTTGGACGAAAGCCGCTCGCTCGTTGCTCATGCACTTACCTCGATGGTGCCCACCCTACCGGGAGAAAAGGTTCCAACGGCGTTGGCAATACTTATTCCCGTGCTGCTCGCACGAGCAAGCAAGGAAGGCAGTGCAACGTACAAGGAGACGGCTTCAAGGATATTGGAGCTTGCCCAGCTGAATCAATCGGCATTCAGGAGCACGATTGCAGGCATGAACAGCGAGCAAAGGGCGTTTGTGGAGGAAGTGCTCAGAGAAGGGGGTATCGGCACCGCATCCAACAAAGGGCCGGCTGTAGAGGTAGACAATAGGGAGCCTAGCATTGCGCTACGGATGAACTTTTAAAGTCTTCCAGTGGAGGATTGTATATACGGAGCAGTGTGGCAGCAATTGATCGCAAGTTGTACATATCTCGATGCTATGATCAACTTCAAGAGCGCTTATAGGCGGCGGCTGCATCAAAAGCCGTCAAAAAGACCACCTGCAATCAACCTGCAGACGAGCAATGATTTTCCATGTCTGTCTAAGGCTGATGTGAAGCGACTTCATTGGCCAGCCTTGTGAATCCGACGCTTTCCGCAAGCGGCATAGCACCCGTTCCACATCAAGACCCTGGTAACCAGGTAATACGTCATTGTGTGATTACCCCCATGGCAACAACATGCCATTCATGGGACAAAGGAGACAGAGAACCTGTTCTTTCCATGTTTATCATTCTGGTGGCAGGTGACAATGTAGGGCAAGCCTCGTCCGATCAAATGCTGTGGAAGGTAGGCTTGGGGGTACAAGTAAACGGCTTTCGTCTTGTGACTGCTGTTTTGTGGCTTTCGCATACAATCATCTCTTATTGATCAATCCTGCTTTGCAAAACCATCCGAGAACGCCTGTCTACATCGACTCGCTTTTTGAAATCCTGAAACATCAAGTTCACAAACACACCTCTCACTTCTCAGTCAACCACACGATCTTGTTTCTCAAGTGCATACTCCCAAAACACGACCAAGATGTCTTCCATAATCACCTCCCTAAACGACCTCCTCTCCAGCATCGTCGAAGTCATCCTCTCCGTATTCGGGACTGGCTTCAACGTCGTCGAGGGAACCATCAAGACAGCTATCAACTTCGTCCTCTCCATCGTCGACATGTGTCTTGACGTTGTCAAGGGTACGCTGAATACTGCTGGGGGGTTGGGCCAGTTTGTTGCTAGTGAGCATTCCCTTGATGTGCGAATCAAGGGTAAGGGTTAATTGGAAACAGGCAACATTGTCGTCATCGGTGTTCTCGCGCTTGCGGTGTTTGGGTTCTTGCAGTACCAGCGCCGACAGGGGAATACCGTGCAGGTTGGGAATAAGAAGCTGAACTAGAGTGGAGAGGCGGAGGGCGCAGTCATGGTTGGTGGCTGAATGATGATTTGAACAACAGTTGGATGCAAGGATTGGCACCAAGATTGATACCCTATTTCCTATTACGTTACAAACGGTTGATGTGAGCTGGGCTTCAGCTCGGGGACAGTACTTGTTTCCATAGACCAACTTGAGCAATACAATATGCCACATTAGCCTCGCATGCTCTGAAAGTACCGGGCCAGAATACAACAAAGTCGGTTCGAAGCCACTTAGTGTCACGTCTAGCATGACTGGTGAAGCTCTTCGACCTTGTATTAGAAATTCATTCATCAAATTCTTGAGATCTTGGAATAACTATGCTGCATCAGAAGCAACGACAGCCCATGAAACCCCAACAGGAAAGACACAACATTGTACTGAGAACCCGCTTTACTCCCGGCCATCTAAACATACACGTCATAATTGACCGCACAAGCAAATCCAACACCATATACACAAACCAGTTTGTATGCAAATCTATATCTTCAAATGCTCATTCTCCTTTCCCCTCGTGCTCCTGGTTGGCGATTGAGCCAGGGCATACTCCTAATATGCGCCAGCTTCCTTGCTCTCCTGGAGCTCAAACTCACCCCTTTGCAAGCCCTCAAGAGCTCGTCTGCCCTCCTCGGTCAACTCGGGCTTGCCAACGGGCGTTACGGCTCCAGTAAAGAAGCGAGGCTGCCACTCGATGCCGCTTTCCTTCCGCCGTGTCGCTGCTTGTCGTTGCCTTTCTTCTATCTCCTGCTTCAGCTGGGTTGCCAACGAGTACTGGCGGTTGACGATGGCGTTGGTAACATCGTTCCAGAACTTGAGTGATTCGTTCTGCAGCTGGAGCTCTTCCGGAGGAACTTGCTTAGGGGCCACTTGAAGAGGTGTAATATCGATGAGGAGGATTTTGTCCTATGTGGTGGTTAGCACGCATTGTCAGGAAGCATACAGATGAACCGCAACTTACAGGGTTCTTGGCAAATGGTTGACCACCCAAAGTGTAGTATATCTTCTCATGCCAGTTGCCCTCTATCCGTGCGAGGACTTGCTTTTCCGGCACGTCTCGTATTTGCGTCTCCTTCTTGTCATTGTCCGGGTCGTAAGTGAAGATCACTCCTTCCACCCTGTTTTGTGCCTTGCCCAACCAGCCTTCCTCCATGTATTGCAGAATCGCCTTGATCTTTGTCTTCGGGCAGGAAATGTAGGCAGTGTCGGCGACTGAGACCCTGAGTGATCCTTTACAGACTGTTAGTAAATGGCCCTGTGACCTAAACATTCGCTCGCCTCACCTCGCAGTATTCCGCCTAAATTCGCAGCAACATGCGTGAGGTGATATTGTTCATCGTCCCGCTTGTGCAGAGTGATGAAGATGCCTAGGTTGTGCGCACCAGGGGTGACCCGGATGCTAGTCCCCGTGAACTTGGCGCTCAACTGATCGAAGCCCTTCGCAGAGATGCCCTTCTCCGGACACTCGATGTAGAAAGCCGAGACCGGTGGGTGATGGGACGTTTGCTCCGTCAGGTATGAGACCTTGACCTTCTTCCCCGCCCCGTCTTTGATTGAAGGTGTCGGTGTGGCAGCCTTACTAGCCGGCTTGCTTCCCGGTCGGCTAGGAGGCGGTGTATGAGTGTCCTCAACCTCCCAATTACACCTGAAGAACTCTCCTAGAGTGGAGTTGTACGGCTTGCACGGTTTGCCCTTTACATATTTCAGATCCTTCGTAAACCAAAAACGCAGTGTCTCGAGCATCCGGCCAAGTGGCTCATCTGAATCGCCAATGCTGATGAAGGTCTCCGGTCGGTCGAGGTAGTTCCAGTACTCGAGATTTGGTGTAGGTTCGAGAAGCTGCGCTGGCAGGGAGAAGCGGACGGCGGCTATGTCCGACACTCCGATAAACTTCTTGAGTATGCTCAAGAACGTCTTCAACTTTGACGAATCGTCTGGGGGTTTCTCAACGGTACCCGGTGCCGGGGTCGACGCCCGAGAAGATAGGGTCGAGGCCATGGGTGACTGTGATGGAGACCCTGAGGCCATGTTCGTGTCGATTGTTCAGAGATAGAACAGCAAAGTCAAGTAGTAGTTTGCGGATGGCTGTTGACTGCGCCGGGTAATCTGCCCCACGAAGGATTCGGGCGCCCTGTAGGAAGGGTTCGGGTTGGTTGTTCAAGCCGACTGGCCGTGGTTGGTATGGATCAAGGGTGAGGGCGGGCTGGTGAGGAGCAACGAACAGATAAGTAGCTTGTGTTGGTGTGTTCTTTGGTTTGTATCCAGGGTTGCGAGTGCCGGGGCACTTGGATGGGCTTCTTTCAAGGTTACCAAGACGCGAATCTGGAGAGGTACGTAAAGCTGGGCTCTATATCGGCGTCATACCTTATCGATTGCATCTACCAAGCCCCTACACCGCCTTCCCGGCGAAGCTTGATTCGGTCCACGAGGTGGGATCAGGCCCTTCTAAGAGATAAAATCTGGTTGTGCTGATACTAGCAGAGAGCACATGTTAGAAGGA
The DNA here is from genome assembly GCA_022813185.1 of Floridaphiala radiotolerans. Taxonomy (NCBI): domain Eukaryota; kingdom Fungi; phylum Ascomycota; class Dothideomycetes; genus Floridaphiala; species Floridaphiala radiotolerans. The sequence continues at coordinate 686,117 of JAKLMZ010000004.1, read as the reverse complement.
TATGGGCGGCTTTGTGAGATTCTTCTTCTTCGTTGAGTTACCACTTGCGACAAATTAGCTTGATAAGCGCCGGATCACGCTGCCTACGCCCGGCAAGCTTGGGATGGTGTTTGGGCAGCACATCTTCATCAGGGTCCAATCAAATCAGCACGGAGCACGAGCACGGCCGGATTAGGATGCCATAACGGCGTGACTTGTAGATTACTAAAGCCCTGCCTAGCAGTGATATTATTGGTGAACTTTGCAACATCAGTGTGCTCAACAGCTTCCTCCATGCCCACAGTCTGCTACACGAGATCATGCACTGTGTCTTGTAAACTCTATCCTACAAGCAGACCAAAGCAAGCAGTATGCTACATTTCAGTCAGTGGAGAATCTACGCCAGGAGGGAAAGGTCAGCAAACACATTCCCAGGGTAGGAAGTTCAAAGGTTGTGACTTGCCATCTACGCTCCTGCCCAGATTTTGAAGACGAAGGCCGTGTTCCGTACCGATGGCTCTCGTTCCATTGAGGAGAAGCCCAGGAACCATAGGGAGCGTCGAATGAGCTGCATATCTCCACCAAGAAGTCGCGAAGGTGTTCGCATCTCAGTAGTCGGCCGTCCTGAAGACACCAACGGAGACTCCATCCGGGATATCTACGAACATATCCGTGTGAAACCACTCTTCCTGGCCGGCACCCACGCCAGTAAGTCGATCTAGAACGAGCCACAGCTCCCCACCTCGGAGCATTTCCGGGGCGAGATCTATACTCTCGGTGCGGACACCCCTGCTCGGGTCACCATATTCGCCTCCATTACTTGCAATGAGGATACGGCGTTCAGGCCCGCCACTGCGCTCGATGGTGATGCGGAGGGGAGAAACGGTTGGAGTCGCCGTGCCAGACGCTGTGCCGTTTGATCTGAGGGTATTGGCGGACCTAGTGGGCACAAGAGGCCTGTATTGGTTCTGCGAACGAGTGACGATTGCAACCTTGCAGAGCCTTTTGGGTCGCACAGGAGCCATGAGCCGATTGACGCCAGCAGCAAACACGCCGTCCGAGAGCTTGTACCGAATCCTTCCGGCACCTTCTTTTCCGATGGGCTTGACCTCCGCTGGCACATCACTGTCAACTCTAAGCGTGAAGGGTCCTTCTTGATGTGCTTCAAATGTGGAGCAGACAATGGTGTAAGCGCCGGCATCCAGATTGGGAAACTGACAGAATGCAGTGCCTCTGCGGTAATCGCCAGAATCGACAACGATCTCGCGCGTCGTGACAGCGTATACACGTTCTCCACGACCGTGTAGAAGCTTGACATGAATGGGCAGTGCACTCTTCGAAGTCTGAAGAATAATCGCGATTGCGGTACGGTGAGCTACATGTACGCTGAATTGCGGGTTCAGTGAGTAAGTAGGCGCGTGCGCGTTGCCACCAGCTGTATCCCTAGTCCAAGCAGAAGCAACCTTTTCCGTGCACCTAAATTTGTTGTATGCCTGGCCAAGCTCCATCGGAGAGACTGAGAACGCCGAAAGGGTGAAGCTATGTTGAGCCGAAGGCAGTTCCTGTTCAGATGGGATTATGGTGTACTTGGCACCAGGTGTGACGTCCGCAAGACGGAGAAGTGTTTGAGGAGCGTCTACATACGGGCCCTTTTCCGTGGCTCCATCACTAAGGTAGAGCCGTTCACCTTCGCTAGCAAATGCGTACAAGCTGATGTATCCGGGCGAAATGGGGACACTCGTAGAGGGCCGGATAGTCTGATGGTGGTCGCTGTCCTTGAAATGGCGTGAAAGCAATAGCCATACCAAACCGCCGGTTCGAACCGCAAGACTGAATTGAGGATTCTCACAGAAGCTGCCCGGCGGGCTTCGTGAAGCTACATTTGCACCGTCCTGGGAAAGGTCCCAGGAGAAATGTATGTCTTCCCGGTACTTGAACAAGCCTGGGTTCCAGTTCAGATAGATCCATTCAAAATTTTGCATGACACTTTCCATATCCATCCAGAAGGTACCAGGCACCAGAGGCTGTTTCATGGTGGAATCTTCGAGGATATCATTCTGGCTACTGTCTGCCCTGTTGCCTCGCCACGAGGTTCCCTCATGCCAGGGATTCTTGACGAGCAGCCTCCTCTGTTCGCCGCTCTCGCTCAAATCCAGAACAGCGTAGTCGTGTTCGCCAGCAAGGCCAAGTTCCCGCTCCGCCCTTGGTGTCATTTGGCCGGTGCCCATAGTGATAAGGACATCTCCGTAGTTGAAAGCGTTGTAGATTCTCTTCCACAGCTGACTTGGGACAGTTTCGTCGCTCTGCAGAAAAACTTGTTCGGGGATCCATCCAGTCAGGACCCAGAGATCGGTGCCAGAGTTACTGCCGGGGAAATCGTATCCACCACGAACCTTTAAATACGCCTTCTCAATCAGGGCAGGCCAGGTGAGAGCAGGATTTTTGCGGTCAAAGACGTGTAGAATTCTAGACGTTTTGGTAACAGGCAGACGATCATCTATAACCACTTTGCGGTAGCATCCGTTAAAGTTCAGACACATGATGTATTTGCCGTTTGGCGACAATCGTGGTGCCTCTCGCAATTCGTCAAAAGGGTGGAGTTTCTTCATTAAGACCTTTAATGTGAAAATTAGCAATCGTTTCCTTCATCAACTGCAATGAAGTAACAAACATCTGGGTGTCCAGCCTCTGTTCTTGCGGCAACAGCACATAGACTTGCCACAACAGAACAGTCGGTTGCTGCATCCTGAACGAGGTCAATCCCTTGTGTGAAGCGCATGGGATCGTTGACATCGCGAAGACTGTTTGGGTACAAAGTCGGTGGCGGCAGTGCCTCCACCACAGGTTTCCATGCGTCGAACGCTTCTCTCTGCACGTCTGAAAGCACAAGTTCTGGCTGATCACTATCCAACGTCATCCTGAGTAAAGCACAATTGCACACTATTGTGATCGAACGTACACAAAGGCTGCTTCGCCGTTCTTCAGCTTGAACTCTTCAGGCGATGGGCGACCCTGCCAGGGTGGAAAAGTGAAGCCGTTCAGTTTCGAACCCCTAAGAACCAGTATCTTCTCGGTCTTTGAAAGCTGTCGTGTTGATGACGGTTCGGGCAGTTGCTTCACTCTAGGTCTCTGGTCATCTCCTACCTCAATGGACCCTACGTGAGACTTCGCCCTCGGCTGCCACGATTGAATGTACTTGATCCGCTCGGCTTCATTAATGAGATCATTTGCCTTGGACTTTAATTCGGGCTTCTCAGTGTCCGTAGCAATCGACAATGCCTTCAGGCAGAGCTGGGCAGCAGCCATAGCTGTCTTGAGCGCCTCCTCCTTTGTCTCGGCATTTGAAATCCGTGCTTGAAGATCCTTGCTTGTGTTTAGTTTCGAATTGTTTGAAGAAAGCCTGTGCTCTTACAAAAACCTCGGACTTGAGCTCAAGGAGTCGCTCGGACTGGGAGCCGGTTCCACTCATCATGAGCTAAAGCTGAGTTTTCACAGTATCCCGATATGCCACGGGTAGACAAACAGAACCTGGTGGGAACAGAGCGCAAGCGAATGCTGGCGCAATAGAATCACAGTGAAAAGAAATTGTGAAAATATACGCTGCCGGTTGCCGTAGTGATAAGTTCACTATGCTTATCGTGACATTTGTTCGTCATTCCATGTTTACATCCTTCATATTGACCCAGGTTCTCCGTCATCAACTTCTCAGCCGCTTTCAGTACGTATGTCAGTGGGAAGATGAGGGTTGCTGTTCTCTAATCGTCGCGCTTTCGTCCCGGAAGTGTGAAGCTACGATTCTGAGTTGCACGGACCAGAGTCAGCCACAGTACGCTATTCTACTTTCTCATTAGTGCAGCCGCAGCGATCTGGACCTCGGCAGTAGTATGACGTGCCGGGGGTATGATGATGGGTTTCCTTCTGAACGAGTACGATGTACACGCTGCCCGCATTTCGTACGAGGTTTCCTTATCTACCCTTCTAAATCTCAAGGCATGATTAGCTCTTCCTTCGCTGGCAGGCTTCTGTACAGTATGAGACCTTAAAATCCTAGAAACTATATCAATTCCTTCTTCCGAGGCACCAGCAGCCGGAGCCAACCATTGCCTGTTCATCGTCTCCCGGTCACCGCACAGTAACCACTTGCAATGGCAGTGCAATCGAAAGAGATACCCCCTTGGGGTTATGCTGTAGCCGGTGCAACTGGTGCAGTCCTTGCAAACGCACTGGTATACCCTCTAGACATGTACTCATTCCCCGCTCCTCCCTTCACCTGATGGCCATGACTGAGTTGTGCATCAGAGTTAAGACTCGTCTTCAAGTCCAAGTCAAACGCCGTCCAGATGATCCCACCCCGCCGACAACAAACCAACACCATTATGACTCAACACTTGATGCGATTCAGAAGATCGTTGGCGATGAAGGTCTCACCGGTCTATACTCCGGCATGACTGGCTCCTTGCTCGGCGTTGCCTCCACCAACTTCGCCTACTTTTACTGGTACTCTGTCGTGAGGACCCTCTATTTCACCTACCAAAAGTCGCAGAGAGCGCCCGGCACAGCTGTCGAGCTGGGTCTAGGTGCTGTTGCAGGTGCAGTCGCTCAGCTGTTCACAATTCCGGTTGCGGTAGTCACGACACGGCAGCAAACGCAGCCTAAGGGAGAGAAGAAAGGCCTGATTGAGACTGGAAAGGAGGTCATTCAGAGCGATGATGGGTGGACGGGGCTTTGGAGAGGGTTGAAGGCGAGCTTGGTGTTGGTAGTCAATCCGGCCATCACATACGGTGCGTATCAGAGACTAAGGGAGGTGCTCTTTCCCGGGAGAGCCAACCTGAGGCCATGGGAAGCATTCGGTAAGTCGTACTCTCCCTTGAGGCAGAACAACAGCTTCTGACGCTTGTAGTCCTTGGGGCGCTTTCGAAAGCATTGGCTACTATTGTAACACAGCCTCTGATTGTAGCCAAGGTGGGACTGCAGTCGAGGCCGCCGCCGGCCCGCAATGGCAAGCCATTCAAGAGCTTCAACGAGGTCATGGAATACATTATCAAAAACGAAGGACTTCAAGGTCTATTCAAAGGTATCGGACCACAGATTCTCAAGGGACTTCTGGTGCAGGGTCTCCTTATGATGACAAAGGAGCGGCTCGAGCTGATATTCGTCATCCTCTTCCGCTATGCTCGCAAAGTGAGGGAGGAGAAGCTAAAGAAGCTGGCGGAGGCAGCGGCTTCGAAGGCACAAGAGGTGGCTCCTGTCGCAGTTGAAAAGTTGAAGCAGGCCACCCCGAACATTCTGAAATAGTTCAACTGTCTATCTGTCTTGTCTGCCGCACAATGCATCTTTGGTTTTTCTTTCTTTCAGGGCATCACTGGCGCGCAGGTGTTCGAGAACAAGACAGTCGGCAATCCATGGAACGGAGTAAATGAATATACAGACCGCAACGCGTATATGTACAAAATTGGTAATTTTGTAAAACCTCAAGCATCAGTGAGATAAGAGCACTCCGCCTGTGAAAACTGTCCGCCTCCTGCCATAGCCTTATCCCACCGTTCTTCCTACGATAAATTCTGTACCCTTCGGCATCGCCTACTTTTTCTTCATTGTATCGAGCTTACTCTCCAGTTCCTTCACGTACCCTTCTATCCGCTGCACGGCAGCTTGAAGGGCCTATGAACTCATTGTCAGCGACTCTTCGCTCCGGACTTGGGCGCGTCTAGTGGTATCCACCGCCACTCAAATACAACACGACGTTTGCACATACATAAATATCTTCTGTCAACAGCTCGTTTGACACCTTGTATTCATCCAGAATGTAGTAGTAAATACCAGCACCGGATGTCACTGCTCCAAGGAGGAAACCGAACAAACTATCATACAAAACCGCATTAGCAGGTATTCCAACCGGCTGCTCTCCTGCTTGTTAGAGCGCGGATCGGCTCCAAGTACACCATCCATCGTGTTTTACTCAAGCATTCTTCCGACCTGATCCGTTCTCTTGCTCACGAGACCAAAAGCCACTCACCCTCCTCGAAACGCGCCAACAGGCTTCTTCACCGGCAAGACGTTCGTTGGCGTCTCCATCCTCCTCATCGACGTCTGAAACGATCTCCGGGCAGAAGCCGAGTACACATGGCGGGCAATGGATGTTGTTGCCGTCCGTACGGGTTGGCGGAAGAGGAGGGATGCCATCGTTGGCTTTGAAGCTCGGGACCGGTGTCGAGTAGGCGATTGTATGAGACTGGGGATAGATTGGGCGTTGTAGAGGACGGTGGTTTGGTGAATTGCGGATACGGTTGGTTGTTGGTAGTTGTCGGTCGTTGATTGCGGACCAGTGGATCTACCTTGGTCTGGGGGTGTGGAGTCGGGAGCTGAGAGCTTGGGCCAAGTTGAGGCTGTGAGCTTCATGTGGCTTTAATGGGGATCACCGGACTGGGCTGCGCAAACTCAATGGCTGGTAACATTATTCAAATATTATTAGGATTATATAATCTCAGAAGCATTAGGTTGAACTTCTGGTACGCACCAAGACCTGGCGCGCTGAAATCCCGAACATCATCGTGTTTCATTAATGTTAGCTTCCCACATCAGCGTCCAGCCGAGCCTCAACATCCCTAGGTGACCAGGTCACTCGACAGCGACCCAAACATTCGCCTTTCTAAAACGTCCGCTCAGGACGCTTATTTCGCATCACCAGGACCGAAAGACCATTATGGTCATACAGACACTCTCCGTCGCTTTGCTGAACTGTCTCCATGGTCGGTGCCCTGCTCCACTTCCTTTCCGGGCTAAGCAACAGTAAGCACTATTGCAGTCTGTAAGAGGTGTTGCTGGCAGGTCCCTCCATTTTCAAGCAGGACTGCCGCAGAGGATGGCTTCTATTACCAAGGGTTCGACTGGGCAGTGATCGTGATGGTGGTCCTGGGTTTCAGGAGTCTGGGCCATCATAATACAGCTGTCGACCCATCTATGATGTACCTAACGGACGGCGCCACCTCAGGGCTTGGTACCGTCGCTCTTATTCCGTGACGCTTCGACCTGTCTGTCTACCTCCCTAAGGAATTCAGGTGTAGGCGATCGCGTCTGAGGCGTGGATGCTCCTTGCCCTGAAGTGCCCTTGGGCCGACTCCCAGCTAGCTCCTGCTTCAGCTTCTGCACTTCGGCGAGCAGTTGACTTGTGGTGTCCCTTTGATTCTTGATCAAGTCTGTCTGCAGATTCAACTGCTCCTTTACCCAGGTGTCCGTAGCTTCCCGTTTCCTCTTTACGGAGTCGTGAAAGCTTGCGCTCGTACTCCGCCACGTCTCCTCTCGTTGCATGTGCGCATCGTCAAACGCGCGTCTCTGCTGATCGGTCCACCTCGTCAACTCCATCGCCCTGCTGATGTCGCCGAGTATGCGCTCAAGGTTGGCTTTGTCAATTTCGCCGTATGCGCTCAGCTGCCGCGCCAATTCCATTGCAAAGGTGGACTTGAGGTCCATGAACAGGTCCTCCATCCATAACTTCTTGTTCTTTTCCTCTTCGTACATCTTTGTGAATCGGTCGTACAACCAACCGCTCTTGTCGCGCCATTGTGCGTGGTAACCGTTCAGCTGATTGACGATCTCGTCGTTCTTCCGGGACACATGCCCCTTGACGTCTGCCATGACCCTATGGAGCGCCTTTTTGAGGAGCTTCTTGTCTATCGATGTCTCCGCAGCCTCTTCGTCTTCGTCATCGCTAATGATAACCGGCTCGGGCGGCGGCGCCGGAGTGGTCGCGGATACTGGGGTGTCGACCTGTGGGCCTGAGTCCATCTTAAGTCGCTTGTTGGCATTGCCGACCCCATTGGCAGCTGGCGTCGCCGGTGTATGAGGCATGGATGGGATGTAGTGCTTGTACTTCGTCTGATCTGGTGGTGGGGGAACCGGTGGTATCGATTGCCTGTCGCGCGCAGCCATGATTATTGAGCTCGAGTCCACGAGCGGGATGACGCGAAGCCCGATGTTCGGCATTGACAGCTCAATCTTCAACTCGCCTGCAATATGCGCCGGCGCATTGCGGTGGTGCTCGAGTGTTGCCTTCAAAGTCAGGATGAGATCGGTCACTTTGCGCGTGTACTCCTCCACCGCTTTCATCGTCACGACATCAGTTACCGGATCCATTGTAGTCATATACGAGCACACACACTACGAGCCTCTCCACATGTCATTGCTCCGTGTATCGACGCTGGCCCGGAGGTCGAGTTGCGCAGGATTATCACGCGTCTTTGATGCGCGGTGGCTGGAGAACTAAGCTGAGACGATCGGGATTCTAGCGAGCAAAGCGCGAGCGGTAGCATCCAGATCACCTGACCGAGCAGGGGATGGAACGGCCCATCCGAGTTTAGCACGTTCAGAACCCGTTAGACAACCCGTCAAGGCCGGAAACTTGGAAGGTTCGCGCGGAGAGCCGGGGTGAACAACGGCCAACCTTTGGAAAGATGACCTGAGAGGCTAACCAGTTGAGGAGACAGTCGTGTTTCTTGCATTTGCAGCCTTGGGATCTGGCCTGGGACGTGTCGTATCCAAGGCTCCGATGCACGACGCTAATTATAAAACAGATCCAATCAATCCCGAAGCCTTCAAAGACGGACCCCTTCCCCGGAAACCAGCGAACTTCAGGGCAGCTTTCGTTCCCCTTGAACCATGTCTTTTCGGGTCCTCTCATCTTCATGGGACGCTGGTCTTGCTGGTAATTGGACTGGTCCAATCCTCGTTCGTTGACACCGACCAGGGACAGGCGGATGCGTTCACTTTTAAGTGCGAAGTCTACATCTTTATTCCCCTCTTTGCACCTGAGATCGCGAAGCTTACTGTACATCACGAAAGTGCCTTGTCTCTCCATCGCTTCCCCAACACTCTCTTCCCTCCATCTTCAGGCCATTTGCCGACAATCGTTGATGCTGGCTGCCGTGTTAGCTTAGACCGTACAGTTTTTGATGCCGGCTTTGGACCCAATACAGTCCAGGGAACCATAGAAGGGTATAGGAGCCACTTTTATCTGAAGCCATATCAACGTTATATGCCATCACCTTCGCTGCTCTTGGGTTGAGATTAGAATTCCGTGCAATGGTACTCCGTGGTCTCGTCGAAGAGGAGAAGGAAGATGAGGCAGCTCAACTAATTGACGATAATCGAGATGGAGACGGAGACGGCAACGACGAGCTAGAAACCGTCACATTGGACCATCCACCTGTCCATCCGATCCCGTCAATGCAAGGTGCTTTCGAGGAATCAATATACGAATCGACCCACGATGAGAACCACAAGCGGTCCCGAAGACCTTGGGAGAAAGGCGATGCTGTTGCTAGACGAAGGTGCCTGCTTGAAGCTGCACGTTATAAGGACACAGAACACTACACTTGGGGAAGAAGTCCCGGTGCAAAATGGCATCCGCTGTGGAAGTTGATGGCTCAAATCGCATTCGGCGTACACCTGTTGCAACAACGCCTGGCCAAGTCGGACGAGGAGGTGGTCAAGATCCTACACACCCATGTCAACGACGTCGACACTTTCCTCGAGAGGACTGGGGAGGACCTTGATCTGGCATTGGACGACATCAGCGAGCGCATCAAATATCTGAAGCTCCCCCTGAAACATGGTGACCTCTTCGACGCCATGCTTGACGACAAAAAATTCCGTACCTCGATCATTGAGGGTAACGATAAGATCGAACATGTCATGAGCCGGACGGAGAAAGCGACAAGGGACGGGATGCACCACGTGGCGAAAGGAATGGAGGCTACCACCGAGCTGTCGCGGTACGTCGACAGCCTTGGCGGCAACTGGACGGACGGGGATGAGGAGCTATCGGGAATCTATACAGCGATGCGTGGGAACGCTGAGGGCTGGTTTCGATGCGGTAGGAAACTGCAACAGAAAGCCAACGCACTTAGTAGCGCTCTCGTTCGGCTCGGTGAGATCGTGAATGAGATGGCCAAGCGCGCGGGTGCTGCTAGCAGGCGCAGCAGGGTATGCCGGGTTCTGCTCTGCCGGTATGTGATACACAGCTAACGTTGCTCTAGCAATATGCGACCCAATTCCCTGCTACTACACAGTCCCGTATAGCAAGTCCGCCACCAGCATCGCGGTATTCTCTTCTCGCGCCATCGAACAAGGCACTGCCTCACGACCCAAGCGGAAGCAGTTCGTGCAGTCCCCATGCGCAGTCTCGTGCCGAAGCCCGGTCAACATCGCACCCTGAGTCTCGTGCAGGGCCACGCACGCAATCGCAGAACGAGTCCCACTTGCGCCACGCAGAGGCGGTCTCGGTCGATGATCGGTTCGAACGGCCTCGACAGCAGCCTCAGCCACCAGTACGGAACAGCACGCCTCTCAAGAAAGCGCCAATGGTACCGCGGGAGCCACAGAGCCCTTCGAAACCGCAAACTACGGAGTTGGTCTCGTTCCTCAACGACTCGACCACCCCGGACGAGCAAGAGCCGCCTGAGACGTCGCATGCCGACAGCAATCCTGGACCTCTCAAAGGCTTCGGTAACAAGCGGAATACAACGGACAACAGTGAACCTGTCAGTTCACCGTCGACAATGGCTGATTCGGCCTACTATTCTGGGTCTGACAAAGACAAGCCCACCTCCTCAGGCTCCCTCACTGCACTGCCCAAACGGCCAACTCCCAATTTGGGTTTGTTCCCGAAAGAAAGCCCTATGACACCATCAGTGGCATCCACACGCAGCACACTACTGCTATCGAAACCGCTCTCTATCGAATCGTATCCTGCACCTTCTGTGTCAACCTCGGGACGCCGTACACCCTCCAGCAACCCGCTCAAGAAAAAATCAAGCTTGGCCTCCCTCAAGAAAGTGTTCCAGTGGAAGCTAAGGAAGAGTTCCCAAACCAATGGCCTGGCTAACGTCCACGAATGATGCTACGAGTTTTGTTGAGTTTAAACATGTCACGATGCTGATGACAAAAGGTGCCTCTTGGGCTACCTCATCTTCTTGCGCTTCTGTAAAGTTGTTCATATACCCGGTGGATCCCATATTGCAAAGCGTGTGGCGTCGGCATGCACCGTTACTTTCGTAGCGGAGCTTTCCCTGTTAGTTTGTCAGTAACCTCTCGCGATGGACGCGGGTTGAGCCTCTTTTGTTGGAATATCCTGCAATTTCCTGCAAATTTGATACCATATAGCACTACACTGTTCGTTTTCACGCTTTAAAAAAACTAGCAAAAGCACAACTGGGAGGTCCCGTGTATCATGGATGCCAGGCTTCAGGACGGTAGTAACCAACCATCCAAAACGGCAGCTGATCAAAGCTGGTTCACGGAGAACTGTCCAGCTGCCAGGTCAATGGATTGGTGGGGTTCGCTTTCATGTAAGGTACGGTAGTTTTCTCCCCTTTCCCGTTGAAGAAGCTACATTATAAGTCTTCATGTGCAATGGTAGGAGTGAATCTGTTTTTGACCTTCCATCGTTCTCTCTTGACCGTTGCTCGTTGACGCGTCGCGACTGCTTTCAACGTCGGTCGCGCGTCACCACCTTCACTTTCCCACTTTATGTCGTGGCTGCCTTTTCAGTGCTACCCATCAAAACAATCAATCTCGACCGCTTACAACTTCAACAATGCAAGACATCCATTTCCTCACGTCCAAAGGCCACACCCATTCGCTTCGTGTGTTTCTGCTTGCCCGTCCTGAACGTACACTAAAGATCCGGTTGCCTTCGTCGCCTGTCCTTCATTTACAGCAACAAGAATAGTAGGAGTACAGAGCCGTAATGGCTCCGCTCACCGAACGGGATCCCAACGTCAGCAGCCAAGCAAGTAGGGCTTCAGTGAAGTCCGCCGGATCCAGAATCGCAGGCAATGCCGGGCCACCCAAATCGGATACGCTCTTGGCTGCTCCAGGCGTTCTGGGCATGCTAAGGGCGACCACTGAAATAGGTGACGTTGGCTCGTTGGCGGCAAGAACTGCACGGCTGCCCACATTACCTCGACCAAGCCACCAACGGACGGGACAGCATCAACATCGGCGAAGTGGGACCGCTCGTCTGTCGACGGCGTCATCAATCAACAGCTATTCTGAGTCGACAGCTTCCAATCGCTTCTCGAACACGGCCACCCTAGACAGCAGGTCCGCCCGGCCGCGCGGCTCAAGTAATCTCCGACCAACAGACTCCCACTTCGGACCGGACACTGCTACGTCTATGCGTCTGGCGGCCAGTGATCGGTCGTTGCAACCACCCAAACGGAACTCGAGAGAAGGTCGTTCGTTCACAATGACCCATCCCACTCGTCCTCAACTTCCTCTGCAGAATCACCGCTCTATGACAAGCCTCCGCAACCATCCGCAGATGCTTGGACCTGTCCGAGCAAAGTCTCCATTCGCCTACCCAACGCGACTAAAACGTCCTGGATACCGCCCTTCGTCTCCTTCACAGGTAGATGTTCCCGCCAACCGCGCCCGCAGACCGCACCGGCCCGAAAATGGCACCAATTTGCGGTCTGCTTCTGTCTCGCCAGTAGACCCTTACGGCTTGAACGGGTTTCCCTACCCGCCAAATCGCAACAGATCTGCACCGGCTTTGGATACCACTCGTAGGATTGGTTCTATCACTCCAGTCACCGATGGAACACCTTCATCAGAAGGCGCCTCATTCCCGCCAACACCTAAAGACGGGAATTCCCTCAACGTGGTCATCCATCACGAGAGCCGCAACACCGCTCAAGCATCGGCCCCCGGCGCGTTCTACTATGATTATACGGAACAGTTCCATGAGAGACTAATTGTCCCACAGCCAACAAAAACCCCAATGGCCCCTGGCTTCGTGCAGAGGATCAAGACTATATTGGAAGAACGTGGGTCAAATGGAGGCCTTAGGGCTCATCATCTCATCATTCCAGATATCGCAGAGCTGCCCGGCTCACCGAGCTCTGAGATATCCGAACTACCAGGATCGCCAGTGCCGGACAAGATCACCCGCGACATGGTCCTCGCAGCTCTCGCCATGTCATCATCTGACCCACCGACTGCTTCGGAGGACACCCAGAATACTACCGTTGAGGTGAATGTTTCGGTGCAGCCTAATGACACTCTTGCCGACTCCAACGATACCACGGACTTGACTATCGATCCGAATCAGACTAAAAGTCATCGTCAAAGCTGCGCTTCCATTTTGACTGCCAGACTCTCGATTCCGGAATCTCATACTACCAGCGTCATCGACTTCGCCCTAAGGTTCTCTGTGCCTGCAGGATCGGCAGCGTCCACTGTGCCTCCATCTGCCTCGGTCACTGATGTTGCGTCGGTCACTCCTAGCGAAGAGAGAGTCGGTGGCGTGCAAACTTCTGATAGTGCGGAGAGCATTGTACCAACGAACGAGAGAGGCTCACCAGCTGAATCCACCACTCCTGAAGACAAGGTCTCAGAAGCCATTGGCAGCTCAACGCAGGCTAGGGTGGTTAAAGTGCATCAGAGTTACCGAATTGCGGACAGCCAGAGGCCGTTATCCGAACTATCGCCAAAAAGAGAAACGGTCGAGATCGAAGTGTCACCAAGACTGACCGCTCCTCCGTCGACTTGTACGGAGTCTTCAGAGGAAGCTCCCGAGGCGCAGAGGGAGGTCGAGACCAGGAAGGGGGATACTCACAACAACACAAAGGAGGAAATCGAGAAAAAAACAGCGCTGAAGGGAGCGGCTCAGAATTCGGAACCTGAACGCCCCAACAGTCAACAGCGCCCGAGCAGTCGTCCCCTTTCTAGGGCCTCGGTTTCAGACGAAAGCATCATCATGGTTGCACCGTCGGTCGCGACAGGTCTCGGTCTCAGTAAAATCGGGTTGACCGCTGTGGAAGTGGCTGGATTGATACCGCCCCGTCACGAGTCCATTCTGCATACAGAGGTGGTCAAGGACGCGGAAATTACGACGCATAAGGCTATGCCTCGTCAGCCTGCGCCGGGAGAGAACATACGTCGGACATTCAGCCCGCCCCCTTCTGATCTGACATACTCAGATCTGCGCCAATCGCTAATCAAGGGCCAGTGCTCCCGCTTGTCAGATGTAAAGGAAGAGGAAACTGAAGAGATGAGCACAACCGACCTCAAGACACCCCCAAAGGCGGCGATGCATACTTCGAGATTGTCTGTCAGTAGACCACTGTCTCGAGAGTCATCTCATAGGCGAGCTTCGGTGGGGAGCGAACTCGCACTCGTACGTCAGGTCTCCTTCCGTAACATGCCACGGCCAATCAGCGAGATTCGTTCCATACCGTCACTCAACTTCAGTCGCATGGATCTCATCTCAAAGCTGAACGAGGCTCTAGGCTGCACTCCGTCACGCTTCTCGAACAGTACGGGAAGTATTGAGCCCGTCATCCTGTCTCCCTCACCACGCAAGCCGATATCTTCAAAGATGGCCAATGATCGTTATCGAAGCTTCTTCCTTGAGCACGTCGATAACATGCCCATTATGGCGCTTGGAGAAGATGAGGTCCTGGAGAAAGATGTAAAGATTTCGATCGAGGAGCCTACCGTGACTATGGCCAACCAACTTACGGTCTACGGAAAGCGTGCAATGTCGCCGGACGAGATTATCACAGAAGTAAATCGACTCTCCATCCCTTCAATCAGCGGTCTTACCCAGCGTTTGTCAGAACTACTCCCAGCTATCAAGAAGTATTACGATATCGATACTGTTGTTGCAGATGTTGAGCATGAAATTGAAAGCATTCACGAAATCGGGAGATCACCAACGGTAAAGAGCACTCGTTCCGTCAATGCTATTAGAGACTCCACTGTTACTGGAAATGATGTTGTCTCTATCGCCGGGTCCAAAGCTACCAAAACCATTGACAAGGAGTTGCCCGCTCTTCCCACGGATCCAGGACCAGGTGAGTTCGTAACCCAAAGTGGAACGCAAGAGATGTTTGCTGAAATAGAAGCGTTACTTCTAGTCGTTGCCCGGTCGAAGTCATTTGATGACGGCCATATGGATCGCTTAAAGCCCGAGCATGCGATGATAAAGAGGGCATCCAAGCGATCGTTGCTCAGTGAAAACCTACCTTGGAATAACGGAGACAACTATCCATGGTCCGACAGCACTCCAAAGGTGGAGCTCACTTGGCCACCCCTAGTGCAAGTCGACGGCCTCACTCCAGACAAGCGAGCCAGATTTGGCTGTAAGGATGGCGTAGACAGCACGACCGGTGCAGACTTTGGCAGCCCAGTGAGCCCTTTGGAAGTCACCGAAAATCTGACAGGGACCAGCAATGACACATTCTCGCATACACGTCGGATCAGTAAGAAATCCGTTGTCGGGTCAATCAAGAAGAAGCTGGGAATTGGCCGAAGCGACTCTCATTCGAAGACGGGACTCACCATTGACAATAGTGGTTTCGCCACCGGACCACTCATCATTGGGCCTGATGGTAGTGCGGTTGACCCTGGCGATAGATACCCTACGACCGGACTGACTCCGCCGTCGGCGTTCAACCTCGAAGACGTGCGCAGCTTCTTCTCAGACGACAGCTCCATCACCCAGCGTGGCCGCAGCTTCCGCAAGCGCTTGACCCATCTTAAGAGCAAGATGGCGCCTATGACTCGCGTTCACTCGGTGGACGAGCGAGGCCAGGCCGACCGCCGAGCTAGTCACCTCATTCTGCCGATGAGATCTGCTAGCGCGGCGGGAGAGTCTCAGGTGCACAGCCATGAGACGTTTGACGGTACGGCTGGGATGTCGAAGATGGAGTTTAGAGCGCGGAAGATGGTGGATCGATTGAAGAACTTGTGGGCCAAAGGTGGGCATCTGATTCGAACCATGAGCGGGGCCAAGAAGGACAAGAACGTGCACGCTGATGCAGATGCGGACGACTCGAGGGCGAGGAGAGATAGCGATATGTACCCTGGGGTCTGATTGCGCAGCTGCCAGGCCTGAATTGGCTGCCCGGCAATGGCTGGATCTTCGAGGGAGCGTGAAGCTTTGGGTATACGGTAGCTGGAGAGGTTGCTCTCCTGGTTCTTGGACGATACGACGATAACGACATAGATGTAGCTATGCATCTTTACACATGTAGCATATGTAGTAATGATATGACTGTATCCTAGTAAGTTGCTCTGGGCTTCCAGTTCACTTCAGTGTACCTTGGGAAACGATGGCTGGCGAACAAACTGCAGGAAGGGCCGATGTCGCGTGGTCCAGGGCTTTAGCGCCAACGGCCGGCCGCGGGTCCGGCTTTCGTGAGCATGTCTGTGGCCTGATCTTCAGGTGGTCGCGCAGAATCCTTTCAGCCATATCACACCACTTTCACCAGTCTGCCATGCTCAGTCTTAGCCTGACTCTCTCTGCATCCAAGTGCCGAACTGACTATCACCTGTATGTGCTCGACATGAGCCTCGTTCAGTCCCGTCTACCGCCGTATTTCGCTGCAGTGAAGGTCACATGTTCGACTAGCCAACTTCCGTTCCAAAGAAGATATCGCATTGTCTAGCTGCTCTTGTAGTTGCATTGAGTATATATAACATGCTGGAAATTCCAAGGCAGGAAGGCTTGACTATATCAGAACCGTCAAGACATAATTTCTCCACTCTTCCTGCAATCATCTATACCATTCCAGAGTTCATCAAGAACCACTCCAGACACCAACGACCTCTCCCCTCGACCAACCAATCAAAGACCTTCTTTCCTCTTCGAGTAAGACCCATCACAATGGCAGCTCCAGCACATATCGTCAAGCACACCGCTCCCAAATCCTTTGCACCATGGCTCCTTGCATTCCTCGGTAAGCTATGTCCTGTTGCACTCTTCAATATTGGCGGGTATTGACATTGATGGACAGGCGTGTCGGCAGTAGGCGTTGCAGGCGGGTTGAGGGCCACGCTTGGGAGCATTGAAGGCGCGCGGACGAGGTGGGCACAGCAGAAGGCGCATTATGATGCTGCTCTTGCTGGGTCGGGGAGTGGTGGGCGGCAGTGAGTTAGCCATTGGAATTTGTTCGATGAGTAAATATACCATCGCATGGTTGCTGTTTGCATGGGACGGTAGTGACGCTTGGATTGAAGGATGGGCTGTGACTTTCACGGACCTTTTCAGTTTAGGAAGTTCGGGAGTGTTTTTAGAAGTTTGAAATGGAGGCCTTCTATCCGAGTGTACATAGGGCGCGCAATGACGCATCTGGTAGTCTATTGTTCGAGCAAAGCGGCCGCTCTAGACTATCATAATATGAGGGTTTCCCAATTGTACTTTTGCTGTTGCTCGTCTCAAATCCTAAATCCTTCTCCGCCCAAAATGTCAGCATGGTTCCCGTTCGGGACAAACCTTGAAAGAACGAACCAGCCAACCGCAATCGAGATAAGACACTAATGAGCTTCAAGAGATAGCATTCTCTTCGATCTCCTGCCCAGGGTTGGCGATGCAGAGTTGGCCCCCATCGTGATAGCTTCAGCTTGATGGTGGGGGTATCTTTTCCGCGATCGTCTATGTGATACGGTTGCTCAATCCTCCTGTAAACATCTATAACTGTGAACATTCGGAAGGGTAGTACAGAAGCTTTCCTGTTCTTGAATCTATTACCAATTCTCTGCTGTCTCCAACATCACAATGACTACTCAAAAGCCCACAATTGTGCTTGTTCATGGCGCCTGGCACCGTCCCGAGTATTGGCAGCCTACTTCAGAGCTTCTCAAGAAAGCAGGCTATCACGTGCATGCCGTAACTCTCCCGTCTCCTGGCTCTGAGCCGCCGGTGGAAGACTTCACCCCAGACGTACAAGCAGCGAGGGAGGCTATCCTTTCAGCGCTGGAAAATGGTGACGTTGTGGTTGTGGTAAATGGACCCCGAATCTCCAATCAAGATCACAGAGGCTAATCGCACGTACTAGGCTCATTCATACGGAGGTCAAGTAGCCTCCCAAGCCGTCGAAGGCCTTGCAACCAGAGACAGGCAAGCCGCGGGCGAAAAGCACAGCGTCGTCAAGCTAGTCTACCTCGCCGCCTTCATGCTCGACGTCGGTCAGAGCATGTCGAACATCGTCCCGCCATGTCCACCCTGGGCGGAAGAACAGGTGCCTCGCCGCATCTCCCTCCTACTAGGATCGATTCTAACTCAGTGGCAGCAAGGCGGGCGTCTCACGATCAAAGACCCGAAGACAACATTCTACCACGACGTTCCGCCCTCCATGCAAGACGAGCTCTCCACCGCTCTAGTGCACCACCCGGTTAGCACGTTCTACAGTCCCCTGACCTACGCCGGCTGGCGCCACATCCCCAGCGTGTACGTCATCGCTGAAGACGAGCAGGCGATCCCAACCTTCATCGAGGAGAAGATCGCTGACGAAGCGAGGAAAGTTCTGGAGGCGGATGGGAAGGGAGGGGAAGGGCATTTGGAGGTGTTGAGGGTGAGGAGTGGGCACAGTCCGATGGCTAGTCAGCCAAAGTGGACGAGTGAGGTCATCCGGAGGGCTGCTGGGGAGAGTGTTTGATTGTAGATCTAGCAAACTGGAATAGATGATGCCTCAGATCTTTGCGTTGTTGAAGCCGGCCGAGCTCAATGCTAATATAAGTACATGTGTGAGGCATTTCATCTTCGTTCCGCACACGACTTAAGGCTGTAAACACGGATAATCAGAACAGACAAATCCGCTCTCTTCCTGACACGGATCAACTCTTCCAATGAATGAAGATGCGCGGATGCCGAAGAGTTGCCATCACGTTAGTTATATTGATGGATGTAAAGCCCAAGTCAGGCTTCTCTTCGGCAAAGCACCGTAACCAATCGGAGATCTTGCTCGATTTTTAACTACATCTGGAACCTATGATGAGAGCATTCTCGCAGCAAAAAAGTCTCAAACTGAAAACTATATACCGAATCTTCAAGAGCCTGGGTGATTGAAACACTTCCAAATTTCGAGGGAAAGATGCCAAAGAAGGACGCCAAAGCCAAAAAGGCCGAGAAGAAACTCCGCACCGCCGCAAAAGCCGAAAAGAAAACCGCCCAAAAGGAGAAGAAAGCAAAGACCAAGGGCAAAGACGCCGACGACACCGATGCAGAAGACGTCGACCTCGATGCCGTATTAGCAGAGTACGCCCGCCAGCAAGAACAATACCTCAAAGTCACCGAAGTCGTGTGCCAAGAGCCGCCTTCCGCACGAAGTTCCGCCACGATAGTGGGGAGTCCTGCGAATGATAACGAATTGTTCTTGTTTGGGGGCGAGTACTATAACGGTGCTCTTGCGCAGTTCTTTAATGATCTCTTCGTGTACAATATCAACCGCGATGAGTGGCGCATCGTCACCTCTCCAAACTCCCCGCTTCCGCGATCTGGTCACGCCTGGACAAGAGGTGGCAATGCAGGCGGTATCCACCTCTTTGGCGGCGAGTTCTCATCCCCCAAGCAAGGCACTTTCTATCACTACAATGACTTCTGGCGGCTCGAACCAAGCACCAGAGAATGGACGCGCATTGAGCCCAGCGGCAAAGGGGCGGGGAAACTTTGGCCACCTGCGAGGAGTGGACATCGCATGACGTACTTCAAAAACTACATCATCCTCTTCGGAGGCTTCCAAGACACAAGCCAGCAGACGAAGTACCTAAATGACCTATGGATCTACGACTGTGCCAATTTTGCGTGGCACACTCCTGCCCTGCCGGCTGGGGCGCAGAAACCGGATGCGAGGAGTAGTTTCTCGCTGCTACCCCACGACAGCGGCGCGGTGCTGTATGGCGGGTATTCAAGGGTCAAGGCTACTGCTTTAGGCAAAGCCACAAAAGGTGGAGGTCAATCGAGCAGGACGGTGTTGAAGCCATTGGTTCACCAGGACACGTGGTTCTTACGCATCACGCCTCCTGCTCCAGACGCGCCGTCAGATGCACTACCGACGGTGAGGTGGGAGAAGCGGAAGAAGCCGGCAAACGCGCCGAGTCCAAGTAGAGCTGGAGCAACCATGGCACATCACAAGGGCAGAGGTATCATGTTTGGCGGTGTGCATGACGTCGAGGAGAGCGAAGAAGGCATTGACAGCGAGTTCTTCGACCAGCTGTTCGCGTGGAACATCGACAGAAACCGATATTTCCCACTTGTCCTGCGGAAGCCGCGGCAGCAGGCGAAGAAACAGCCGCAGGTGGAAAGAGGCGGAGGAAGAAGAGGTCGGGGCAAAGCGGATGAAGAGGAGCTGTTGGCGAATCTCAAGCAGTTGGAATTGAGGGGAGTTGCTGGAGAGGAGACGGTGGACGTTGAGGACGTGGTACACGCGCGCGAAGAGGACGACGAAAAGGAGCACAAGGTGGAGAAGCCGGTGCAGTTTGAAATGCCGCATCCAAGGTTCAACGCGCAGTTGACGGTGCAGGATGATGTTCTGTATGTCTATGGTGGGACGTTTGAGAAGGGGGATAGGGAGTACACTTTTGACGAAATGTGGGCCATAGACTTGGGCAAGCTGGATGGAGTTAAGCAGGTCTTTAAGCGTGAGGTCGAAGACTGGCAGGGCAGCGAGGACGAGGATGACGATGAGTCAGATGAAGACGAAGATGATGAGTCAGATGAAGAGACTCGGTCCGAGCTTAGCACAGCGCCATCTTCCATGTCTGCTCAAGATCCTGTTTCCGCCAAGGCTCGCGCGGATGCAGAAGACCTACCATCCATATCGGAGGATGCGCAAGCAGATGACGATGCTACTGCGGCTGATGGACAGTCCTCTGCTCTTGGAGATGACAGATTCCCTCATCCACGGCCATTCGAGTCTCGTGCAGATTTCTACACTCGAACATCCATACAGTGGCAGGACATCGTTATGGATGACCTCAAGCGAGAATATGGCGGTGAGAACAAGTCGGTCAAAGAAGTGAAGAAGTTGGCATTCGACAGAGCGGAAGAGAAATGGTGGGACTGCAGAGAAGAGATCCGAGCTCTGGAGGATGCACAGGAAGAGGCTGGCATTGGAGATGTGGTCAGTCTTGCGGACAAGGCACAGGCCGGAGGAGGTGCCGCAAGGCGACGATAACGGCAATATAGACAAAGACGTAACGCTTGTATATGATGCTATTGGGGTATCTTATATGCAAACAGAAATGCAATGTTAACAAGAGAGCTTGTCTCAGCCAATGAAAAGCGGCACAAGACTATCCCAAGGTGAAAAGACACGCCAATTGTGCCATTGTCTAATTGCTGCTTCATAGAAGGAAACAGGTGGAGCCAGTGCGAATGTATATGAAACGCATCGTCGGTAGTGTATCGGTGACTTTTCCCCAATGACAAAGTATTCAATAACTTCTGCAAGTTGTTCCCCAAGGTCAAACTGCCAGAGCCTCACCCACCCAGTTCATTTGCACGGCACTGACGCCTCTGGCATAGCTCTTGCTCGTGAAGACGTATTCGTTGTACAAGATGGCTTCTACCTTCTTCCCAAAAAGCACACTGGAGGGATGAATTGCAACTGTCTGGTTGCCGACCATTGTTTTGTAGCTCTTGTCTGGCATGATCCTCGCAGTGTTCGAAGCAAATCCCCGAAGGAAGCACTTCAAGATCTTCTCCGTTTGCACCTCAGAATACGGAGTGACTGCCTCCTTGTCGTCAGGTATGGATGCCAGAAGCTTTTGGTGCTTACACTGCTGACGGAGCTGCCTGCGGATGTTCATGACGTTCTGCATCGCTCGGTGGGAGACAAAGTAGCGATCAGCCCAGGCTCGTCTATCGGTCTCTTCAGCTGCATAGGCCTGCACAATAGCCATGAGAGTAAGGTGATCGCCCTGTCGCCGATGAAAGTCCTTCCTCGCTTCTTCCGCCTGCTCCTTCTTCTCTTCAGAGTTGATGGTAAGGAAGATTGTCTCAACGCTGAGTGCAGATATGATGTCAATCGCCTCGATCAAACAATCCATGTCTGGCTTCGCTGCTTCGACGATGACCCTGCCTAGTCGTGGAGTCAGAGGTAGCTTGGCGAGCCGTTCTCCTACATCGGTAATGACGCCGTTGTCATCCAGAGCGCCGAGTTGGTACAAATGGAATAGCGCTTTCTCCAAGGCCTCACGAGGAGGCTGATCCAAGAACGGAAAGTTCATAATGTCCTCCACATGTCGCGCTTTCATAGTTAAGATAGCCTGAGCAAGGTCGCACCGAAGGATTTCCGGAACGGTGTTTTGCTCTAGCTTTAGGTAGTCGTCCTCCGTATAGAGCCTGTAGCAGTAGCCTGCTGCTTCTCTACCTGCACGCCCTTCTCGTTGGATTGCTGCAGATTTTGATATAGGTTTGACGAGAAGTGAGTCAAGCCCGAGGCGGTTTCTGAACCACTTCATCTTAGCTTTGCCACAGTCCACTACGTACCGTACTCCAGAAACGGTGACTGACGTCTCGGCTATGTTCGTAGCGATGATGATCTTGCGTGTAAACCGAGGTGCTGGTTGGAAGATCTTCTGCTGTGCTGTTTGGGGCAGCGCTGCAAAAAGGGGCAACACTAACATCTTGGGTACCTCTGCCGGAAGCTGCGCTGCGTACTCGTTCACCAGCCGTTCCAGCGCCTCGACAGTCTCTTGTCCAGTTACGAAGCAGAGTATGTCACCGGGTAGAGGCTCTTTGACATGAGTTTGGTAGATGGCTCTCAACGCCGCTTCAACGAAGTCGACAATCGGCTCCTCTAAGTACATCGTCTGCACCGGATACTGCCGACCCTCGACGTGACAGACCGATATGTAATCGGACTCGAAGTAAAGATCAGGCGGATCGCTACTTGAAGTATCGACGGCTTTGTCGGGTTTCACCGATTTCTTCAGGCTAGCGGACCCGTTTGGCTTTGTGGTTCCAACTCCCGCACCATTTGACTTAGTTCCCTTTTTCCCATCGTGCCCATTCGTGACACTGTTCGAATGTTTTTCCCTATTAGGCTTGGCGGGGGCATTCTCAATACTTGAGGGACCTTTGGCCGGTGAGGGCCAGAGGTAATCGCTATCTTGAAAGCCGCCTTCTGTGAAGCCCCTGTCGAAGAAAGTCAACAATCTTTTGACCTCTGCAGTTGCGCTCATAATGACCACCTTGAGCCTTCCAACCTCTTTCCGTTGCTTTCGTCCCTCTTTCGTAGAGACAATCCTCCTCAGAAACCCCAACAGGAGATCCACATTCACACTCCTCTCGTGCACTTCATCAACAACCACGCAGCTATACTTCTTCAACCAAGGGTCTCCAAGCATCTCCTGCAACAACATCCCTTCCGTCACGAACTTCACTCTGGTATTCGGACCAACGCTTGTATCAAACCTCACACTGTAGCCCACCTTACTATCCCTAGAGCTGCTTCCCAAGTGACTCCCCATTTCCTCAGCAACACGCCTCGCCAAACTCACAGCAGCGACCCGCCGCGGTTGTGTGATGGCGATGCAGCCCTTGCACCATGGTGTAGAGAGGAGGAACTGGGGCACTTGCGTGGATTTTCCGGAGCCCGTCTCACCGATAAGAACGAGGACGTCCGATGTGTCGCTGAGACCTCCACGGATCTCGTGGGCATGGCGCCATATCGGTAGGGCTTTGCGGACTGGGAGGAGCTCCTGTTGTCTAGCTTTTAGTCTGTCCGATGGGCGGGCTTCGAGGTGTTGAGGGCGCTTGCGTTTTATGCCGGGATTGAAAGGTTGCCCAGCGGGGGCTTTATGGTGACCTGCAGGCACCGAGGATGGTTTGTTTTTATTGAAGGTAGCATGTCCGTTAGTGTCGAACTTGGTGTGCACCCGTTCCGGCATCTTGACCCTACTGTTTTGTCGCTGTCCGAGAAAGTTTTTTGAGATGGTCGATGAGCGTCACTTATCGATAAGATTGAAGGCGATTAGATAAGATGTTGAGATCAAGATATGCTACCCGATCATCAGTAATAATGATCACGGAAGTTACTCTGTTACTCGGTTTTTGGGAGGTCTTCCGTTCAGGGCATAGTTTGCATGTCGGCCTCAATTACATTGCCCTTCAAGACAACCTGCCTTCCAACGGGTTGAGATGAGCGGATCGATACTCCATGGGTAGTCCATAAGTTCATAAATTAAGGTTCAACAAGAGTGTGGAAGAACAGTGGGTTTGGATTAGTACAAGCGGGCTGCACTCAAGGTGACAGAAGCCGCCGACAAAGCATCACCTCTCTCAAATCACGATTCGAGCGAACATCACTGATATATCATGATTACACTGCTGTAATGTGAAGTTGAATCAAATAGCCATGCCATTTGTTTGATTAAAAGGTGACATTCTACTTAAAGAGTGTCTACACGTGAAGAGCCATGAATCCATGAGCCATGAGTGTCCTGCAAACATGCAGCATTGTGCGCTCGATAAAAGCAATCCAAAAACCGTCGTCACATTTATACCTTGTGCTCGACAGCCTCAACGACCTCGGGAGCGAGGACGCCCTTCTCGGTGACACCCATATCGGCGGCGAAGGTGGAGTGGGGAACCCACTTGGCGGAGGTGCGGGGAGTGGTCTCCTCCATCATGCGGTCGACTTGCTCGAGGGTGAGACCCTTGGTCTCGGGGACCAGGATGAAGGCATAGACGAAACAGACAGCGCAGAGAGAGCCCCAGATGAAGAAGACACGGGCACCCAAGTTACCCTTGTCCTCGCCAACCAT
The DNA here is from genome assembly GCA_022813185.1 of Floridaphiala radiotolerans. Taxonomy (NCBI): domain Eukaryota; kingdom Fungi; phylum Ascomycota; class Dothideomycetes; genus Floridaphiala; species Floridaphiala radiotolerans. Next base: position 661,583 of record JAKLMZ010000004.1, on the reverse strand, counting down.
GTAGGGTGTGATGACAGCGATGATCTGAGAAACTTGTTAGTAACGTGACGTTACTGGTAGGGTGAAGAGAAGCAACTTACGCAGTTCCAGAGCCAGTTGGAGGCAGTGGAGAGACCCACACCACGGGAACGGATTGGGAGAGGGAAGATCTCGCCAATCAAGACCCAGGCACCAGGACCCCAAGTGGTGGCGAAGAAGAAGATGTAGATGCAGATGAAGGCAATCATAGCCCTAACGGTGGCCTGGTTGTCACCGTCGACGGTACCGGCGATGGCGACGATGAACTGGCAGACAACCATACCGGCAGCACCGTAAATGAGGAGGGTACGACGACCGAACTTCTCAATGGTGTAGAAGGAGATGGGGGTGGAGCAGACGTTGACAAGGGTGGTAATGAGGGAGATCAAGAAGGGGTTGGGGATCGTCCCGAGGCGCTTGAAGAAGGCGGTCCCGAAGTAGAAGATGAAGTTGACACCAGTCCACTGTTGCATCATCTGCAGAGAGGTACCGAGGATGGTGCGGCGGAGGTTGCTGCTGGGCCTGGAGAGACCGCCCTTGAAGCAGTTGGCCCATGAGCTGAAGTAGCTGCCTTGAGGAATGACGGACAACTCGTATTCGTGGTTGGCAACGATTTCGGCAAGTTCCTGCTGGATGTAGTCAGAGTCCTCAGGCTGGCCACGGACACGGGCGAGCACGTGAGCGGCACGGTCGAGACGGCCCTTCTTAACGAAGTAACGGGGAGACTCGGGCAAGAGGAAGAGACCGGTGCCGAGAATGAGAGCCCAGGCGATTTGGATGGCAATCGGGATGCGGTAAGAGCCGGTGTCGGTGCGGTTCTGGGTAGCGTAATCGACGCAGGAAGCGAGCAGCAGACCGATGGTGATGCAGAACTGGTAGCCGGAAACGATGGCACCACGAACCTTTCGTGGAGCGATCTCGGACATGTACAGAATGATGATGGCCGAGACGAAACCGACACCGAAACCGGCAATCAGACGACCAGCGACGAGGAGGCCAAGACCGTGAGAAGCAGTCTGGAGGATGACACCGACGATGAAGACGGCGCAGCCAGCGATGATGGTGATACGACGACCGATGAAATCAGCGAGATCACCAGCAATGACAGCTCCGAAGAAGGTACCGCAGGACAGGATGGAGGTGATGAGCGAGGACTTCCACGAGGGGATTTCGGCCTGGGATGGGATGTTGGCGTCGTAGGGAGTGCCGTTAAGCATGGAGACGACGTATGGCATGGCCAAGACACCGCTGATGTAACCGGAATCGAAACCGAAGAAGATACCACCGAAGGCAGCGAAGGCGCACATGAGGTAGGCCTTGGTGGTGACGGGCGCCTCGACGCGTTCCACGTCAGTGGTGGCCCTGAGATGTGCGGGCGACATGGTGATGGTTGTTGTACTTCTCTTTAGTGATGTAGTGAAGTGAAAGGGTTGACCACGTTCAGAGAGTGAAGGTGAGGAGTGAAGGAGGGAGGAGTGGGTTGGGCGCGAATATAAAGAAGTCGAGGAGGGGACCGCAAATCTAATTCCTCTTTGACCAGGGTAACTCAGGGCAACGGAGGGTGAACGTGACGAACCCCGGAATGGGGAGCAGAGCATGCATGCACCAGAACGGCTAGACCGCGCTGGAGTCATTTTGCGCATGGGCCACCCAGGACGGGGAAATATGGGGAAGACTGCGGCGCTAGCCAAAGGCGCTAGTCAAGCCTGCCACTCCTACATGCAAAACTCTTGGATCACGTAGCAAGCTAACCCGTCCCTCTTGTTTGTCTCTCCACTCACTGGCTGCTTAGCTCGTTTCGACATACGGTCTTGAGCATCACCTTTTGAAATCAAGAAGTCGGTGATGCTGAGCGAAGCACCTCGGTCAGCCTTGACTCGTGCTACGCCCGGCGACTACTCGTGATGCTGTGCTTGACATCAGCGTACCACCAGCACACAACGCGCGGAGCCTCCAAGGCAGGAGCCTGCCTGCCACCTGACATCTTGCACACAGGCAGGACAAGGAAGAAAGACAAGAATAGAGAGGCCGAGTAGGGGCGAAAAGGCTCTGCTTGATCTGGCTACACCCTGCCGTTTGCCGCTTCCTGCATGTGTTACGGTGCTACTTTCGTACTCGCCGTGGCTCTATTGGCTCGAAGGCTAGATTTGGTTTCAGGCCCTTGTAACCTTCCCTCCAGCTGCCCTTCAAAACAGGAGCAAGATCAAGCGGTTGAGACATCGAAATTGTGGTACCATGGTACGTCCCAGAAGCCAAAGTCTTGATTTTAGGTCTGGCTTCCTGTCGATCCAGGTTTGTATTGTTTAGCTTCATCTTGGATTTGATTTGCTACCAAATCTTGGACAGCATCCACCTTGTCGCCGCAGACATGGGAACAATTTCCTTCGAATCAAGCTCGAAACTATAACCCCTAGTGTGATTGGACGGCCACGTTCATCTTCACAAATTTTTGCAACTCTTTGCGACAACGGGCTGGGAGACGGACGAGGTTGGTTCAAGAGTGTGAGGGTGCTTGTTGGTTTAGCGTTAATGCTGGGTAACATCTTGGAGTGGCATGCGATCTCCAGCCATAAGCATCGGCTCCACACCCAAGAACGCCCTTTTTCTCGGCCCGTTCACCCAACACAGAAGGGTACCCGTTGCCATGCAATTGCTGGAGGACACTCGAGCCCCTCGTCCTTATTCGCCGGTGGCCTGAGGGCGGCCTGTCGAGTGCCAAGCTAAGGACGAACTTGTCTTACTCCGAGAGCTGGACCGCTGTGCGCATGGAAGCCAATCTGAGCACAATTAAGGACTTATACAAAAGTACATGAACTAAATGCACGGTGGGGACGAGTGCAGCTGTAATGCTCGACGAGAAAACCTATCAGGGTCCAGCACTTTGACGGGCGCGGCACACGTATGGGGTCGTCTATGCAGTCGAGACGGTACCTCAGGATCCATCGGGACGTGAAACCGTGACCTGTTGTGAGGATCGACTCCGCGGCTGCGGGAAACCCCTCATCAGGATTTCGTGCACGCGTTTGCTGAGATGGGGGATGCTGCTGATCGCTGACCAGAGCCGCAGGCCGTCTTCTAGAAGCGGATGTGGAGGACTGATTGGACAAATCCACAAAAAGTTCCACCAGGCACAGTCTCACCATGGGCCCAGTATTTGACACATGGAATATCGAAAATATCAGAATGTCAAATTTTTCGATGGAGCACTTCATTCAGTTCGTCAGACCATCTCGGCATCGAAAGCGGATAGTGACATAGGTGTACATGTGAGCGAGAGTCGAGTCGCGGACAGCGCTTCAGCAAAGACCACTGCTCGGTCGCGGCCGAGAAATGCTTGAGCGACGCCTTTTTGCGGGCAAAGACTCCCAAGCGATTTCGGTCGCTCCACTGCAACGGCAAATGGAGACCTCATCGGAGATGAGCCGTTGGTTCGTTGCGCTAACAGAAGCTGAAGAAACAGCTCAACTGCGAGCATGACGCTACGATTAAACATCGGCCGACACAGAATCCAATCAATAAACTTCACCATGTCGCTTCATCAGTAACGTGCACTCTCAACCGCGATCATGCGAACGCGCCCTTTGCGCCGCTGTGCGCGCCTTCGCAACATTCTGCCTCGCCGCAGACACTGAATGCGCAAAGCGAACTGCTTCCCTCGGGCATCGAATCCTCATGCTGACGTGCAGCTTGACCGCAAATGCGCATCTGGTTGGGCGACGAAGATGCCCAAGTCCAAGAGGCGTCCGGAGGTGGAGGAGGAGGTGCTTGGCTTGCGGCGGGGAACCTCCTGGGAAGGAAAGGCAGGAAAAGCAAAAGCTGCGATGAGGGCAGAAAGGGCACTGAGTGGTTGGCTGCCAGTCGGAAGGGGTGGCACTTGACGGCTACAGTCATAAGAATAATGCTCCTTTGTTTCGGCTCCTCCGACAGCTCCAGCACCAGAAGCTTTTCCCTGCCCGCTGTGGAAATCATTTTGAAGAAAAGCCCACTGCAAAAAGTTCCTTAGCGCTGACTTTGGATGCAACATTCTCCGTATTTTGCGCTGGCTGCCATGAGGTCTGTGGGCGGCAGGATCGAGGATGCGCCCGAGTAAACGTACGCCTAGCCTTCCATTTGCCGTGCCCTGAAGCGCTCGTAACCGTCATGACGCTCATGATCTTGCCATAGGAAGTCGAGAATCAAACGCCGAAGAGCAGCTGACACGAGAACAAAGGCGCACAACGGTCACGAGAATCCGCCCCAGGTCTACACCTTGATCGCCTAGTGTCGCATGATTCTGCACGATCACTGTGAAAGCCCGATACGGATCGCGACAAGATTTTATCGTTCGGGCGTTGGGGATATCGAAGGAGTAACCAGAACCGGATAACGGCACGATACTTGTGTGTTCAAGACTTGCTTCCGTTGCGAAAGCATCATCGCTCCCTCCCTCCCAACGTCTTCTTAAATGATATTATTTGATATCGTCCCATTTAGTTGGAATGATGGAGCCTTCCTTTCCGCATCCTCTGCAGATGCAAGCATCCTTATTCATGCCGAGGATATTGCTTGACAACCTACAAGCAGTTACATTTAGATTGTTGATGCTGCAGCTCCGCCAAGAGCACTAGCAACCTTACTTTGACCTGAATTGTCCGCAACCTCACTTTGCGCGCTGTAGCTACTTGACATGTTAAAATTCATTCACGATCACAAAAAGGTTTGATTTCCATCCCCGGTCGCTCATCTGGCAGTCCATTTTATCCCAATCCTCATGTTATAATACCAATATCTATGCTTTGCACCACCTTAGTAGGCATCCTGGACTGTCAGTACGGTCATGGCCCGTTCCAGCATGGGCACCCATTTGGCACAGAGGTCAGCAATCAGTTTTCTCGAACTGCAAGAGACGTTTCCAGCTCTACCAAAGTAAATATTGCCCTCGACGATATTCCATACACCCGAAGAGCCAATGCTATACGTCGGCTACATCCGGCGTTTATATCGGCACTACGTCCAGTCCAAGACGACGCCAAGTTCTCACGATGTCTACCACAATCACTACGTACCCCCCCTTCACCCCCCCCACATTCACCTGAGCAGGGGTTCAGAAGACGTCCATCACCCCATGGAGACCCCGGAGTCCGACACTGACTTGCATTTCGTAAATCTGAAACATACAGTAGTCGGGGTAAGATGCCAAGACTCTTGGATGACACAACGATGCTACCATATTCGGGCCGTCCTCGGCCTTGGTTGGATGCGACAAGCCTTTGCAGAAAACCACATGGCAGCTTGTCAAGACATACCAATGTTGAGTTACATCGTGATACTAGGTGGTGGAGGCGAGCAGTGGCCGGACTCTGGTCTAGTTTCGCGTGGCATATATTATTGAGGCCTCTACTGTATGTACATGCATCCTAATGCGGACATGCAGCTTCCATTCTGTGCCCTGACCGTTGAGACTGTCATGCCATGCTCCGTTGTCCGACCACACGGTGAAGAAAAAATTTGATACTACTACTTGGTTCAGATACGACATGCCATACCCATGTGCACTCCACTCTGCAGCACATCCTAGCTGTCGTCGATCCGGCCAACGATCCGACCTAGTCTTATCTCAACCCACAGTCTAGGGACCCCAACATCGGTGTTCCTGCTGACCGCAGAGAAGGCACTGTTGCCGCTGCTGGTGTGCTTGGAGCTACGCTTTTGCGCTCAGTGCTATTGTCCTTGCCAATAATGACAACTCGGGTGAATGCTTACCACCGTTCAGCTAATGCGGAGGCGACCTGAACAGGCCTTCAATGGCTGATAATCTGCTATAACCTTGTAAGATGCAACATGCAAGTGCACCTCTAGACGGAAGTTGACGCCCGATCTTGATACAATCGATGCTACTAAGGCACAAATGCAGGCCCTGGCAAGTGGCTGGCATAAGGCGCAATGAACGACCTCAACAGTTGTCCACCGAGTTTGAATGATTGTTAAACGGCGAATGAGCATTCGTGCATCATCTGTTTGTAACCTTCAACTTATGGTGAGGCGTGCCGCAAGCGCCACAAACCCCAGCATCCCCAGCGTTGACATAGCTACCAGAACGGCACGACAGCTCTTGGCAGCGCCAGGCCTTCGGGTCGCGATCGGCGTGGAGTACGTTAGCGCATGTTGTGCAGGTCAGGTTAGAGTTGGGGTTGGTCGTTGAACATGTGGGACACTCTGTGACGGATTCATGAACGAGACCGTTGTACACCTTCTCGGAATGTAGTGTTTGCTCTTCTGAGGTTCTGGCGCTGGGATGCTCCCCCTGACGGACTGCCCCATTTCCGATTGACTTGTCTGTGCTGCTTAAATTCGAGTGAAAAGTTTCAGAAGTTGCAACGTCTGCACTCGTATTCCGCAGCGGTGTGGCTCGGTTCGGACGACTGTTCGTAGCCTCAAGAAGCTCATCCAGTTCTCTCCTAGCATTGTCGTCTGAAGCATCCTCATCCCCACAGATCTTAACCATCTTCTTACCGTCGAGGTTAACAGCCCCGTCTTCGATTGTGGTCTCGTCATCTTCCCATTCCATCTCCGATTCTGTTTCGACATCCTCCTCTTTGATGGGTGTGTCTTCCCGCTTTACGTCCTCCTTTTGGGCTTGATCAAATCGAGCTGCTGCTGCGGCAGCCCTCAGCTCTCTTCCTCTCGCGCTAGCTGCGACCCGCGGTTTGCCTTTCGGTCTCTTGCCCTTTTCGAGCTTCACCTTGACATCGTCATCGTCACCAAGCGCTACGCCGCCGGTGCCAAACTTCTTCAATATCCTTCTCTGCTTGCGCTCCGCATAGCTCACCTTCTCTTTCTCCTTCTTCCTCCTTTTGCCTCGCCTCGCATTCCGGTAAGTGCCACCACACAGGCTTGCAGGGGCATTCGCCGCATCGGGCATGACGTCGGTAGTATACTGACCACTCAGCAACGTCTGACCTCGTGCCCAGAATCCATCTCCCGTGTAACCCTTGGCCCACAGTTCCCTCAGCTCATTTGCATACTTATCCCTGACCTGCCAAAAGAACTTTGAATGGTTCATTTGAGCATTGTGCGCGAGCTCGTGCATCATGACCATCTGTACGTGACGAAACGGGAGCCACTGCCCTGTGTAAGGGGCTTTCAGGACGAGCTGTATCACCTCGCCATTGTTGAAATTGCGCCCTACGAATTCCAGATTGGGTTCATGTTCTTCCAATGACATTACCACAATGTGGTTTGCTTTCATAATAGGGTGACATATTGCAGCTACGCGATCAAGGAAATCTTGGGCAAGCGCCTGGTCAGGCCCGGGAAGTGGCTTGATGAAGTTGATCAGAGGATTCGGACGCTTTCTGCGCTCATTCAAGCGCTCGAAACCGAGCACCATGCTGGCTACGTAAGCCTCGTGTGAAGTTGAAGTGGATCACACAATCTCAATGGGAGGCGTTTCTCCCGTCTGCCCAGAAAATGCACGTGATATCTTCGCGCTACCCCAAGCCCCACCCAATCTAGCGCGTCATCTTATCTGTGCCATTCACCCACTTCGAGCCGGTCCGTCCCCGCTATCCACTCCTAAATCTACCACTCCCCTCCTTCAAAGTCAACTGAACTGCACCTCACTTTGTTGAGGATTGCGGAAGTTGTTGCTTTTTGGATAAGTCGAAGAAGCAACTCTCCCATACACATTATGCCTTGCCTACGGCGCATGCAGCGTCGAGGGATACGCCGTCCGCCAGCCTCAGATGTGTCAAAAATACATGCAGCTCTACGTTTGCCAAGTCTCTTCTACCCAGTGCTTTTTAACCGTTACAGGCCGTTGTCGGCGCTTGGACGAATGGGCTCCCGTTGCAGCGCACCGTGTTCCTGCCGTATCCCACTCCTTCTCCAATCATATGCATATAGTGAGCATTACAGGTATGACAAGACCTCTTGCATATTGCTATAGGCCGGCGCCGATTGCTATAAGAGGAAGTTGAGGCTGAACATCTGCCGGTGGCTTTCTTGGCTTCCCATATACCTTCCATTTCCTCTCCTAGTCGTGCATCAAGGAGGCATAAGGTGTGCTTCAGCAGGTTGCTTGGAGGACATGTGCTGTGTCCATTGGCTCGTCAGGTTGGTAGCGACGAAGATAGAATGAGTCGTGGGTTCTGCCTCGCGCAATACATAAAGAGCTATGTAAGACGGAAGGTGTCAACATGTAGACAGCACGCCAGGAGTTCAGCAAGAAGAACAATAGCAAGCCGCCCGGTCATTTCATCGGAGACATAGGCGCAAACGGTCAACATGGTTTCCTTCAAGCTACTCAACTTCATCCTTGCAGCCCCTTTGGTGGCCCTCGCAAGCCCCATCCCCGCCCCGGCTCCGGCTCCTGCACCACCTGGTATCCCTTCAGCTTCCTCAGCTGCAACCTATCTGGCCGCCCTCAGGGTCGCCGCAGCTGGCAGCCAAACTGGGTACTCCCGTGACCTCTTCCCGCATTGGATCACCCAGAGTGGTAGCTGCGACACGCGTGAGGTTGTCCTCAAGCGTGACGGAACGGGAGTTGTGCAGAGTTCAACTTGCTCAGCAACCTCAGGATCCTGGTTTAGCCCTTACGACGGTGCGACGTGGACTCTGGCCTCAGACGTTGATATCGATCATGTCGTGCCTCTGTCAAATGCCTGGAAGGTAAGTCTTATGAATGTTATGACGCTCCTAACACGTACTGACGGGTGTCTGGCAGTCTGGCGCCTCTGCGTGGACGACAGCGCAACGTCAGGCATTCGCTAATGACCTGACCAACCCTCAACTTATCGCAGTCACAGACAATGTGTACGTATACCAATTACCCAAGGTGAATAGCACCCCACACTAACCGATCCGTTAGGAATCAATCAAAGGGCGATCAGTCACCCGACACATGGAAGCCTCCGCTAGCATCATACCACTGCACCTATGCTAGGATGTGGATTAGGGTTAAGTACGTGTATAGCTTGACTATCACGTCGGCCGAAAAGAGCGCTTTGACTAGCATGTTGAACACGTGCTAGGCGTGCAGCAAGTCAACAAGTATGCGTGTCCGTGTTTACTTGTTTCAGGAGCATGGGAGGGAAACGTTGAAAAGTTGGATTCGCCGCAAGGGGCTAAGAGCACTTTGCATGCACGTGTTGGAGTGTCTCTCGCTCTCAGGATAAAACTTAATGCACTGCTTGACGCTTTATGGATAGTTATGTAGCTTCAGATATGCTATTCCAGACATTCTTGCATGTGACACTCCTTTTCCGTGTGCACGGATCGTCGCCGGAACCGCATATCTTCCTGAACTCCTGCCCGTCGACCTTCCCACTTGAGTGCCATCTTACCATCGCAGAGCACCCGGTAGGACACTTTGATCATGGAGTCCTGGAAGAAAGCTGTCGATGCGGCGAAGATTCTGAGTCAGTCCTCGCATCTGGTGCCTGGTGCGTTGGACTCTACCCCGCCAACATTTGCATTGCACTGAACAATGTCGGCACAGGCAAACTAAGGATAACGGAGCACTTCTTCGAAGTTCCTCGGGATTACAATGGAAATTCGTCCGGCACTCTTCGCTTGTTCGCACGCAGTGCCCGCAAGGCTGAGAAGCCAGCCGATGGGGACGATTCAAGCAACACGAAGCAATTGCCCTGGCTGGTCTATCTGCAGGGCGGACCCGGCTTCGAGTGCTCACCTCCACAAAGCACGCCGTGGCTGACCAAGATCCTCGACAAAGGCTATCAAGTGCTATGTCTTGACCAGCGAGGTACAGGACTCAGCACGCCCATCTCTCCGAGCACCTTGGGCTTAAGAGGAAGCGATGAAGTGCAGGCCAAATACCTGAAATCATTTCGCGCGCCTGATATTGTGCGGGATTGCGAGGCTGTCAGAAAAGCCCTAACCGCAGACTATCCTGAAGATAAGAGGAAATGGAGTCTCTTGGGTCAATCGTTTGGGGGCTTCTGTGCGACCACGTACTTGTCGATGTTCCCAGAGGGTCTGACAGAAGCTTTCATATGCGGTGGTCTGCCCCCTTTAGAAGCCCATCCGGATGAAGTGTACAAAAGAACTTTTCGGCAGGTGGTTAAGCGCAACTTGGCGTACTACCAGAAGTACCCTGAGGATGTTGCCAGGGTCAAGAGTATACTAAGCTTGCTACAGAGGTTTGGGAATACGACAGTCAGGGACAACGGCGAAGGGTTCATGACAGCTCGACGCTTCCTGCAGCTGGGCATCATGCTTGGCACGCATGAAGGCGTCGATAGGCTTCATGGCAAGTCACACGTCGTTCGTTCGTCCGTGACACTCTAACATTGATACAGGTATTGTGCTACGGGCGTCGAATGACCTCGATTTGTTTGGTCATCTTACCAAGCCAACGCTGTCACTGATCCAAGGGAATTTGCCCTTTGATAACAACCCCATCTACGCCATTCTCCATGAAGCCATCTATTGCCAGGGTACTAGCTCGAACTGGTCGGCTGAACGCATCCACAAAGAAGAGTATCCTTGGTTCGATATGGACAAAGCCATGAGCTGCTCCGAACCTGTCTACTTCACAGGAGAGACGGTCTACTCATGGATGCTGCAGGATTACGGCGAATTGAGAAAAATGGCAAATCCCGCAACCACGATTTCTCAGTACAAGGAATGGGAGAAGCTTTACGACGTTGCACAGCTTAAGAAAAACTCGGTTCCTGTCTATGCCGCGATCTACACGGAGGACATGTACGTCGATTTCGCGGCCTCGATGGACACAGCCAGATCGATCAAAGGATGCAAGTATTTCTTGACAAACATGCTATATCACGATGCCCTGAGAAGCATGACAGGGACCGTCCTTGATACTTTGTTCAAACTCAGGGACGATGTCATTGATTAGCGGTTCACAAGGACTAGGTGAAAACCAAACGTCAAGGCATCTGGATGCAATATCTCTTTTGTAGCGGTGGTTTTAACCTACGTTACAGATACACCTTTAGGGATCAACGTCTTCGGTTTCTCCAAAAGATCCAAGCACGTTGTGCCTACTTAGTCTCTTCCTCAATCGCTCTACTTCGTCGTCCCCAGTCAAGCTACTGAACCTTCTGCCGTTGGCAACCATGACACCAGCTTCCGAAACGTCCTTTTTCAGGACGTCTTCGTTCTCAATCTCATCTACAACATGCTGGGGCACATCAATATCAAAGACGGCTTGGAGGTCTCCGTGGACCGCAAAGCGAGAGAAATCCCACCAGGATCTGTTCCGCTTTGAGGGACCGTTTGGTGTGCGGGTCTTTGTCTTCCAAAGATGTCGCCTCTCCCAGTACGATATTGCCACCAGTAGGGGTGCATTCAAGAAGCGGACTATGCTAACGTTGATCTTGTGAAACCACCTCGGCGAGAGCAGAAACTTCATCGGCAGAAGGAAGACAACCGCTAGAATGTTGAAGGGTGGTCGATAGTTGAAGATGGAATCGGACTTTACACCTTCAAAGGTGAGCACTGCCCGCCGGAACTGGATCTCCGCGGTTGAGTTCTCAGCAAGCCGGGAGAATGTGTTGCTCAGCATTGAGACTAGAATGGTCAGGAACAGAGTGTTTCCAAGGAAGGCGAACAAGACCATCAAGATGGGCCCCAGAATCTGGTTGAGGTTGACCGACTCTTCCACACCAGTTCCGTCCAAACCGAACCATATCCAGAGCATCCACTTGGCGATAGTAACGGCAGTCTCATCGCCGTCGCTCAGCCACCGCAGTGCCAGCAGGAAGCCAGCAAAACACCAGATGGCGAGTGCCGTTAGGAGGGTGAAGTCACCCATCATCGCTCGAAGGGATATGAACAGCATGTTCTCTGGCATCAGATTGAATGCCAAACGAGGTAAAAGCACCGGCGCTCCGACCGAAAGCACATTCACCGCCTGAATGCTCAATGCTTTATCTCTAGTGACGAAAGAATGCATGCGCATGGTGAAGTAGATGAAGTATATCACCACGAAAGTCACGTCAAGGAAAGACCACAGGTTTTGAGTGTGGATGTACCATCCGTGCTCCAATATAGATGCGAACTCGTCCAGGACCCACCCCCAAGCGTAGACGCAGAAGAACAGCTCCCAGGCGGAGAACTCAACCTGAGCTGTATGGTGAACGCGCACCATCAAGACCATGTACAGTGCGAGTAGGATGAGGAATTGCGTCACTTCGATGATGTTCCTTGTTCGCGGCACAATCAATCGATACTGGTTCAATATCGGCGCCTTCTTTGGGTTGTAGATGCAGATCGCCTTGTGCTTGTAATGATCAGGAAGGATATCGATGTACGATGTCGGCGTATAGATGATCTTCCCGACGTATACAGCATCCACGACCCGCTGACATGCTGTCGAGCTCAGAAACACCTTGCTCTCCGTGAGGATAGCCACCTCCAGCGCAGTCAGGAGCCGCTCATAGCCATGCCGCCAGAAGTGACCTTGCACCATCCAATGCATCGCATGGCGGTTTTCGTCAGCTACCTCATCCGGTGCTCCCTGGAAAGGCTCGAATCCGGCAACTAGGATGTTGGCGAGCAGGAGTAGGCCTTCACGGCCGGGGCTTGCTTCGTTCAGTCGTCGGAGGATACGGGTTGCGAGGAGCTCACAGAGCATAGCCCGCGTGTTGTTCACCGTTTGGTGATGGGACTGAAAGGACTGTTCCCGAAGGAACTGTGCCCGGTTGACAAGCAGGCAGTATACTGTTTGTCTTAGCGAACAGTGAGCTGGAGATACCATCCCCATATGCGCGAGACCTCTAAACCTGGGAACATGATCCATTGGATACTCACTGATTGATACATCTTTGTCCGAATACAGATAGTCCACCAGTGGTCTAACAATAGATACATTGAGCCTGGGCGACTTCAATTGATCGAGACTATAAGGGTCATCTAACGTGGTACACCATCAGCTCAAGCATTTACCAAGGCAGAATTGAGTTTGAGCTTATTGTTTTAGGTTCACAAAGTAGAAAATAACCAACCTATGCTAGCTTTGACAATCCTATGAATCCTATGCAAGAGCAAACCCTACATCAGCCATGCCATGCCCATGCCATCGCGTAACGCCAACCCCCCCATGACACCATCTTTCCCCCTTGCGCACGTGCAACATACCGATGGATGCTAATATAGACCGGCAGGTCCGCGTGCGGATTCGGTATGAAAGGCAAACTGTCCGTCGCGCTGCTCGCTCTGTCTTCTTCCTCGCTCGCGCCGTCCTGGGCTACCTCCTCGTCCAGGAGCTGCTCTTGTTCCTCTCTGTGGCGCGCGGCGCGGAGGTGCTCGGAGAGGCTGCGGTGGGATTTGCCTCGTTGCATTGGTGGTCAAGATAACGATATGTCGCTAAGAATGGATCGCGTTCTACTCATGGAGGGATGGTCAAGACATGTGAAAGAATAGGTGGTGAGGAGGATTGCAGCGCCAAGTTGGAGCAGCTGGTGGTTTGGATTGCGGCGTGCGGCAGATAAGGGCGATCGCTATCCGGAATGGCATTGCTTTTGCTTTTGCCGGGACGACGCAGGGCTGCTGTGAAGATGGCGGCTCATGGTTACGGCTCAAAACGTTAACTGCGATTCTCCAATGTTCTTGCTGTGATGTCAAGTTGAACGTTTGGTGGTAAGGCAGTTGGGTTCACGATTGAGAGGTTGTGTCAGCTGCTGTACGCTTGTAGGATCATAACATACAATCAAGACGAAGCGGAGTCTTGTTTCTCCCAGGAATGCAAGATATGTACACATGATGGCAGTCAAAGCTCGAAAACAAGACGGAAACCCCAGAACACCTGCTCATAATCCGGCCCCAAAGCCTTCACAATGCTCGACAAGCCCCAAACTATGGCCAGCCAAAACGATCGCATCAAACAGCAGAATAGATGGCCGTGCAGTTTCTTCCGCACTCTACCCGCTGCTCAAACTCAACATTCCTTCCATTGAGCTTCACCTTGTGACGTGGTGTGATCTGGAACCTGTGCTCCTCCTTGCCTCTGACCTTCCGCTCGGCTACCTGGTCCAGAGGCTGAATGTATATGGGATTCGACACGTTGTTGCGCTTTCCTGTGCCTAGTTGGTAGTACTCGTTGTTACCGAAGAACAGTATGTCGGCGCCCCAGTTTGTGTCATCCTGTGAGCTCTTCTCATTCGCCTTGAGATAGGTGACGTTCTTCATGACAGCTGCGACGTGATTGGCGCCAACAGCGATCTTGTCCATACGAATTGGAACAACCTTGTTTTCGACCTCATCGTATTCGAAGAGACCGCTAAATGCGGGAATCTTCGTAGGTGTACCTTGGACATGGGTCCAGCGACCGTTGCCAAGACCGCCATAGATGCCATGTCCGCAAGCGAATGTGTCAGCAGTGACACGACCGAGACCACGGACTGAAGCTGCGTCATCTCCTTGACCGGCGACTTTCGTTGCGTCAACTGTGAAATAGCTGTTGCAGCCGCCGGCTGCTACGCCGGTGACTTTAGGAACCTGGTTCGTTCCTGCATAGAGCTTCTGGATGGGGATCAGCGAGGGAGCGTCCACCATGGGAGCTTCCGGGTTCGCGTCGAATCCGAGCTGACCTAAGCTGTTGTCGCCGAAGGAAAAGACTCGTCCATCCTGGTCGAGAGCCAAGGAGTGGTAATCTCCAGCGGCGATCTTCGTGATCTGGAATCCGCGCAGCGTGGTGATTTCATGGCATTGATCGTACCGACCTGGGGGTCTAGTAAACCAAGTAAGACCGGGGATGCCCATCTGTCCTTTCTGGGGGAAATCCTCCGTCCCAGCGGCAAAGGAGAAAAGGCGGCCTTTATTGGTCGCTATGAGCGCGTGCTCTAAGCCTGATGCTACGGAAGTGACTTTCTCTCCATAAGCCATGTTCGGCGGGTCCATCGTGCGATAGCTTACATCCGACGTCGAGCTCCAGAATGGAATCCAAGAGCTCTCCTGGGGCTTCGGTCCGGTTTGCTGATCTTCACTGGACACGGGTAGGGAATACACCTTTCCGTCCTTGCTCAGCCCGATGATTCGGTCCCTCGACAATGCAATTGATTCGAGATTCTTTCCCTTCAATGTGAGTACTGGATTGACACTGTCCTTAGAGTAGCCTGTACCCCACTGCAAGAGGTCGCCCCGCTCGTTGATCGCCGCGCCAAAGGTTTTGTCCAGCTTCAGGTCTCGGAGAAGCATGCCATCGAAGAAAGGTATCCGCCTCGGTGTCTTGATGTACTTGTCATTCGATTCAGGAGCGATAACACGGCCAGAATTGGAGCCCCAAGCATATACACCAGGGTTCTCCCAGCTCCTCTTGACTTGTAGATGCTGGGAACTGATCAGAGCTCTGTTCTCCTCCTTTGATACACCTTTCTTCCTCTTCGACTTTTCGAACACAAGTTCATTGTCTGGCTTTTCTTGCTCTTCGGCGTGTACCTCCCGCAATATCCTACCCCCATTGTACCATTGTGCTCCTGATGCAGCCGCACCAAGTGCACCCACAGCTAGTAGAGAACGGACGAAGTGTGTTTGCGTCTGTCTTCGGGCGCCAGCAGAAGAGGCTACACGGGTATATGACCGCGATGCCGTGTCTGTCGTCAACCCGCGTCTAGTAACAATTGATCGATGGGCCGCATAACGGACACCAGGTAGGCCGAGCGATACTGACTTGAAAGCGAGCATTCTGAGAACCAAGGTTGCAGGTGACAACAGCGGGGAGCACCTTAATCCAGGTGGAAGGACTACCCTAGGAAGAAGCGCAGCATAATCCCCCGCTTTCAAGTGGTCAGGCGAAGAACGACGAGATTGGCGAGAGGTCCAGATCTGTTGCCGTGTGCAGCGCTCCAGAGATGTCAATGACGATTCGACCTTTGGATGGATCGAACGGAGCTCTCGGCGCGATCCGACCACTAGCGCGTCTGCCAAGACCGTGTAACCCCACGTCGCTACTGTGGCCCTGGGCAGTTCGAACCGCAACAGAATTGGTGTAGGAGAGTAGGGGGTGGCATTTCACAGGCATAATGTACGACGACGCTCTATACTATGCCCCCAGCCAGAGCTCTGCTCCGGCAGGAGCAAAGACTGCCCATGTTAGACGCCAATCGCTTCTGGAACAACCAAGCGTAAGCCAACCTGCATCCCATGGGTATGTCTGAGGGACTCCGTTAATCGTCGGATTAGGGCATCAGAAGCATAGCTAACACGACAACTCTAGAGGCTATCGGCGACGCAAGCGCTCAACCACCTTGGAACGAGAGTGGTCCGCCGGCTGCTACCTTAGCCCGACGAGCAAAATCGTACTCCGACTTCTATGACATCGTCCGCGAGCATATTAGGACTGAACGGGAAGCACACAAGACAAAAAGGGACCGGCGGAAGCAGATTGAAGGGGTCAAGAATGATGTCGACTTTGCGGATTGGTATGCTGCCCACAAGCAGCGCCTTGTGGATTCCAGTCACGAAGAATATAGGTATGGCAGAAGCAGCTGGATCTATTGCCGAGAGCTGACATGCATCGGTTAGAACATACAGGGACCAATTGGATCTAGTTCATTCTCACTTGAGCTCCCTCCTGATCAGCACAAATTCGACGCTAGACCTGCTCTCCTCGCTATCGCAGTCCTTTCGGACGGTAGAAGCTCAGACGACAGCTTTTCGAGCGCAATGCGAAGGCCTTTTGGCTGAACAGCAGCGCGGGACGAAGCTTGCGAATGATATTTCAGAAAACCTGCAGTACTATCTCTACCTGGAACCGATCACCAAGCGGCTGAATGCCC
The DNA here is from genome assembly GCA_022813185.1 of Floridaphiala radiotolerans. Lineage (NCBI taxonomy): Eukaryota > Fungi > Ascomycota > Dothideomycetes > Floridaphiala > Floridaphiala radiotolerans. The sequence continues at coordinate 644,826 of JAKLMZ010000004.1, read as the reverse complement.
CTGGTGCTGGCAACCGGGTCCGGGACAAGGAGTATTCTGAGATGCTGTCCAATCTTGACAATTGTTTGGAGTACGTGCAAGCCCACGTAAGTCTCTCGAAACAGTCACGGAGGTTTGTACTGACGTAGTGCAGCCAAACCATCGTGAATCGGCAACCTACAGGTCTCGATATCGTCTGCTGTTGACAAGGGGACTCACACTCATTCGGGTCCACTTCACGAACTCTCTGCGCGAGATCGCAGCGGACGTCTCGAAACGTATCGCGGACCGGCAACTCAACGATACGACAATGTCTGCCTTGCTTTACGCAAAATTCCGTGTCGGTGCACCTGAACTCAAGCGCATTGCCTTGGAAATACAAAAGCGTGCAGCGAGGTCTGCGGGTGCCGAGGCAGGTGCCGAAGCTGAGTACCAAAGCCTTATGAACGAACTGTATCAGAGCTACACAGCGACTCGTGGGAGGCTCATCCTGCCGCTGGTGTCCAAGAAGATAGCTGCCATAGCCATCGCGCCCAGTACCGCAAAGGACCTCATCGCGTTTGCTCGTAGTAGCATCAGCTACCTTCGGGGCATCTGTTATGACGAGTACGATCTATGGGGAGAATGGTTTGATACGGATGCAGAGCTTTACGACTTCCTGGAGGCGATGTGTGAGCCTCTGTTTGATCATCTGCGCCCAAGAACAATCCATGAAACCCAGCTCCTCAAACTTTGCGAGCTTTGTACGCTCATACAGACAAGGTACATGGAAGAAGAGGATGACGATGACGATGATGTGCCGGAGATTAAGGCGCATCAGCTGGACTTCTCATCACTTATTCAGCCTGCGTTGCAGGACGCTCAAACAAGACTCGTCTTTCTGGCTCTGGCCGTACTCCGAGACGAGATCGAGCATTACAAACCAAAACCAGAAGATTTGGATTATCCAAGCAAGAACAGGAACGTCGCATTATCTGGTACAAAAGGAAGTCGACCTGCACTATCCGGCCGTAAGACGTCGAGCAATGGACCACAGAATCCCATACCCAAGGCGCCAAAGCTCGTTGAAGATGAAGATGGGATGGATACTCGCTGGACGCTTGACACGGAAGCGGCCTTTCAGGGATGGTATCCAACGCTTCGAAAGGCCATATGGTTGCTTAGTAGGATATATCGCCTTGTCAACGTAAGTACCACTTCCCACCATGACGCCTGATATTTGCTAATCAGTTCTTCAGTCCACAGTATTCGATGATATAGCTCATCAAATCGTGCATCAAACCACTCTATCGTTGCATCTGGCTGCTACACAGATAGCGACTCGCGTCTCACCTACAGATTCACAGCTGTTCCTGATCAAACATCTACTCATATTGAAGCAACAGATTGTCGCTTTCGACATCGAATTCGTCACGCCAGAGGTTACATTCGACTTCTCTACAGTGACAAATACGTTCTGGGAGCTCCGTGAACGGGGTAGTCTCTTCAATCCTCTCAACCTGGTGCGACTGGTCGGCAGCGGTCTCGTGCCGCGGGTAGTCGAGAACATGCTGGACGCAAAGGTGGAGCTGGACGGCCGGCTCAGAGCCGTCATCAATGAGTTCACCAACGGCTTCGCTTCCCGAATGACATCTGCAATAGCGCAGAAGGCGTCAGAAAAGCGTGCGTTCGATGCCACCGACGCCACCAGGGCGGTGCGTGAGGCGATTGAAAAGGAGACGCCCTTCCTCCGACAGAAGGTGGATGAGTATCTGGATGATAAGCGGACCAAGGAGACACTCGTTGCTGCTGTTCAGGATCTGGTGCAGGAGAAATATGAGGACTTCTACGATGAACACATGTCTAAGAGTGGTAAGAAGGCTAGCCGAAAGGGCAAAGGGGCGGAAGGAGAGATTTGGGATCCAGATTTGTTTGGAGAGTGGTGTGAAGGGGTCTTCAAGGTCGGAAGGCTGGAGATGCAAGGCCTCCGGGATGTTGAAGATGATGATGGTGTTAGCACGAGGAGTATCAGCAGGAGTGGGAGCACGTAGGTCAATCCTTATAGGTGAGAGACGATATCTGTGCCAAAACAGGGGCTCCGGGCCAGGTTCTCCGGCAGCATGATACTGTGAAACCATCGTACAGCATCACACATAATGTTATCATCGAAGAAGTCATACAAAAGTACTGCGTCGACAGAACCTCAAGAGCTTCAATTTGATCTGTCAGAATGCTGCAGCAGTCCTATGGGATTTGCGCTTGTGTGTAGCAGACAATGCATGGTGTGATGCAGTCTAGCACGGGCAATTGTAACATACCTTACCTTGCAAACCGTGACCTCAAGCATCTGACCGGCCAGAAGGATGCAGTGCGAAGCTGCCTTCGGAGAACGTTCCCCATGGGAATAACGCGGAGCCGTCGTGTTCCTTGGCGGAGATCTCTTAACCGTCTTGGCGCACGTTGTGTGGAGTCTGGGGTAACGCCATGGAGAGGGCGGCATCCATGTACCGTACTTGATGGTGATGAAGGAGCACTAGAAGGTAACAAGGACATGCAGCGTCTTCAGGCTGAATTCTCTTCCTGCATATGGTGAACATATAAGCTCTTGATAACCTTGCGAAACTCTAGTTTCTCCGCGAGATTTTCCGTTTTCGACTTGTATGACCGAGAGTTGCACGGGGATTGATGGGCGGCGGGTGTGGGGTACCCTGAACGTTCAACCTGCCCCGCCATGAGCGACCTCCGCACGCCCACGCTTGCCGGAATCTAAGAACTTTCTTCAGATACTCTAAGAAGTCGAGTTTAGAAGAACATGGCATACGGGTCCTGACGGATTTGGATCTGACATAATCCCGTCTGCTTCTTAAGAGTCCTGTTGACAACTTGCCGAAAGCGGCCGCTTTGGCGAATAGAAAACTTTTTTTCAAAACTGATGATGCTCAGAAATTTTGCAGGGTCTGGTGGATGCGGCTCGTAAAGGCGTTATGCATACTTTGGCGTTGTGTAGCTTCACACTATCCCGGCGATCGACATCCTCAGGTACAGCTTCATTTAGCCTGATGTGAGAATGTTTCCTTGACGGCCGAAGTGCGACGTTTGCCCAGGATGACGATATCGGACGAACCTGGAAGATCAGCAGGTTGAATGGACAAGCTCCCCAAGCTTTCAAGCTGTGAATCGCCGGCAGGTCTTGGAGTCTGGCTATATTGATGTGGCCGTGCGGAGTAGCGAAGATGCGGAGTGGATGTGCAAGGGGGACGTGGAGTACAAAACGGGCGTCATGACCTACAGAAAAACCCAGTTGCCATCCAGTCGCTCTCGATCACAACAACGCCATCCAGCCAAGATGAAAACCAGTGGCCTTTCTTCCCTTTTCCTCGCCGTCACAGCAGTGGCTGGTGCAGCTCTCCAGCCTAGGAACTCATGTGCGAAACTACCAGGCAACATCAAGCTTGTGAACGAGACAAAACTGCCTGATCCTTTCCACTTCCTCAACGGTAGGCCAGTCAAGACCAAGAGAGATTGGACCTGCCGGCAGGAGGAACTCAGCTCGCTCTTTCAAAAGTACGAGCTTGGGACGAAGCCTGGTGCACCCGACCGACTGACCACTTCCTTGCATTCGTACAATGCCACCAAGAGTAACCTCAGCTTGACAGCGACTGAAGCAGGCAAATCAATCACCTGGTCCGTCAACATTACGTACCCCTCCACTGGCAAAGGTCCCTTCCCAGCCATCGTTGCGTTCGATGCCCTCACCATCCCCAACGAGGCACCAGAAGATGTTGCCATTGTGCTCTTCGTTGTGGATGATCTTGCTCAGCAGAACAACAAGTCCAGTCGCGGCGTCGGGAAGTTCTATGACTTGTACGGTCATGATGCCACCGCCTCTGCGTTGATGGCCTGGGCATGGGGCACCTCTAGGCTTATTGATGCCTTCGAAAAGACACCTGCTGCGAGGATCAACCCCAGGAAGGTTGCCGTCACTGGTTGCTCTCGTGACGGAAAGGGAGCGATGGTCTCTGGTGCCTTTGACAACCGTGTCGCGCTGACGATCGTCCAAGAGAGCGGCTCCGGAGGTGCGGCATGCTGGAGGACTTCGGACGCCGAGAACAACGGAACCAACACGGTGCAGACGGCTTCCGAGATTGTGCAGGAGAACGTCTGGTTCTCGACAGAATTCGAGGTGTTCGCCAACTCCACCGTCAACCTGCTGCCGTTCGACCACCACGAGCTTGCTGGTCTGATCGCTCCCCGAGGGCTGTACGTCATGGAGAACCTCGACTTCCTCTGGCTCGGCCCCGAAGCTGCCTTCAACTGCATGAGCGCTGGTCACAAGATCTACGAGGCCCTCGGCGCTTCAAGCAACTTCGGCTTCTCTCAGGTCGGCAACCACTCGCATTGCCAGTTCCCGCAGATCAAGCAGGGTGGAGAGTTGACTGCCTTTGTCGACAAATTCTTGCTCAATGAATACACCAACACTGCGGTGTTCAGGACCGAGGCGAACTATACTTTTGATGCAAGCCGGTGGATCGACTGGAAGACTCCCCGACTGTGCTAGGCGGTTGAACCTTACCTGTTCCGCTACATAGAAAAACAGATAAATTGAAAGACATTTTAAAATCATCACACCTGAGCCTCCATCGGTCGATAGCAAATCATTGTTGCGATTGTTTGCAAGGCGAGATCCTTGATTGATCATGTTAACTGTAAGATGGAAATTGAGAATGCGATGTTGGCAAACATGGGGAAAAAGGAAAATACGCCCCCGACGCCAACGGGGATCCGCCCGCCGTCCGTGCGCACTTTCCCGAACGGGGTCCAACCACCCGCGTTGTTGGCCTGTGACGTTTATCGCGGTAACACTGAACGACGGCAGAGAGACGCAATCAGACGGGATGCCAAGAGAGATATTCCTCACAATGTCTTGTTCATTTCGCCTCCTCGAACGTGCCAACCTCCCGTGCCTCCTCGTATGCCACCTCTGCCAAACACTACACTCACCCGGTTGAAGAATCTATCCGACACCATCCAGCAGTCATCCACAGATTCTTCGGCCATGCCTCCGTATGTTTCTAGAGCCCCATTCCTTCGAAGCCGCTCTCTAGCTTCCTCTTTGCCATCCGTTGCTGGGAAACGTTGTGCTCACGCGCGGCTTAGTACGTTACCTATCTTCTCTCTTGAGGGTAAGGTTGCTATAGGTGAGCTCCACTCGATGTTCCCTTACCAGAGCGTGTAGCTGCTGACATTCTGCCACAGTGACTGGGTAAGCCCCACTTTGTCCGGATCCCTCCCAACCCTTCCTCGCTAGGAAGAAAGGGTCCTGGCTGACAATCACGTAGAGCCTCACAAGGACTCGGTCAACAGATACTCAATGCCTATGCATGCTCTGGAGCACACGGCGCGGTCGTCGACCTTTCGCAGGAAAGCGCTACGAAATCGGTGCAATCCATTCAGGAGGAGGTCAAGAAGTTTGGCCTTGAGGCCCGCAAGTTGCATGCATATGAGTGTGATACATCACAAGAAGAGATGGTGAAGAAGACTTTTCAGCAGATTGTCCAAGACTTTGGCCGCGTCGATATCCTCGTTACGAACGCGGGTATCACTGGTGGTGCCAATGCCGAAGAGTATCCCTTCAAGGACTGGCAACGGATGCTGGAAGTCAACATCAACGGAACATTCCTGTTCGCAAGGGAAGCGGGCAGATACTTCATTGAGAACAAGATCAAGGGCGCCATCTTGATGATCTCGTCCATGTCTGGAACTATCGTCAACCGGCCTCAGAATCAATCTGCATACAACGCCGTAGGTGAGCCTGACCATCGTCGCAGCCAGATCACTGACTATGCATCTAGTCTAAAGCAGCAACTGCACAATTGATGAAGTCAATGGCCGCCGAATGGGGTCAGTACGGCATCCGCGTCAACGCTCTATCACCTGGCTATATCCAAACGGCCGCGAATGAGGGCGAGGAGATGAAGAATCTGAGCAAGCAGTGGCTCAATCACATTCCACTGGGCCGCATTGCGACGCCAGACGAGTTCAAAGGAGCTGCTGTGTTCATGGTCAGCGACGCCAGCACGTATCTGACTGGCTCCGAGCTCATCCTCGATGTGGGTGTTCTGCGCTTGTCCCAACTCTATCAAGCTAACCAGCCAACAGGGTGGATATTGCATTGTCTAAGCAACTTCTCAGCAAGACTTGTCAAACAGGCGCAAGGGGATGATACAGGTTTCCTTGGGATACCCTTTCTGATGGAAAGAAACTTCACAGATCAACTAGATGCTTGATTCGTCAATTTGCAAAAGTATGCCCCAAGACCTGCTATGACTCATCACGGACAAAGAAACACGCTGCCACCTTGAGAGTCTGACCTGGTAGTTGATCTTCACTGGTCAAAGCTGTTCCGTATAGCGATGTAACTCGAAATGGCCGAGTTGGAGCGCAAGTTAAACAGCGAGCACTCTGGTACGCTAGAGGCGACTGGGCATTCCACTCAATGGATTGAAGTGTCCTCGTTAAACAACTTTCCCCAACGGGGAGCCGAGGCAAGATCACCAATTGTGGCTTAAGCCTACAAATGCATCAACGCTGATCTGTTCCCATTGTCGCCACGAAACTTTGATGCTGCGTCCCTTTGAAAGATTGGAACAGGCGCCAGCACGGAATTCGGAAGCAAACGTCCCAAAACCTGTAGTTGGTAGATTTCCCTTAGTCGCTAGGCAACTGAGGCTCAGCGCATGCAGGGTCCGTTCAGGAGGCTGTTCTGGTGGTCGCAACGGCCCGGCTAATGCCACTGGCGGTCGGTCTTTACCGCGACTGGTTTGGCTCCAGCTGCCAAGCTTCAACCCAGTGAAACCAAAGTTGACACCGCCCTCATCATCCTGCTAGGCAACAACCGCACATCTGAGGACAGAAGTAGGATCCAGAGTTCTGTAAGTGGAGTATCTTGACCGGTAGGCAGTGACTGTGTACCTATATATAATGTAGCATTCCTGTGTTTCCTTCATTTCTTTACGTCCGGCGTACCTTGATACCCAATTTCACAATTCCCTTTACATTCCTCGAAACAATGGACGCTCTTGCAAACCACTTTGGGCTCGCGGTGGTCAACGACGATGAAATGGCACAAACCAACGGAGACACCATTGTGTCCCTGAAACGCCAACTGAATGGCAAGAAGCCCAAGCCCAAGCCCAAGACAACCAACGGCAACAAGCATAAGATCACCAACGGCAGCAGGCAGAAGGCCACCAACAGCGCACAGGCCGACGCTGCAACACCTGATACTTCGACCGAGGTTTCATCCGATGAAGATGAGGCCGACGTACCCAAGGTCCCGGTGGGCTCTCTCGCGTCTACCGTCAATCTCTACTGGACAAAGGACGACGAATGGACGGCAGATGAGCCCAAAGACACAAAACCTGCCGAGAACGAGGAGACTGCTCGACATGCCATTGTCATCCGGAACAAGAAGAGCTCCGATAGCCGGAAGAAGTACATGATGGATTCCATCATCGTGCAGAGCCCGCAGCTGAAGAAGGCTCTCGCGGACATCTTCAAGGATTACCCTGGTGTCTTCTGTGATGTTGACCGGTTGGAATTTGATGCACCTTTCGAGGTGTTTATGCACAGATGGGGCGACCTGTTGAAGTATCTCGCAGGTGACCTTGACGAAACCACCCGCGAGCACCTGGAACTGCTGCATGCTGTGCTGAAGGAAGAGCTGAAAGACGTCATCCAAGCCTACGAAGACTTTGTGGCCAATGGCATCGTCAACTTCAAGTACATCTGGCTGATCTTCCAGCCTGGCTCCGTCGTTGTGTCACAGTCCATGACCGGTTCCGTTCATGCTTCGAGGATAGACAGCGGAGACTTTGCCGAGACCAACTGTGGCATGGTCTACCGGCTGTACTGCAAGCGGGTAGATTGGAACGGCGAGTACTTCGGTTGGGCTACCGAGATCAAACAAGTATCTGCCTTTAAAGGCATCTCTTCTATTACTGACCTCTCCACTTACCCTCTCATTTTCCATCCAAACAAAGAGAACTTGAAGCGCTTCCTCATCCAGAGGGGCAAGAATTTCGAGGCCCTAGCCGGCTCTCATTACGAGAGGTACGTACCCCACCTTTCCCGCTGGCGATAGCCATATCTGATCAGCATGCTTCAGCCATGATGGACGTGCAATCCTGCAAACATCCGACGGTCCTGTCCCGATCGAACACACCGGCCGAGTCATCGTTGACGGTCGCTCCTGGAAGAAGTACAGCGGCCTCGGCGCCATCTACGTCAACACCCTTGGCTCCATCAAGGAGAACGGTAGCGACGATGACCAAGTCTCAGACGTCTACCAGAACGTTTCTGGGAAAGCCGGTGTCAAGGGCGCCAGCGTGCTCACCGACTACCAACTGATGCTGGCTACCGTATCTGTACGGGGCTACAGCCTGCGGACGAAGCAGTGGTTGCAGTTCAGCGTGGATGGGATCGAGGATATCGAGTTCAACGAGAAGGTCTTCGACAAGCTGGTGCTACCTGAAGAGCAAAAGGACTTGACGCTGGCGCTGGCCGAGTCGCAGGCGGAATCTGCCTCGTTGTTTGATGATGTCATCCAAGGCAAGGGCAAAGGGATGATCATCCTGCTCTCCGGTCCTCCCGGCGTTGGCAAAACCCTCACCGCCGAAGCTGTGAGCGAGTTCATGAAGGTGCCACTGTACATGATGAGCGCCGGCGACTTGGGCATCCGCCCAGACGAAGTGGAGAAGAAGCTAGACAAGATCCTCGGCATGGTCGCAAGCTGGAAAGCCATCCTGCTCATCGACGAGTGCGACGTCTTCCTCGAGGCCCGCTCCATCCACGATCTCGAGCGCAACAAGCTCGTCTCCATCTTCCTGCGGCTGCTGGAGTACTACGAAGGCACTCTCTTCCTGACCACCAACAGAGCGGAGAACATCGACGCGGCGTTCCAGTCGAGGATCCACCTCAGCATGGCGTACCCCGGCCTGAACGAGGTCTCGAGGAAGGTCATATGGAACAACTTCATCGCCAAGACGAGCATCCCGTATGACTTCTCGGATAAGGACGTGGCTGATCTGGCGAGGCTGGATCTGAACGGGCGGCAGATCAAGAACTTGATGAAGACGGCGCAGATGCTCGCGGTGAAGAGCAAGAAGCCGCTTACGAGGAGGCATGTGCAGGTGGTGCTTAACATTCAGGGTATGAACTCTACGAGCAGCGAGTCTTGAACCGGACTGCGGTAGATTTCTTGCTTCTATACAGTCCATGCATGTGTCATCTCTCGAGTCTCTGTAGTGTTTTGAAAGTTTTTCCAGTTCATGAAGAGAAACGGCAGTCCGTCTGTCATAATGATACCTACAACTTGCACTTTGTTGATATGAACATCGATGACTTCTACGTGTCTCTCAGCTCCCACCTTATCTGTCCTAATTTGTCAGCGTCTGAGCTCCTTCTCTCTAGTCTTGGATGGCCGGTTACCTCAACACGACGGTATTCTCTGCAATATCCGGCGCTGCCTTTCAAGACTTCCTCATCCGGAGCGAGCAAGCGTGCCGTACGTGTTGTTTGGTATGGGTTCCCTTCCGTCCTTCCTACGATTGGCTATTTTCTGATACATTGTTGTCGCCGTCGCGAATCTATTCAGACTGCTAAATCTCTCACACGGGTGATGCCACATGGACCTACCTGAAGGGTCTATTTCTGCAGCTCAGCGATTTACTATCGCGCTCTATAGACACACCATCAGATCCAACTGGTGGCCAAACTTGTCGTAACACACTATATATAAACGCACATAACGACCTGGAGAAAAGCTGAGGCTATCGAGGACAGCAAGGGCTGAGCACTGATATGCGGAAGCTCGGTGCTTATTGGAGCCAAATCAACATCATCTTCACAGGTTCAAATCGCAAGCGCGATGAATGAAAATTGATGACCACCACTTTTCATTGTCAAGCTATCTCCTAAAGAATGGCCACGGCCAGCTACGGTCTTATGAGTTTCACTGTCACCACTCTTCTTGCTGCCACCTTTCATCCACTTCCATCGCCCCTCAGCAGATCAGAGACCATAAGGAAAAAGAAAATAAAAGGAAGGAACAAAGCACGCCACCATCAGGTAAAAGAGAGACTGAAGTTTGTTCTTTTTGTTCATCGTCCAGCATCCACCATTCTCCATCCCCGACAGCACAAGGAAGATTTGACGTCCTTGGTCCCTGTCATCCATGATTAGACGTACCACATGGTCTTGTGGATACGGCTGTCCAAGACCATGGGCAGCAACGGCTTGCACTGAATGTCGTCCTTCTTCGTCCTAGATTGGCTGTCCGAGTTGGACTGGCTCGGGCGAGAGATAGCTTTTGCGTTCGGGTCCGCTGTAGCCTTGGCGATCGCATCCGCCTTGTCTTTGGTGTCCTTAGTGATCTTCGACGGCGGACCAGAGGAAGAAGGAACGGCTTCGTGGGATCGCGCACGGTTGGAGGCCAAGTGAGCGTAATAAACAGCCGGGAACAGCGAGACCGGAGTCGTAGAACGGACGTACTGGTAAGAGTGTTCGTAAATGAATTGCTGCATCTGGTTGGGAGTCTTCCCGCTCTCGTTGAGTAGGACATAGTAATGAACAGGTCTCGCAGTACCCTTGATCGCGCTGTGCGAGCAAAGATACCAGTCAAACTCGGTCGGGTGCGTGACGCCGCTTTCAACGAGGGTGCCAGGAAGAGGATTGCCGTTCCTGTCCGACGCATTCTTGTCGCCTGGCTTTGGGAAGAAGCGGACATGGTGACGCTTGGAGGCCACAATGACAGTGATCTTGGTGCGCGAGATATCTCCGCCAACTTCCTTCAGGACACGACGGATATCCCTGAGCTCATCCTGCAACACAAATGGATACTGACTCTCAGAGACACCGTCCCTGAAGTAGTAGAGCTGTTTGGGCAAGTTGCCTCCACCCAAGTTGCTCATCCAGTCTCTGACCATAGGTTTGAGAAGCTTTTCCCAATTATCTGTTGTGATCATCTCAACACGGTGACCATTCGTCTCGCAAGCCGCGAGATATTGAATGGCCTCTTTGTCGTTGGAGATGGTGATAGCAGCCATCGAGGGCGAGAGACTGCCAGGTGCGGCGTGCGACACGTCGGCGCCGATGACCATCGTGGGCTCATTGAACGCGCTACCTGGACCTGCACGAGCGGTAACACCACCAAGCTTTGCGTTGAACTTCATGCAGACGTTGGAGATGTACTGTGGTTGACCGCGGAGGACGTGCGCACTCTGCATAACTTGGGAAACCACGCCGTACCTGCAGTCGCAGGACTTCTTGATGCGATGATAGGCGAAGGCTTCCTTGTCGGGGACGATAAACACGAGCATTTGCGCACGCCTTTGCCATCGCTTTTCGCAGGCAGTCCAGATGTCCTCAACAGCCTTGCCCGTGTCTCTACCGCACTCAATGATCTCCGGGCGTTCTTCTTTTACCAGTCCGCCATGAGCCTTGTAGCCTTGGATAAAGCTCCTCAAGAACTGCTGGACTTGGGCTACGCTAGCTCCACCGCGCCCTTGTATGATGGCAACGCCCCAGACCTCTAAGGCTGTAGCGTTGTGCCTGAAGAACTTCTTATTCCGCAAGTCCCACTTGCCAGCAGTGCCAACCTCAAGGGACGTTCGCTTGTTTCCGACCGGCTCAAAGTCGACTGCGGGAGGCTTCAGGAGACGAGCCTTAATGGTCTGAGGCTTTGGATCAATATTCAGACCGTAGTTCTTCAGATACATGTCTTCTCCCCAGTTGAGCATCCTAACGCCCTCCTCAATCGCTCTCCAGCGTTCTTGTGGTGGCGTGACAGCGAACTTGATCATATTTGAGGTTTGCTTGTCATCCAGCTTGTAGGTATATCTCTGGTTCTGACTGATTTTGCATAGCTCCATGGGAAAGTAGGTTTCCTTCTTAGCCTCAATGACAGGCAGTCGGGGATATTGGAGTCTGATGTTGTATCGCTTCTCATAGTAATTGGCAACAGAGATGGTTTCCTCTTTACCGTCGTGCTTCCAGTTGAAGGTGACCTCCAACGCGTTCTTGTTGACGAACCGACGAAGAGTGTTCTTGTTGTTGGGTGACTCGTTGCCACGGTGAGGCGTGGAGAACTGCACCTTGTGCAGGCGTCGGAGGTTCTGGAAGGCCGCGGATTCCTTGGGCCTACCGCCTTCCATCACAGGAGCGAGCTTTCGAGCTAGGTCGTGGACGTCCGGAGCATTGCAGATTTCTCTTGCAGTGAGGTGAATCAAGGACTCTGTAAAGAACGTCCCATTGGAAACGTCAACGTTGACGGCAAGCTTGGCGCCCTGTAAAGTACCAACCGGTCTGATCGAAGCGAAAACTCCTTTGAAAGCTTCGACACCGCCTCCAAGAAGGGCTCTGCCATCCTTGGATCTGGCAAAAAATGAGCTCCGTATCTGTGTGAACTTGCCCCTTGGCGTTTCGCGCAAGAGATGATCAAGGAAGTTCATCGAGTCAAACACAGGCTGATCAAGATCACACTTTCCCTCGAGGTAACCCCGAAGGAGGTCGAAGCTGATCTCACGAGTAGGTGTCAAGCGGATATCCCAAACGTTTGGCTTATCTGCTCTGATTGGTCGACCTTGTTCGACGTCAAGATTAACATTGACAGTCTTTGGACCGTCAAACTTTTTCGGACCCCTAAGATTCTCTATCAGTGACTGTCATCGAGAATGCGCTGAGTTGAATTTACCAGGCAATTTTGTTACCATCGAAGATGAAGCCTTTGCCGGTGGCTTCTTTGACAGCCTTCGAGTTCCAAACCTTGTCGATGAGACCGCGCTTCTCACCTCCACTACCAACAAGGACCTATGTCATAAGGCTTAGCGTTTGAAGAGGGTGGTGAGATTAAGGGAGACTGCTCCTGGACTTACATCGTACTGGTAGATCTTTCTAGTCGGGTAATCCCGCACTAAGAAGGAGTTCAAGCCGATGAGGACCTCTTTCCCCAAGGTATTGTAACTGGGGCGTTTCGGCATGACATTGGGGCCGGACAACTGGTTCGCATCCTTAGTAACAAAGTCAAGGTAACCAACAGCTCTCCGTTGCTTGACAAATTTGGACTCATTGGAGGACATAGAAGACTTTGGCGGCATGTTGAGTGAAATCCTGGCAAGGAGATGGAACACCGATCAAGAAGAAACAATGGCGTCCGCTAAGAAATAAGATAGAAAGTGACCGAAGAATGGGGAATAAGGGTCTGCTGCAAGTTGTATGCCCTGCCGGTGGATTGGTATGTTGAAGGGTGGACGTGTATATATTGGAAGGGCAGGGTGACAGGAATGGAGAGTTCTTGAAGATAGAGGAAGTGCGAAACCACGAGCAGGAAGTGCTAGACTTATACGTCCTTGGAACCAAAATACAGAAATGTCTTACTGCACGGGCTGATGCATGAGACGCCATGTCTCGGGGCGGAACAGAGCATCGGACAGGCACATGAAGACAAACACAAGACGAGGTACAACAGCTTGTATGAAACCGATAAGCAAACGACCTGCCCGGAGCATGTTCCCCAAAAACCATATGCTGGATGATGGAAAATGAGAATAGGTCTTCCACTTACAACTCCTGAGTGAATGACGGACCAAGCGGATCCACCAAGGTCAAAAAGGGGTCGCCCATCGACAACAATTGCTGGCCGTCTTGCACCAGTGGCTTCCGGAGAGTTGGGCGCATCATCGGGGTCGCGGTTACCGTCAAGCTGTGGAGGCGGCCGAGCAGGTGGAGAAACGTGCTGAGATGCCGGAGAAGCAGTAGGACTGGGGGGCGTGTGTTGTCCAGTGACAGCAGTATTGTGTTCGGTGCTGCTGGGACCAGACGCTCGTGCCTGTCTGTCTTGCTGGGCTCGACGCTTCTGAGCTCCTGCCATTGTGCTTGCGGAGGATCAGCTGAAAGATGAAAGATCTGCGCGACTGGCAGTCAGTAAGGCATGTGCAACAAGCGTGAACGAAGAGAACATAGGATGGATCATAAGACTAGTGTGTTGAAGAGCAAGCTATGTGTGAAGCCGCAGGCATTCACATAAAGTGAAGTGGCCTTGAGGTGGGTTGGACGAAGGAAGAGGAGCTGATGAGTGTCCACTTACATGTGTCTATGGCGAGACTGGAAGCAAGTGTGCGACCGCGGTCGGGACTCAAGTCTACGCAATCGAGCGACAACGTTAGCTGGTAAACTGATGAAACGACGTCCCGTACTATCACAAAAGGTGGATGATGGCTTACTCACCAGTTGGGTAGAACCGAAGAAAAAGCCCAGCAGACGAAAGTAACACCAAGTCTGAGGGTAAAGACACTTAGCTGCTTCGGATAGCCGATAGTTTGAGATTGGTACGCAAAGGTTGCCGCCCGAACGACTGGTTGCTTTGCGACAGTACTGATCTAAGCTGTTGCAGTGAGCAGCTTGCTGGAGGTGTGTGGTCGGAGATTGTTGATGACGTTGACGAGGATAGATCTTAGAAAGAGGAAGGAGGAGTGGATGTGGATGAGGGTGATGATGTAAGAGGACGGAGGACTGGAAGAGGATGGAGATATAAATACCTGGAGGCTGAGCAGGCAACACTACTCCGTGCCGTCTCTGTTGACGGTGAGGCAGGAGCGGTGTACAGCACTGAGAGAAGTGAGAGGATCTGAAAGGTTGAGACGGTAAGAACAGTGAGGCTGGTGATGTTGAAGAAGCTGCCCTGCGCAGTGAGTAGTTCGCCGAGTGAGAAGTGAGGTAACAGACTGTGAGGCGGGATGGAAGAGATTCGTCCGGACGCTGACGTGTTGTCGCCCAAGCAACTCAAAGATGACGTTCTTCCTCGATGCGGAAGGCACGCGTAGCGATTCTCTTCTGCCACGTTGAAGGCCGCAGAACTCGAAAGCCAACCAACAGCCAAACTGGAGCCAAACTTGACTCAAGTCGAATTGCTGGCCAACTTCCCAGCTCTAAGAAAGGGATGGACTCCTTTTTGCAGATCTGCCAACCTTGTTTAGAGGAAGTTGCTTCAATAAACACACTCAGGAAGCTGTTGGAGCAGGGGTTGCGGGTTAGAGTTCTTGTCACTCACGTAAACAGTTGAAGGGAAGAAGTGGACTTCCTTTTATTGCAGGCCTGATGAAGCCTGCGTTGATTGAGAAATCCATGGTTATAGATGGAAACAACTTGGAACGTATCTTCCAACGCTATGGGCACCGGAAGCCTCTCGCAATGAATTCGTACTTGCCTGGAGGATCGCATCCTCAAATCGAGAAAGCCATCAAACAAACGCAAAACGGCAGCGCCAGGAAATGCTCGATACTCAGCTTGCAAGGTGACAAGGCTAAAATGCATCCCAATTCCTTAGAAATAGCCTTCGCCCTGAACGCCAATGTCTAGCAAACAACAACGGTTTGGCTAGGACAGCCACGTGAAAACTGACTGTCCGAACGACTATATCACCGACTCATCGATTGTAGGGGTACCCAGCTGTCAAGATGTTAACATAACTCTGGATCCTTATGGATCCATAGGGCACGTACCTGTATTTTGGCCGTACTGCGAAGGTGGAGGCCGTTGCTGCGTTACCGCTCGCGAAAGGTCAGTGTTCCGCAACAGCTCCACCATTTTCTGCGGGCTGAAAATTGTGGCATGATACGTGTCCGCTGCTGGAATGATGCCAAGCAGAAATGTAACTTCTCGTGGCAACGGTTGCGGTGCAGGCACAGGGGTAGCATGCTGGCCAGAAGCTCCGAGTAGATCATTGCGTTGTTTAGCAAGGCGACGACCTGCCGCACCCTTTAGCGGAGATTCACCACGTGCAAACTTCCTCGGCTGTTGCTCTTGATCGGATTCGTCAAGGGGTAGATGCCTCTTCGGCGAGAGGCCCATTGCCAGTGCTGGCTGAACAGCAGCTGGTCTAGGTGAGTTTTCAACAGAAGCCGGCTTCTCGATGCTGGGTAGGATCGCAGGTGCGAACTTTGGTTTTGCTTGGGTAGTTGGCGAGATGATGGGTCTGAAAGAGGTCGGATCAAAGCCTCCTGCGACATAACGATGGGAGAATCGGGAGAGTTGTAGATCATCAGGGAACAGTTCTGACATGCGTTTCTCAAGCTTGCTGACTTGGCTCAGTTCACCGTAATGGGACTCGTATTCGTGAAAGAAGGCGTAGATCGGCTTGGCCTTCTGTAGGGTCTCCGGCTTCTGTGCCAGCCGGTTCACCGTGGTCTCGAAGACGGCTCGGGCATCTGCAGGTTATAAGCTTCTTGGACTCGGTGCAAACTTGTGTCTGGGAACTACTTACTCGTGATATCATTGATCGCGAATAGATGTTTGAGGTACTCCAAAACAAAGTTTTCATCTTCCGGAAACAGCTTGGTACCACGTTCGAAGATCTTGGTGGCTGCTGGATCTTTATAGCAATGATACTCAATGAGAGCATTCGCAACATAGACATCGCTGGTGAGTCGCCCGCGCTTCCGAGCATCTGCAAACACCTGCCGGAACCCACCAACGCGCTCTCCTGACAGGCCCCTCCCCAGGACACGTCGCATTGCTCGCATCAGAGCAATCCAGACAAAGGAGATGGTCTTCGATAGCAGCTTGATCTGTACATCTGCGCCCTTTTGAATGGCTTCAATCTGTTGCTTCTGCAACTTCTCCTGCGGGTCTTCTATTGCCTCCTTCTGGTCATCTTCCTCCTCTTCAGCCTGGATCAAGATCTCAGGCGATTGTTGTGCATTATTGGCAAACTGCTCTTTCACCCGTTCTACCGTCTGTGCTTCTCGGATCTTTGTTTTCTGGATCAGTTCATAGAGTGCGTTCAAGACGCCGTCATAAGGTTCACGAACGGCCGCACCTCGCTTTCTCTGGCCGTCTTCACCATCATCGTTCGATGTTGTCGCCTCAACCCTGTCGGCACGCTTGAAAGCCAGCAAGCAGCTTTCAGGATTCGCCGAGATACCTTGAGCAATGAAATCGTTGCCTTCCGTCTCCAGCCCATTTTCAAAACAGAACTCAGCAGCATCGTACCACATCTCTGGCCAAAAGCGGAGCGCCATAAGAGCTTGCTTGTACACGTACACTATGCGCTCTCTGTACTGGCCAAAATCTTCACTCTTGAGGACCAGCGGATCCTCTTTCTCCCACTGGATCCACCTCTTCCATAGATCCACTTGCTGAGTGTATTCCATGTCGCCTTCGAAGCCGAACGCAGGCGGTAGAGCCGGGAGAGTTGTTCGCTTCAGACCGTCTGTGATCCTTTGCAGAGCGACATACGAGCTGCGGGCAGTCATGTAAGCGGGCGACTTCTCCTGTAGGACCTTTCGAAACTGAAGATTCTGGTTAGCGGAGTCACTCTAAAAAGATCGAAATCACTTGCTGTGGCACTGTTTAGTCCCCGCTCGAACTTGTCATATTCGCTCCACAAAGTAGTTACCACTTGAGTGGGCACACAAATTGCACGCTGGTAAGCCTTTCGGATGGAATCCGCTTTTTGTTGATCTTGCCAACCCGTTCCTCCCGGCTTTCCTGGTCCCGAGCGAACGAACTGTATGTATTCGTTCCATATCTGTCCGGAATCCTTGTCGATACCTACGTTATTCAAAACGAACTCGTACGCCTGAGTGACCGTCCGACGTTTGTTCCCGTCCGCGTCATCAGTCAGGTTCTGTCGGCGCCGAACATAGTCAAGATACATGGACCACAGTTGCACATTGGGATTCTGCAAAAGCGATCTGCTATAGATCGACTCGGCTCGTGGAAGCTCGTCATTCTCCAGCTCCATGGTTGCATAAGCACACCATTGCTCCGCCTAATGAGCTATTAGCATTCGCATGCGCAAGGCGACAAACCTCCACTCACTGAACTTGGGAACACTTTGAAAAACCTCTCGTAAACGGCGCGTGCCTCATCCATCTTGCCTCTCCTTTGATGTTCTGTGATCAAGCTCAACCAAGCTTCGATGTCTCCCCGAGGGTCATCTGCTATCCTATCCTCCAGTATGCCGATCCTGTCATGGGGCAGCCGAGCCTTTGTTGCTGGTTCCGTGGTTGCTGGTGGCATTACAGTTGCCGCAATCTTCGGCGGTGCTGGAAGGTTTTGGGGAGGAGCAACAGTAGAACCAGGTCTTGAAGAAGCACCAGTTTCAGGAAGGACAGCAGCAAGGTTAGGAACAGTCTCAGATGTGCCATCTGTTGCACCGACGCCTGAAGCTTCTGCAGCATATTGCATTGAAGACGGTACATCAGCAGTAGAGGAAACATTATTCGAAGTATGAGCCAGAGAACGGTGAGGGGTATGTGAAGTTCCTTGTGCTACATCTAACAAGCCAGAACTAGCTCCTGGACCAGTACCTTTCGGTCTCATCACAGTAGCAGCAACCTCGTCATCGTCACCGTCATCATCTTCATCTTCATCATCCACAACAAAGCCTCCCATTGTGCGTGGTTGTTTCGTGATTGAGGGCGGCACCTGCGACCCGGTTGTGCCTACATCTTGTGAGGGCTGCTCGGGCGCCGCGGAAATGGGTCGGCTGGAGGGTGTCTGGATGCGGCTTTCGTTGTCTGAAAGTGAGACTGTGGTGTCGGGCAGGAGGCTAGAGGGATCGTAGTCCTCTTCGTCCTCTTCGTCCTCTTCGTCTTCATCGATGTGCATACCTTGCGGCGCTGCAGATGGGTCATAGTATCCGTTGCCCGTACCGTCGTTACCTTCGTTCTCATCACCTTTGAGTGCCTGTAGGAACGCGAGCTCCGCCTCTCCGTCCATTTTTGGATCTTCAGGCCGTCAGCAGTGCGAAGAATCGAAGGGCATACGTGAACTTACCAAGTCGCCCAACTGTAGATTACGACAATGTTCCGTGAGAGGAATATGCTAGAGCGTTAACCAAAGCACAATCTTTTGTAAGGGATGCGCAAAGTCACAGTTTGATTTAACGCAATTGAGAACGTAACAATTAAGGAAGCCGAGATCGAGCGCAATAAGAGGTCGGTGACAATGAAGGTTTGGAGTGAAGTGAAGAGCAACCTTGAATGAATGAATGAGCGAGCGCGAGCTCCCCGGCCGCGGCCGCTAAACCGCTTTCGTGGCTTTGCTCTTTAAGCCGCATCAATCATTGTGCATCGGACCACAAGGTGTGGATTATTTAGGTAGCTCTTTGCTGGGTGATCATTCTGTTGACCACATCTGAGTCTTACTGCGTTCACTCGCACTGCTTACGCCTTGGCTACCGACATCAAAACATCAAGAAGCGAAAACACTGCGCAGTTCTATCGTACCACCAAAGGCATACTTGCAACCTAGCGCATCGTGAGGGCTCCGAAAGACTCTTGAGGCACGACACAGCTCGGTACTAGGCTTTCCAGCTGGTTTCGTGCCATCTTGCCCATTCATCCCTTCGTACGTGATGTCCATGAACCCGACGATATCCCTACCCAGGCATGGAGCACCTTCAAATTTCGGGGGCATGGTGCCCAGCAATCGGGAGGGTTTCCGCATGCCACGGTTCTTCAAACGGCTGTTCAAGTTCCCACAGATGGATTTCGAGATGGCGGTATGGGAGATGGCAAACCTGATCATTGCGCCGAAAAAGGTGTTTAGGTCGATATACTACCATGTATGGCTGGACTCCTCATGAAAGCTTTGGGCGTGGTGCTGACTGGGTGGTAGAAACGTAGGTTTAGCATGCTGGCAGTTCATGGCTCTGAACTCTGGGCTGATGTGCAGCAACAGAAACCAAAAACACCTGGCACAGGCCAGATCCCTCCTTCACCTACCTGCTCTCCTTCTTTCTCATCCTCACCGGTCTGGCATGGGGTCTAGCGTACGCGAATGGCTTCTCTCGAACAGTGGAGATATGCATTGTCTTCGTGCTCGTGCACTTCCTGGCCGTATCTTTGCTGCTTTCGACAATATCATTCTTCGTAGTCGGAAGGTTACTCGGGCCTGGGGTTCCCGGCCTCCCCGGAAGGAGGAGACAAGGGCTTTTCGTACAGCCTGGCGAAGGGGAACAGCTGGAGTTTGGTTATTGCTTTGATGTACGGCAATGCGTCTTCAGTGTGAGATATAGACCGCTAACAGCTTGTAGGTATCTATACGAGCTTTCTTCCCGGTGTGGGTGTTCCTGTATGTCATACAGTTTCTCCTTATGCCGCTTGTTTCAAAACACTACTGGTAAGATTTACTCAAGGTCGGCAGGTGTAATTGTGACTGACAACAGAAGGGTGTCAATATTCTTCGGTAACTCTTTGTACCTGCTTGCATTTGGCTACTATACTGTCATAACATTCCTGGGATACAACGGTTCGTATCCATCTTCTTATAAGGTGATCGTCTCCTAGGGTATCAAGCTCACATATCCTAGCACTCCCATTCTTACAACACACCGAACTCCTGCTTGTGCCCGCAGCTGTAATAGCGATACTATGGTTTGCAAGTCTGTTCGGGCTGAATCTACCGACACACTTGGCGCCTGTGCTATGGACGGGCGCACGACTACGGAAGCCAGTATGAGCGTACCATTAGATTTTGTACATAATCTATACTCTATGCCCCTCTTTAACCCAGCATGCAACTAATACTCATGCATAAATGACTATCTTACAGGTTTCTCAGTCCGCCTTGGATTTACAACGATTGCTTCTCCACCTTCTCTTCGTAAGTCTGGACTTGATCGCCAGGCTGGAAGCCTTCCCAATCCGCAAAGCCCATGCCGCATTCGTTGCCTTTGCGCATCTCGGTAACATCTTTCTTGACGTTCTTTAGAGAGGTCAGGGTACCTGAAGAGCTCAGTTAGTGTGTTGGAGACTTAAAAGACGTCACAAAGGTGAGACGAACCATTATATACCAGTTCCTTGCCACGTAGCACTCTGACCTTCGAACCTCTGTTGATGACACCATTTCGCACCTTGCAACCAGCAATGGCCATGGTCTTGCGGCCACCGATGTTGATGTTAAACATCTGAGCAATCTCGGCTTCGCCCAACACCCGAGTTGTAACAATGGGAGCCAATTTTTCACTCAGTGTAGCCTTGACCTCATCTACAAGCCTGTAGATAATGTTGTGCTCGATAATGCGGACCCCGTTCTCTTCGGCCATCTGGCGGATCTTGGGATCAACTGTAGTGTTGAAGGCAACAATGTGACCTTTGGCGACAGCCGCATGATCCACATCGAACTCGGACACAGGGCCGACTGATGATCGTAATATGTGCGACCGCACTTCCGCATTGCCGAGAGCAGCAACAGAGTCCACAACGGCTTCAACAGAGCCGGATACGTCTCCCTTGATAATGAAGAACACCTCCTGCATCTTTGAAGCCCCATCATCGACTTTCATAGTTGGATCCGCAAGGCCTTGAGCCAATGCTTCTTCCCGCGCCTTCTCCCTTTCCCGCTTCTCTTGCTCTAGCCTCCTGGTTTCATTGATGGCTTCAATATCGCTAGCAATCTGCTTTCTCTCCTGACGTTCCTGGCGAAGCTCGACAACGTCTGCAGCATAGTGCTCGTCGTCTGCCTGGAGGACTTCGTCACCAGCAACTGGTTGGTCCCTCCAGCCATCAACCTCGACAGGTGTACCCGGGCCGGCTTCCTGAACAGCTATACCAGCCTCATTTCGCAACGATCGAACTCTTGCCCATGTGTTTCCGGCTACAATAATATCTCCGGGATGTAGAGTGCCCCGTCGTACAAGTACTGTAGCCACGCGGCCGGCTTTCTTTGTGGTCGCCTCAAGAATCCATCCCTCCACAGGCCCGTCTGTTTCGGCACGCATGTCAAGAATCTCCGAAAGAGTGACCACGGTCTCCTCCAAGTCATCTATACCCTGCCCAGTCTTGCCACTGACGCAGACGACCTGAGTATCCCCTCCAAAGTCTTCAACATCAACTCCATGCCGAGCAAGGTCCTGCTTCACCTTTTGAGGGTTGGCTTCCTCCTTGTCAATCTTGTTGATGGCAACAATCATGGGTACGCCCGCAGCCTTGGCATGTTTGATCGCTTCAATCGTCTGAGGTTTGACGCTGTCATCTGCAGCGACAACCAATATGACAATATCTGTAACGTTCGCGCCACGTTGGCGCATATTCAGAAAAGCCGCATGACCGGGGGTGTCGAGGAAAGTTATAACCTTGCCGGTGGACATCGAAACTGAAAAGGCTCCGATGTGCTGCGTGATGCCTCCAAATTCGGTCGCGGCAATTGATGATTTCCGCAGGTAGTCCAAAATAGTCGTCTTTCCGTGGTCGACATGGCCCATGATCGTGACTATAGGCGGCCTCTGTGGGAAAGCCGATGGATCTTCTGGAGGAGGTCGAGGAGCAAGATCTTCAGCCTCATACTGCTCGAAGCTAGGCTCAAAATTGTACTCCATAGCAATAAGTCCGGAGTTCTCAGCATCGAGAACATGGTCATATTGGACATGTTCAAACCCAAGCTCCTCCATTCTGGCGATAAGGTCACCGATTTTGACTTTTAGGGATGCGGCGAGGTTCGCAACAGTGACATATTCGGGTAGAAGGATTGGTGTCGCTGCTGATTGTTTCGCAGCTTGTCTGGCTGCTCTTCGAGCTTCCTTTTCCGCTTTCTTCTGCTTCTTCAAATCCTTCCGAGACTGCGCAGGACCAATGCCGTCTTCAAAGTCCTCAACGAAATCGTATCCCTCGTCGAGGTCTTCCTCCCGTACATATCGCTCCCGTCGACGATCCTTCCCCTTCTCACGGCCTTGTATTCTGTCGGCTGAAAGCTGCGTTGCTAAGCGGTCTGCCTGTTGATTGGAATCTTCTTCTTGACGCTTTTCCTGCTCTTGTTCCGGCACTACCGTTGGCACCGGTGTCTCGGCTGCCTCAGCCGCTACTTCAACCTCTCCGGTCGGCCTGCCTACAGTGCGCTGGTCGTCTCTATCAACAGATGTAGTTACGTAGGATGTTGTAGCTTCCGGCTGATGGGCTTGAGGATAAGACTCTGTTGGTTGGTTGGTCTATATTGGTGAGCATTGAGATCCAGTGGGATTTGCATGGCAGTCTGCATGCTTACCTTGCGAAAGCCGACAAATCGAGTATCTTTGAAGTCTTCCATCCGAATCTCCCGAGGAGCAGGAACAATCCTTTCCCTGCTCTCTGCCATACCGCCTTCGGACGTTTTGCGCCTGAGATGCACCCATTGTGGTGTTGTTTCCTGGTCTGAACTCTCACCCGAAGCCTTCTTTGCTCGCCAACTAGGTTCCAACTGGGATCCGACCTCTTTCGTGCCTCCTGTAGCTGCCGGTTCGTCTTTAGCAATCGGCACCCTCTTGTAAGCATGTGAGGGTCGGCTTCCAGAAGATCGTGCGTGAGGACGGTCAAATCCTTGCCGGTGTGGGGTTAAGTCACCAGCGCTACCTTTGGATCCAGCCCCGTGAAAGTGTATTTTGAACCCTTTGCTTGCGTGCGGATGTCCATTACTTCTTTCCCTGGAATGGGGCGGCGGGCTGCTTTTGACAGAACGATCTGCTTCATGAAGTCGTGCAATAGGTAATTTCTGTTGGAGAGTCTCCTTCAGATGCTCTTCCTGCGCATTCAACGTCCTCGAAGGCCGAGTAAACGAGGAACCCCACCCCTTTGCCCCCTTCGATTCGTGCGGTGTTGACCGACTTGGGTATACTTGTAAACTAGGGTCTCCATCCGTACCAGACGTTGTAGTTGTGAGATGTTGAGGTGATCCGTTACGGGTATTGAACGTCCGCCTTTGCCCAAGTAGTGAGCGGCGAACTGGTCGGAGGTTTACATCTCCGCATAGACGGTGGGCACAAAATATGCACACATTCTGACTCGAAGACGGCTAGAAAGATCAGCTTATGATGAGGAGTATTCCACTGAACCACAACCACACTTACCAGTGTAATCCCCCGCTGCTTCATATTCCCCTTCGCTGTTGCGCAGACCTGAAGCTCTATGGAAATTGTTCGCCGATATGCACGTCGCGATCCGAACATTAGCCGCACCATTGTTAGCCTAACCTGACTTGCCTCAGGCACCAACGACACCTCCGCGAATCCACGACCGCTTTTGCAACCATCTCCCCTCTCTACGGGAGAAACAAGCATGCTGAACAGTGATCGGGAAGGCTTGATGTTCTCATTATTACGGACATCGAAGATCCGGCATGTCTCTAGATCCTTCTGGTAGTCAAAGGTCACAGTCACCGGCTAGCTCAGGACGGTCGTCCCCAATAAATCGGCTTCCCCGGAGGACCGAGGACGGTATGTATGTTAAACCCAATGTTGCCCGGATGACAGTGCGGTAACCTTTAAGCGCATAGGAGGCATCTACAAGAAAGATAAGAGCTTCAGGAGGTATGCCTCTGGGATTGAGCGCGCGTTGGCCTTGTTCGACTCGGCACAGCAGGAATGGGCTGATTACATTTCTTTTCTCGGCCGCCTGTCAAAGGTATAACTGCTGTTGAAGCAATCAGGAGACCCCGGTTGTTAACACTTACAGGCTATCCAAGGCCATCCCCCGGATCTCACGATTGTACCCCATACAAGTACAGTCGCTACAAGGCTATCGCAATGCCTGAACCCTTCTTTACCATCTGGAGTTCATCAGAAAGCGCTTGAGGTCTATGCGTACATATTCCACATGATAGGAGTTGGTACAGGCCCATAGAAGTAAAACTGATATACTAATTCGCGTAGACGCATGCCCTCTCACGGGACTTCCACGTCTACTTCCCTGGACTGTCTCCAGTCCTTTCTTTTGCATCGTTATCCGTGCGACCCCTCTACCTGGCCTTGTTTGAAGATCATATCCTGAAATTAGAGGCACATGCGCTACGCCCGGCTTTGAAAGCAATCATCCTGTCTCTCCTCCCTGGGCTTGAAGACCAAACAAGCGAGGACTTTGAGCGCACTTACCGTGTGCTTGACAATCTTAGGGAGGCCACCAATACGACGGAGACCGGACTGACCGACGATAGCAAGAGTGTCCTCGATGATGTTCACTTCTGGCAATGCTTTTTCCTAGCAACCGTCACCAGCCCAACCCGCAGGCAAGGTGCCCTGGCTTACTTGGCAAGACGACTCCCTAAGCTAGGTCGTGACGTCCGGGTGCATGAAGCTGTTGGCGATGGAGGGACCGAGCCTGATTTGAGGTCAAGCAGTGTGGAAGCAGTCCTGTTTCCGGAGCCGGGTCTCCTTGTACGCTGCTTCAGCACAGGACTTACCGATTCTCAACTTCTGATTCAGCGAGGCTTCCTAGACCTTCTCGTTACGCATGTTCCACTTGACTCGCCTGTGCTGCAAGACAAGGTTCAGCCGGATGACCTTCGGAGGCTTGTTGCGGCAGCTGCTGGAGTGGTGCTGCGGCGAGATATGAGCCTCAACAGAAGGTTGTGGGGATGGCTACTTGGGCCGGAAGATGGTCTAGAAGGGTCAAATCGCACCCAAGATGCGGATGCGGATGCCCCTAAGCGAAGTCCTACCCTAGATCGGTCATTATACTTCAGCGAATTTGGCCTCG
Organism: Floridaphiala radiotolerans; assembly: GCA_022813185.1. Lineage (NCBI taxonomy): Eukaryota > Fungi > Ascomycota > Dothideomycetes > Floridaphiala > Floridaphiala radiotolerans. The sequence continues at coordinate 619,363 of JAKLMZ010000004.1, read as the reverse complement.
GTCCATTACGAGACAGTCTGCTTGCCATGATCAGGAAAGAGACCACCATTCCAGCAGAACGGGCAAGACCGCTCAGGATCTCCCTCTCCCTTATGGATAAGTGGGAGATTGGAGGTATTCTGATCCCGGATATTTTCCTCCCGGCGCTTGATGCCGTGATGACGTTTTGCGATACAAAGGGTCAAGAAGAGGTAGACGAAGTCATGAAAAGTGCCAATATCTTCTTTGACGGAGTGGAAAGTGGACTGATATGGGGAAGCATTGCCGGTCTTATTGCTTCAGGCTTGGAAGACACATCCAAAGAGGCTACCCGCCTCAAGAACCTGAGGCTTGCTAGATTTATCATGACGAAGTTCAACGTACGCGAGCATGAGATGCTTGTGGTGCATATGCCGCTAGTGTTGTTGGCTACTGTTGTCCTGCTGAATTCGGTAAATGACACTAGCAAGACGGCACAATCCATCGAGAGAACGGAAATACTCAAAACGGCGCATGGCATTGCGGACTTTCTTGCACAAAGCATCCCGGACAGGTCTTTCGTTGCAGTCTCATCCGTAGCGGAGGGCAAGGACGCAGAGATTTCCGATTTGCAGAAGCCTTCAGGGGAGATCTTGGCCGCAATCAGATCGTTCTACACCGAGCATCATGGCAACTTAGAGCTCTCACGTCCTCCGTTCACGACCCGCAGTGTTGGGGAGCTTCTGCTGCGGGAAAGCAGCATCAGTTACCGCAACGCTCTGCTAGAACCGCGAGTTGATGTGCTCCTAAGTGTAAAGACTAAGTTGATTTGCACTTTAGCAGTCAAAGTACCCAAGTCAGCAGCGTTGGGTCAGGCTGGTCTCCAAGACACGATGACACGAGCGTGTGCAATCATCCGTTCCTCTCCTGAAATGGACATGGACAGCCAGTTCTCAAGGGCGACCTCGTCAACATCAATATTGTCCGTGCTAAGGTCAGTGAACTGCATAGACTCCTACATTGGGGCGAAACAATCTCGCCAAGTCGTACAAGACCTTGTGTATGGGATGTGGGTGTTCCTAAACCCCCTAAATCCCAAGTTTCACGTCGAGGCCGTGCGCTCCCTTTGGCAACTGCACGCGGTCTACCCCAATGGAGTTCTCGAGGCAATTATCAGTACCACTCTGCTGTGTACTTCCGAAAATTCTAACCAGCCTTCTCTGCCTGACATCAACGCAGCAAGGAAGTTTACTATCTTCTGGTCGCATACGCTGCAAGCCTATGAATCACTGTCAGACAAGGCTCTTGCACGACGCAACAGCGGCATGCCTACGCCGCTCGATCAAAGATCGGTCGAAGATCCTTTCAGGTTCCTCACTAGGCCATTGCTCTTGCTGCTTGACTCTCTTGCCATCGAGGAGTCGGACTGTTCAGTCTTTGTAGGTGAATGGGTTCGGACATTGCCCACTATCCACCATATCTTTGACCTGTTAGTTGCTAGATTGAGGAAGTTGGCCGTGTTCAACCCTTCGGCATCTGAGCTTGGCCATGACGTTCGACAACTTGACGATAGCGCATCCGAGGCGGTCTATTACTTCCGACACATTTCAGGGCTTCTAAGGCTCTCCGCAGATAATGTCTGGGCGTGTCTTGCCGATCACACTGTCCAGGACTGGAACTCTCCGGGAGATGTTCCTCTTCAAGCACTACTCATCAAAATGTCTACCTACGCTTTAACCTTACACGTCTCCTCAGTCTCAGACTCGTGCAATTTGCACCTCGTATCGCTTTCCATACTCTCGACGGTTCTCCAGAGTCCATACTCAGCTGCTTTGAAGGCCCTACATATTGAGGAAGTCCTTTTAAGTACGTTTGCCGGAGTCATAGATACTGCGGATGCATTGTTGCAGAATGCTTATTTAAGATCCATTTTGCTATCCCTGAGACTGAGGTCTACACAGGACCATTTAATTAGCGATGAACGATCACATCAACGTAAGCTCTCCAAGGACACAACTACGAGTTCGACGGGAGTCCCATCGCTGAATGAGAAATCTCAGCCACCAAGCTCCGGCGCTTTGGGAGAGCCACCGCCACCTTCCTTGATAGCCTGTCTACAACGTGGATTTTCGTCGTCTGCAAGCCGCCTCTGCCTCGACAACTGGGTTTCATTCTTGGCGGACGTTTTGCCGCTGTACTCACAAGCACTATTCCAGAATCTAATACCCTTGGTTGAGAGGTTGTGCAAGGAGATCAGCCGAGTCTTTGGCTTCTTCAAAGTCATCTTTAGCGGTCAGGAATACCAGACGAGCGTGGCTCCCGAATCTACGTTATTGTCGCTGCTCAACGCCGTAGAGCAACTACTAGCCAGGGCACATGAGCTTTTGGTGCAGGAAGAGGAACGCGCAGCGGCCGTGAAGACGCCCGAGCAACCACAAGGGTTTTTTGGAAACATGGTTTCTGGTGTTTTCAATACAGATACACAAATCAGCCGGACAGCCACTGCCAACAGTCGACTTACTGTGCTACTGTCTTTCCAGGATACTATAAGAGTCTGCTTTAAAATTTGGTCATGGAGCAGCCACCTATCAGACCAAACTACACAGGATGCAAACTCAGCTGCTTCGCACAGTTACGTCTCCCTCCGACTCAGGAATAGAGCACGACGAATCCTTGAACATCTTTTCGCCGCTGAAGCTCTGGAATGTCTGGAAACGTTCGCATTCATATGGTGGAAAGCATCTACTGGCACCGAAGATGTCATGACTAGCGCGGTGTTCAGCGTTCTGCATGTCTTGGATGGCTCCAGACCGAAAAATACGATTCCGGCGATATTCAACGCTTTGTATAGCCGCACAAATCCAAGCGCACTTGATCGAGTGCAGCTGTCCACTCTAACTTCCGAGCTCACCGACATGAGTCTTGCTGCCTTCCTGGTGGACTACACCGAATCACTGGAGGATGATGCAATGGATGAGATTTGGCCAGATTGCGTCACTTTTCTTAGAGACGTCCTAACGAACCCTATGCCACACAGGCAGGTTCTACCCGCACTGCTGGAATTTACCTCCGTCATAGCCCAAAAGGTTGACAATACCAACTTCGGCGAGCAACGGAAGATGCGTAGGGACCTTGCGGTGAGGGCCTGCTAATTGACCAAAGAAATAATCAGGCTGACAAGAATTACTAGGATATATTTATGCGACTGCTTACAGCAACGTTCACAACAAGACCTTCTGGCTACTTTCAAGAAGTTGCGCAAGCCCATTCAAGTGAAGGGGCGTCATCCGGTGAAGGCGAAAATCATACAGCCGCTCCAGCTGCTGGCAAGGCCAAGCGTGTCAGGTCCCTCGACCTTATCTCGGTACTTGCCCTTGTTGTACCAAAACTACAACTTGTTGTCATCGACAATGACCGTGTTGCCACTGTTGCGTCTAGCATTTCTAGCAGCATCCTCGTCCCGGCGCTGAGAACGAAGCACTTCCCGGAGAACATGTCCAACGGCATCCTCCAGATACTGATGTCGATCAGTAAGCTGATGGTGGCTTCGAAAAGCTGGAAAAAGGATGTTTTCGATATGTTCAATGACTTCCGGTTCTTCAACTCACATGTGACTAGCGTTGAGGCATACTGGCTACCTATACTGCGGCAGTGGTCGTTGGTAGATAAGGACAGGTTGGTTGAGATGCTTTCCCGGATAGCTCCGCCTGCCACAGCCGGTATTGTGTTCGGAGTCGGAGCCAACTCAGCGCGCCTGGAGGCCGACAAGAAGACACAGCTCAATCTCAGGAGGATTGCCACACTCCTGGTTGCGGGCACTGACGATGCCTTCGCTGTCAACGTTCCGAACATCCAAGAGAAGATCATCGACCTGCTCACCGCTTCTGCTACGTCATCGCCGTCGTCCATCACTCGAGCAGAAGTCTTCATGGTCATCAGAGCAATGTTGTTAAAGATCTCCCCAGTGCACCTTGCACCTTTCTGGCCGGTGATTAACGCAGAGTTGCAAAAAGCACTATCGTCCCTGCTACCTGACAGCGCAGACCAGGAGACCTACAATCTCTGGTCCGTACTGCAGGCATGTAAACTCCTCGACACCTTGGTGGTCTTAGCGCCAGATGACTTTCAGCTGTTCGAGTGGCTCTTCATTACGGACACAATAGATGCGGTCTACAGACCGGCCGATTTCAATCCCGTCGCCCTCGCAGACGAGGTGAGTGATGCCCTTTCAGGCATCGCAGGTGCGACTTCTGCATCCTCCCTTTTGCATTCAGGGGACGTTTCTGGGTACAAAGAGAAGACAGTGTCACTTCTGGAACGTGTCCTCAAGGGGACCGACGTTCATGGTCTCAAGAAGGAAGAGCTTATTGCAAGCGTGCTCAGGCCATACTTTGGGCAATTGAGCATATTTGCATTCGAACAGACATACGAGGTGACAAGTCCGGACACTGATGCCTGTACAAGGTCGCTTCTTGTTGATCTATTCGAACCTAGCAGCATCGCATCTTGAGCATAGCCAGGCATGCAGCTGTTGCTGCACCGAACTATAGAGCCGTCGAGTGGTAAGACCTTTGGGAAGCCTGTCACGGTTGGGTGATATGTAAGATAAGTGACAGCGAGTGGCTGCAGTTCTCTGGCTGGTACGCGGAGATGCAATTGCAAGCGAAAGCGGTCAATGCTGGCTGTCGAAATTAAAGCAGCGAATGCCTGGCAACTCAAGCTTTCCAGCGCAAACCATCAATCTTACAACAATTAACGTCGTTTGTTACCGTTTCCTTTAGGGTTCGTGTGCTTTGGAGCGGATCCCACAGTTCATTCTGGGGGACGCACGTTCGTAGCACTGATACTCCTGAACTGTTCCCATCAATATGCCCTGTTCCGCCTTCAAGTCATTAACGAGGTCACCGGAGCTAGCTCTCAAGAATAGGGAAAGAGGCAGGACACGTCCAAGGTCGGATGTACGGCACACTTGCAATGCCTTGGAGAGTCTCCTGACATGGCGCGCCTACAAGAGACTTGTGACGGGGATGGTTAGAGCGTTTCGTTTTGCAGTAATACGCAAAGATCAGTGAAAGGCAGATTCGATACTGATCACTGTTATGTGTCACCGTTGCCATCTTCGTTTGATCCTTCATGTTGCGCAGACCGGCTGGTGAGGAGCTTAGTGCTGAGGATAGTCCCCGAGGATGTTCTTTGGAAGCACGAAAACTTCCTGATGCGCAAATTGTGCAATTGGTGGCCTCGTTTCTTGACAGCCACAAAGCTGACGGGTCATCATCCTGCGGATAGTGAACAAACACCGAGGCCGGATGCTCTAGGCCGCTTGCAGCTAGCAGCCGGTACTGAAGGACTTTATTTGGTCGGTATTCTGCTTATATCCGACATGCTTTGCAGGATCGCAGTCCGTCGAAATAGAAGTCCATTCCCACGTTCACAGACTTTGTCTCCTGCTCATCCTGTTGACCTATCTCCAAGCAATATGTATGCACTACGTCAATGATGGCGAGCTAGGCAGTCCCATAGCCCAGCGCATCCAAGAACCCAAGGAATGCTCCAATCTTGTGCGAAGACATTTGATGCATGCTACACTTGTCACAATGATCGAACAGGACAGCTCGACACGTACGATGCTATTGATCCCATAGAGGTGTCACCATCTAGGAGCAATCGAGCGATATGCAATTTTCTTTGCGTTTTCCCTTGCACAGAAGGCAGTGCGAAGGCAGGCCTACGGTACCTGAATATCTGCGTTGAGCTCATTTGCCAACCTCTAGAACTTCTCAACAGCCATTGGATCTCTTTCTGCTTTCCAAGCATTGTGTTCTTTGGCATCAGCAGCCTACAACGTTGGACTGTAGGCTCGTCGTTGCGACCATGATTGCTGCTCGGTACTCGTTCGTGTGCCTGTACGATACACGCATCACGTCTGGCCAACGCATCCCTGGATCCAGATAGTCCCTCTACCTTTCCGCTATTGGTCAGTAATTCCCAATGCGTTTGTACATGGAACGACAGAATATCTCCTCTACAATAAAGAGGTAGAAGGGGGGATGCGTGGTCCCAGGAGTATGGCTCTGGGTCGCCAGATGGATGTGTCTTTGCTCGAAACGCACCATCTACCCTTCAAATTGAGACTTTAATCACAAGTCCTGATAGCAATCCATATTCGAGCTGGGTCGCGGCCATGAGCCACAAATGCTTAGCCATCTCTACCGAGACCTGATACCCCGCTTGAGAAGCTCGCAGCTTTACGGCATGAAGCACGAGATGATACCACGACCGGACAGCAGCACTAGGCAACAAGAAACGCTGCGTGGGCTGATTATTGATGGCCAAACATGGCGCGGGCACGCAACCTCTCGTGGCTCATGTCTGGGTGCTCTTGGCGAACTGTTGGCTAACGGTTCCAATTTCGCTTTTTCAATTGAAGCGAAGACCGAAGAATGCGTCCAGAAAGCGGAGGTCAGCACTGCCTTGAAAGGCACACTCATCCTTTGAAGCACAATGTGGGCCTCACGCTGAACGGTGCGGTGCTTTGACTGCAGCATCAGCGCTGAGGTACCTCTGAAGTACTCTCGAGGTCCACGTAAGGTATCACAACGGTCTTTGTCATTCCAGTTCCCCGCTCCCACAACGATAACGTTACCCCGGGCGCGGGGCGTCAAGTGGAAGGCCGTTTTGCTTCCCTTAGCGTCGGAGCCCGCTCCTGTCTGTAGCGGTCTATTGACTTCTTTCTTCGCATCTCCGCGCTGATCGATACTGGAGTGAGGGGACTCCACCCCTGGAATCACAGCAATTGTACTCAAATGGGGAACATAAGAGCCGATTCAATCCTGTAACCCGGGAGCTAATGTGCTCTACTGCCTTCTGAAGATATGTCCCTCAGTTCCACTCCTAGCTTCGGAGGGACCATCACAAACGCTTGGCAGTCTCCGCTCCACCTCCTGCACCAGCCAAGGATCGATGCCTGTCAATCAGCGATCACTTCCTACATCCGATCAAACAAATCGGATAGGACGGGGCGTATATCACGTTTCCAGACAGCTGCTCAAAAAATACCTCATCCCACACGTTATCCATAACGCGCGCCGCGGAAACTTTCCCATACGCTACAGCACCCCTTACCCACACCTTGAAAGCTCCAATCCTGCGAGGTTGACTTTTCGAACCGGAGCATTAATCGTGCAAACGTCCGAGATCTGCAGCTGCGATACACATGACCGTTTATTCCATCCAGGGGCGCGGAACCACACAAATCCCGACTGCCGCTGCGGCTCACCTCTGGCCGTGATTGCTATCGTACGGCCGACTCACGCACGCCCTAAGGGGTGAGCGGCGTCCACTTGACGAAAATTCTCAGGAATCATTTATCGTGTTTTAGTGAGCGTGCCTGTGACTCACTAACTCGCAGACTATGTTCCGCACGGTAAAAACGGCTTACACCGAGCTGGTCTGCATCGAGGGAATTTTTCCTGCAAAGCTTCTGTGACAGCGTTCGGGAGAGCTTGAATCCGAAACCAGTCCGAAAGCTTGAAAGTTTTTTTGGAATTGTCCCTGTGAGGTAGTTTTACGCGATCGTGACTCGGTCTGCCTGAATCGGATGCAGGAGCTGAGGGAGCTGGCCGACCGCTCCAGAATCTCCAGTGGTTTCTATCTTTACCAAAAAAAGCCAAAATGGGGGTGGTGCGCCGCGCGGGGAATTCCATCAACTATGGGTGGCCTGAAACGCGTGATATGAACGAGTCGTCGTGATTGGAGGCTGAGATGCAGACTTGAGCTAGGATCCATGCTGGGAGCTTGACAATATCACAGTGCTTGCATCTGAGATCTGTCGTTCAACATCTGTCTGTGGTATTCTATGTACAAGACAATGTCTATATGCACCATATATCCAACCAAGATCTGCTCCGGCGGTGCTACGTACGGCCTAAATGTCTTATAGATGATGGTCTAGATCTGGGAACCTACTGCGTGATAGTTTACGCCTTCCAGCCCCTATACACGACCTTGCTTCCCCATTTCTCACCCCGCTTGAGGAGTACTTGTCCCTTCCACTCGGGAACGTTGATGGCATTTACGTACCTGCTGGGCTCGACGCAGAAGCCAGCCCTAGCACCTCGAGCGGGCAATCCCGCAACGGCAGGAACGTCGATGTACTTGCCGGTGTAGAACTGGAAGGCAGGCTCCGTACTCAAAGCCTCGAAGTGAATCTTGGTGTTGGGGTGGTAGAAGCGGCAGAGTTGCTTGAGAGGTAGGCTGCGGGTGTCGATGGGAACGCTGGAGGCGTCGGTGGTCATGACGAAGCAGTCGTCAATATCAGGTTCTTTCTCACCGAGGGTGAAGGTCTTTTCGGCTTCGATGCCAGGGTACTTCTTGATCTGTCCGGTGGGAATGCCCTTGTCGTCGACTTCGAGATAGTCTGTTGTCGCTAGGGTTGCTTCCGTGCCGGCAATGGAGATGCCGTCGGTGATGTTGAAGTAACTGTGTTCTCAATGTCAGTAGGCCGTCTTGGAAAATTGTGGCAGTTGTTTGCATACCTGTGGTTGGTAACGTTGACCACGGTCTCCTGGACATCCTCGTCTCCGACCAGCTCGACCTCATACTCAATCTCCAACGAAGTCTTGTCGACCCCGTCGTCGTTGTCCAAACTGGCGGTATACCAGACCCTCAGCTCCACCGTGCCCGGAAAGCCCTCGTCTCCGTCCTTGCTGAGATACTTAAACTGCACGCCCTCCTTTCCGCCCCTGCTCACCGGCTTCGGCCCGTCAAACTCGTTCTTTCCCCACCCATTGGGTCCGCCGTGCAGGGTGTTTGTCTTCTCGTTTGCATTGAGCTTGTACTCCTTGCCGTTGAGCTCGTTGATGGTAGCATTGGCGATGCGGTTGGCAACACGACCGATGGTCTCGCCAAAGAAGGGCGCGTTGTGCTGCTTGTAGAGATCCGCGCTGGGGAAGTTCTGTACAATGTTCTGGCCAGCCACCCGAAACTCCTGGATGATGCCGCCCAGGGGCAGGAAGGTGAAGGCAGATTCTGAGCCGGCCGACATGTTTCTTAGTTGGGATAGTCGGAGTCTGTTCCGTTGGATGTAGGGGTGCACTTGTGGAAAGGGAAGTTTACCAGATGGTATGCAGGGTCTCAGGGAGGTTGGAATAACCTTTAGATGTCTCATGAACTAAACAAGAAACGATGCCTACCTTCGTTTGTCGTCAAAGCACGATCGATTACCTGTACTTGAGCGTCGCGGTGCCCCGCATTGGCATGGAGGGGCAGGTGGTTCTATGATTTTGACGTTGTTTAGGCTAATACTGCCCTTCTCCAGCCTCTGCGACGTGCCTGAACGTCGCCGGCAGATGCTTGCCGTGACCTCACAGTTCACTTTTCTCTTGGACCGAACGTTGTTCAAAAAGAAATCTGCAAAGCGGACGATGGGTCCATAACGGGCTTACAATGTCAGGAACTATCTAGATATATCGTCCGCATGGAGATCATCAAGGCGCTCGGCGACGAACTGCCGAACGAGGAACCATGCACGCCACGCCATGCTCGAGCTCGCTGAAGCCATTTGGTGCTTCGCGATAGCGTGAGCCATGGCGTGTACGACGCTCTTTTGGACCGACTTGAAATATCTCTGCACGATCGCATCTCCGGAGCTGAGGCCGTAGTGGCCGTCCGTCGTTGTGTGCGAAAAACGCTCGAGGCCCACATTGGATCCGCTGCCGCAACGTTTGCCCGTTCGCACGCGAGCGAAAAGCTTGAAGATGACTAGGTCAGCACCGCGGCATCATTGTGGTCAGGAATGTAGTAATTGGATATTGATGCACAGAGGAAGTCGGTGGTCGGTGAAACTAACATCATGATTACAATTAGACTTGGGCTGCAGACACGTAGATCGACCTCTACCACCAGCCCAGCTTTTCCTCTATCGGCGCTCCCGGCTCGGATAGGGTAAGCCTCATCAACACCGCGACTCCAATTGTGCAGATGGTCGAAACCCAAAACACGCCCCAAGCAACCCTTTCCGTACAGGTGCTCCCGATAGTGCAATGATGTCCTTGCAAAATTCCTCGATTTTCCATGCGCCTCCTCGAAACCTATGGCAGGAGAGTTGAACTGATAGAATGCCGACTTGCCAGCTAATGTGTCATCCCTAGCGAAGGACGGGTATATTGCTTGCCGATAAGAAACTTGGTCCCCACCCAAAAAAGGTAAATGTAAGCTGTACATTGAAGTCATTACCACACACTCATTGATCGTCAGTCATGTTGACGGTCGAACGCTCTGCTTTGTGCAGGTGCCAGGGTCGACAAGGGTTGCAACACAGACACTGTCGGCGACGCTGTCGTGACGTTTCATTGCGTTGCACGGATTGTGCTCCGGCACCTCTCCCGAGATGGTGGACTATTCCCTCCCTCCCGCACGCTTTAACTGCCATGCTGGTTAATAAAGTTGCTAAAATCCAGATCGCTTGGATCCGCTGTCCAGTCGCTCATCGTCACCTGCGGGCTTGACGTGTATTGGTTGAATCCCAAGGGCGCGTCGTAGCTCATTGGTGAGTCGTACTGCGCCATGAACTTCATGTCGTCGTCGAAGGTGGGTGTTGGCATGCCCCATGTTGATTGCATGATAGTGGCCGGATCTAGCGCCGTCTGTATCACTGGTGGGATAGCAAACTGCTGTGGGTGCTTGAAAGGTGCGTGGATCTGTGACTGCCGGGGGAACGGACTTTGGTTTGGGGGTGTTGGTGGTGCGCCGCTACGTCCGAATGACTCGTTGAAGAAGAGAGGTTGCGTTGCTGGTGTGCCGAATGACGATGCTGGGCCTTGGTCTGAGTCGGAGCTTATTGAGCCTCTTCTTTGCATGAACTGGGCGCCGTTTTCGATGAGTTGGCGTTGCATGCGGGAGCAGTCCTCCTCGAAGCTGTCGTAGCCACCATCGCTTCTCACATGCAGGAGATCCAGACGTTCGAGGATGTCGTGGGTGAGAGGGTGTCCGGCGTGTGCTTCTTGAAGCGGTCCACCGGACCATTTCTCTCCAGCCTGTAGACGCCTGTAGAGCTCCCGAAGACCGGCGACCAGCTGTGACTGTTGCTGCTCAAGCATCTCCACGTAACTGGGCAATCTACATCAGCAAACAGCACAAACTGAGTAGGGCAGACTCGACGAGTTATACGCACCCTTTGGGGTAGACCTTGTCAAGAGACTTTTTCCTCTCGCCGAAGACGCAGATGGCATTGTCCGTTTTACACCGGCTGCAAGGGCTTGCGCCATCACACTAAGTGCCAAGCCGTCAGCCAATGCTCGTAAACCGAAAGCGAGAGAAATTGCCAAGCTATACGTACTTTGGATTTCTTGAGTCTGCACCGATCGCAAGCTTTGCACACCCGCTTGCGGACGTTGCCTTCTGAAGGGTTCGATTCCATGGACGTTGTCCTTTCCGGTGTCGACATGGTGAAGGATTGTTGAAGGAGATGGTGGGAGCCTTGTCCAACAGCTGACTGTGACCCTTTGGTGTGCGGTGAACAGGTGTGGGTGTATATATGTGCGGTGGTCGGCAAGGAAGCAGGACCCAGTCTCAGTCGGTCAGCCCTCGGAGGATTAATGGGTGACTGTATGAGGTAAGAAACGTAGTTGCGAATCTGTGAGATGCTGAAGATCAAAAAAGTCCACATCATCAAATGGGCAGCCATGGCCTGTTTATATCAACAGGGCCGAATGGCATGATCCTTAGGAGTACCACAAAAGTCACTACGTACCACTCAGCCTTCGGTCGAATAAGTAATGCTGAGTGGATGCGTAAGTAACAAGCCTCCCCCGAGCAGCATATTGAATGGCGTATACGCAGTGGATCAAGGATGCTCGTAACGCATCATTCTGCTGTAAACACCGTGGGGTCTGTGCTTCGATCCACCATGAGAGTGCTGCTGGGCTCGGCAGGCTTTCTCCCTCTGGGTTTTCCTTCAGCGGGTTTAGAGCCCAAGGGGAATAAGACCTTGGTAATGACCGGGGCCACTTGACACTTTGGCAAGCAGGGGTCGACATGCTCTGCCAGGCGTCGAAGGAGCTTCGGTGGCTTTCTTACAAAAGAAACCTTAATAAGGGCAGCGCATCTGCTGATTGATCGCTAAGGGTAACAAAAGGGTAAATCTTTGGCGCCATGGCAGCAATCGTAAGCGACAGCGCCGTGCCTTACGAGACGAAAGACGTCTGTCTGTCTGGTCCTATCTCCGTCCTGGACGCAACGTCTCCCCACTAACGCACATCCAGTACGGACGGCTCTCGGATCTGATCACAAGCTTGCACAACTCGGCTTCATCCAAAGGGCGCTCCCGACTTGTTTTCTTTTCGCTCATGTGCCCACATTCCTGATTTGAAGCGCGAGCCATTTATCAACGCTGAAGAAGGGCCTGAAGTCGGCTCACGGCACACTCAGAGCGCGATGAGAGATTACATTTTGAACAGATCATTATATGAAAGTGTCGTTCTCGAACAGAGCGTCGGTGATTTAGATTAGTAACTCGCAGCCCGAGGCTCCTCCACCGTTCACGTCCGGCCGATGGCACACGCTTCCGCCCCTACTTCAGCATTCCTCCGCTAGGCGAGCACGCACTGTTGCTGCTTTTATCTCTAATCTTTGTCATCCTCCTCCAGTTACACCGTCCGTCTGAGGAGGCTGTTCCTCATTCAACCTTTGGTCTCGAATCGCCGTATTCCTGGATATGTGCCCACTGAGGTCCCTCCAAGCGGGCAACTGTATCGCAGTACGAGCACTTCGACAGCGATGAGCCTATCCCGTTGCGACAACCAGGTGATCTACCGTCCAGTGTCTGGAGCTTGAGGATCCGCTTGATGTATGATTGCTGACTGTGCAGAACTCCCGCTCCATGATCAAAGCAGCCATCACCTTCGAAAGCACGCCCGACCAATCGCATCCGTTTCCGCCCGGGCTTGACTGAACTAGGAGAGGTTGCCAGGCCGTCTGTCTACCGAAGCCAACATCGCAACGTAGGCCGTAACCAACTCGTACAGATGTTAGCACGGTTATCATCGCCGCGTCTCTTGATGAGCTCCTGCTCGCTACAAGGGTAAGCAAGGCGTCCAATGCGGCCGGCGACAATCATCGAGCCGCCCTCGTTGCATGTTTCACGTTCGTGGGTTGAATCTGAGTAACTGTCTCTGCTTCATGAGAGACTCATAGGTCTGTCCTGCATGAGTGTACTCCCGCTTCCACAGCGTAGGCGACGAAGCCGCATTGCGTGTTGCGCAGCGATTATTCCCCTTTCCTGTTGTCCTGCCCTTTACAACCATCTAGCCCTAAAAAGCTTGGCTTTCTCTTGGCGGTTTTCCTCGGAGTCGACTTCGTCCGTTCCCGGCAGGTCATTTTCCGATATCAGAGTTATTCCTACCTTCACATTCTCCTAGGCATGTTCTCGTCGTTCCATGGTACTGCTAGCGTCGCCTTGTCGGCACTACCGCCGTGTCTCTTAAGACTGTATAGTGAGCGCTGACACATCGATCTTTTGATGCGTATTGCCCCACCTTTCTTTTGGTGCTGCAGGGCTTGCGTTAAGCACTTGATGACTGAGCTTACAAGTTGCCAACCCATGCAGTAACAGTCTCCCATCGAGCAATTGGCACAGCATATCTGAGAACCATATATCTGATATGCAGGGAAGACATGCAGTAGACGTTGCCAAGCCCTTCGAGAACGCAAAGGGCAAGATGTAGTTGTAGGCCCATGTTGCTGAGCACAGCTCGTCTTAAAGCCGAGGCCTTGGTTGCTCTATCATACTGTTATCACTGCAATCAGAAACCGTCACGTGTAAAGCGTCTCGCCCTGATCATCTTTACCAAAGCTTGCCTCTGGCGTTAGAGGTTATGCTGTATGCGGAGTACGCGTTGCGTTTTGCGTCTCCCCAGATTCGTGAGTCTCAATAAGCGGTTCCTGCAGATGGACCTGTTACCGATGGTAGTCTTATGCCTTGTCATCCCTCCTCGCAGCATCGGATGGTTACCAAAGGTCCTTTCCGACACTGTTCGACGCTCTCTCTGTAGTGCTTATTCATTACTTGGCAGGCACACGTTTACTATCAGGTGACTCTATCGAACATGCTCTAAGCCTTAGGAAAGTGAATAGGTGTCTTGGAACTGGGAGGGGGCCTCGAACCGTAGCTGATACGATGAGGTAGGTGCATTACTGTATGTTGACCGGGTTATTGACCATACTGTCGGCACGTTCAGGCGATACGTACGTCTTTCTTAGATTCCGAAACCGAGTGATTTGGTTTTTTTCTATACAGATGATGCCTTTTGATTCTCGTATCGTCGAATTGGACCACGATGTTTTAACGTGCCGCCGGAACTGTTGCGTGATCTGATACCTTTCGAGATCTCAAAATCTGCTGAGGATGGCTCTGCAGGGCTCAGTAGACAGGATTACACGCAAACTTTGCTCAGACATTACACAACGGTTCGTTGTACTTGTCCAGCACTTAGAATCAGTTACGGGTTTTGGTACATTTTTCCACGTCCGTAGTAGAATGTCGCAATGCTACCGGCTCCAGAAGCAATGGGTAAAGTGGAGCCTATACGGTGACCCATGGGCGCGACAGCATACGTAGTTCCAAATGTTTACATCGTTTTAGCCATTGAGAACCAATGGCCTAGCTTCTCGCGAAGAGTATTACCATATCTCGCTTCAATTGTTCTGGTCGCGCTTTATCATCAAAGCAGTATGTGCACTTGTTCGTGTACTGTTCCTTTGAAGTATGGAGCTTCCAGAGCACGCATACTGGTGGAAACTGGCCCTGGCCCTGGCCCTGGCCCTGGCCCTGGCTCTGGTGGATAAGACCAATCAAACGACGGTCGTCTGTGAATGCCGGCGTATCAGCATCGAATGACTAAACAAGACCTGCGTTGGCGTTCTTGAATCAATAAAAGATTAGGGTCGACTGTCGGTATAACGATTTCGCAACCGGCTTGTTACGTCGGTGTCTCCCATCACTAAAAGAGAAAGCAAATGATGAAATTCTCAGGCGCCTGTAAACGGTGTGGTGATCCGGAACGAAGTGATCTTGACACAGCTGAGGTGAACCTGGTTGAGGAGGTCCCAGGTCGGCAAAAGCATGAGAACCTGACTCTCTTCATATGACAAGGATATTTCGAAGATACCTATGACAGCGCCGATTGATATGGAGATATGACGATCAACAAAACCAATGCCATATCATAACAATCACGGAGAAGAAGACATCCTCATCAAAGCTTGTGGAAGCGTGTATTTTAAACCATATACGACCTGTTATCTATTCTTCCATGAACGGGCATATCGCCATCCTGGAACCTCTTAGATATACTGAGTGTATTGCCTCTATCAGATTAGGATAATGCTAGATGATATCTTCATAGGGTAATTGCTGTGCTGCAGTCAGGTTTGACCACAAATTAAAGCTCTGATGGGCTAAACTAGGCTAGACTTAAATCGACTTATCGATAACACCAGCAGACTCTTGGCAGACATCAACGGGGTGGCTTGTTCCATGTTTGCATGGAAAAGTATCAGACTCTTGAAAGTTTCCGGACATCTAGCGCCAGCCTTGACTTAGTCAACATGGTGTGACTGGGTGGCTCTGCAATTATGGAGTGCAAGAATCCAGGATGAGCCCCGACCCAAGCACAGACGCTCCCAGCGCAGACGCGGCCGCCCAGGATACGAGTGGAAAAGATCCAGCGGCCAGCAAGTCGCCAGCCATAGTGCTCCAGGGGAGCAGCGACAACAGTGCTGCTGTCTCAAGAGAAGCTACGCCCCCTCCGCTCCCGCCTCGGCCACCATACATAGACAACCTGTCTCAGCCTAAGTCCTCAGCAGGAAGGCCACAGCTGCAGGCCAAAGCAACGACTGCGCTCTCGCTTGCAGATGTGCACACACTGTCACATCGTGATGCTCACAAAGACCCTCCATCGTCTCCGGGTAGTGGTACTCTGTCAAGGCAAAGGAGTTTTAACAACAACGCGAAGTTTGCTAGTCGTGATGGTAGTGAACGCGACGACAGCGCGAGCCTTCACAGCTATGTTCCAACGCTAGAAGCAGGAGAAGAAGTTGAGAGCTTGCTAGGTGAGGTACTAGCAGATCAGAAGAGTCCGGCCTGGAGGCTGCTGGATGCTCAATTGCATGAGCCGAACCCATATGAGGAGATGCTGGCGGAGGACGGCGATTTCGAAGCCGCGTTTCACCGCGAGTTTGACGAGATTGAGGAGATTAGGGCAGATGGTTCGAACGAGGGTACGCCGCCCTTGGAAAACCTGTATGCGTATTGCTGACGCGTGCGCGCACCCAACAGAGTCGGCTATGCTGGAATGGAGGTCCAAGCTGAAGCATTTCCTCATCCTCACATCCGCTGGAAAACCGGTGTACAGCCGTCATGGCGATGACCAACTGATCTCCAACTCCGTCGGTATCGTCCAAACCATCATTTCCTTCTACCAGGACGTTAAAGACCTCCTCCGCAGCTTCACTGCTGGCAAAGTCCACTTTGTTGTACTGTCCAAGGGACCGCTCAACCTGGTTGCGATCAGCCGCCTTGATGAAAGTGACAGCCAGTTGCGTACGCAGCTTGAAGCATTGTATATGCAGATACTGTCCACGTTAACCCTACCTAATCTTCAGCGCATGTTCTCCGCTCGGCCTTCAACGGACTTGCGTCGGCCACTGCAAGGCACTGAAACACTACTTTCAGCTCTGGCCGACGGATTCACACGGGGCTCCCCATCAACGTTGTTGTCTGCACTTGAGTGCCTACGCATTCGCAAATCACACAGGCAAGCGATAAACAACATCTTGCTGAAAGTCCGAGGTCCCAGCCTTCTGTATGGGCTTATCGTCGCTGGAGGTAGGTTGGTGAGCGTTGTGCGACCGAAAAAGCACTCTTTGCATCCGGGTGACTTGCAACTCATCTTCAATATGCTGTTCGAGGCCGGCGGAGTCAAGGCAGGAGGTGGGGAGAATTGGATTCCTTTATGTTTACCTGGGTTCAACAATACCGGCTACTTGTACATGTATGTCAGTTTCCTAAACTTGAACGATACGCACCAGGACATTACCGAGCGACCTTCGTCTGCAACTGGCAGCGAAGATGAAGTCGCCATTTTGTTCATAAGCGCGAATAAAGAAGGATTCTTCGAGTTGCGCCAGATGCGCGATGACCTGGTAGCTGTAAGTACCATCTCAATCCACAGCACAACAAGGCTAATTCAGAGCGCAGCAACTCGAAAAAAGCGGGAACATGGTGAACATCAAAGAAGCCGTCAAGAAGGGACGACCACAGTGTGACGACATCATTCAAGGCTCTTCACTACGTCACTTTTTGTACAAGTCGAAGGGTAACGTGCAGTTCGTGATGCCGTCTTTTGCACCGAGCTTTACAAGCCCTATCACAAGAAGACGGTGAGTACCTGACGGTGCATACCGTTCGACAATTGACTGATCGGCGACAGCCTCCTGAATACCTATCACTCCCTGCACTCGAGCGTGCACGCCAAGAACACCCATCTCAAGGTGCACCATGTTATATCGCCGGACTATGTTGCTCTAGCGTGGACAACCAACGTTTTTGAATTGTACTGCGTTGCCGGCCCGAAGACGGATCGAAGCGTCCTGGCTCAAGCAGCGAACAAGATCATTCAGTGGGTCCGAAGGGAGGAGGACCGCATCTTCATCATCGGTGGTGCTGTCTTCTAACTACCATATCCAACCACCTTAAAGATCCGGGAAATCAAAACATTCTAGTAGAGCGAACAACCAGACTTCTGCGATACATCTATCTCACTGCTTGGAAGTCAACCGGCAAGCCATAGCGAACGGTTCATCTGTACGCCGACAAGATAGATGCCAACATCCGAAGCAAGGATGTGAAGCAGCCGGACTCCAACCGAGTGATAAGCGCTCAAGACAGGACAGCTCCACCGACCAGAGAACCCTCATCTAGTAAGACCGAAAGCTTCAACACCCCTATACAATTATGAACCGCTGCCAGGACGCCAATAGCACTACAAATCTACATCGCTTTCTGAACGTGATGAATCTTCTCCTGTTCCTCACGGGTTGGGAACAACAAGCATGCTAGTAGAAGCACGTGCAAACACTAAGCCCTGGTACAAGCATCATCCTACTGTCGAGCACGCGGTGCGCCTAAGCATCGCTTGCACAGGAGTCAGGGCTTGCACTGCGGTTACCGTAGCTATGAAGCGGGACGCGTTTGGCGTCGGTGGTGTTGACTGCGCGTTCGCTATGACTTTGGACGATAACAGGGACGATGTAATATATGATTAGGATTCAATGTTTAGATTGCGTTCGCCGACGAATGCGAAAAGCAATTCTAAACTAAGCATGATACTGGCCTCGCGATGGTTGGCAATAACAGCGGGTTTGTATCTAGGCATCTCCAATAGATATACTTCTGGAGAGTAATAATACAACTTCCTTAGGGACTCAGAGTTATAGAACCAGGTGGACATGGATCGTATTCCTGAAGCTCTTAAAACAGGCTCAAAAAGCTATCGCAAGCCAGAGCTCTATAGATACATTGCCGACGGCGTGTTCCTGCATGACCCGTTTCAATCGGCACGCCTGCATAATCCTCTTCAACCATAACCAGAACAAATCAGCTCCGTTTGGAGTGGACCTCTAAGGAGACTGCCAGCCCCTGAATGGGTACCATGTAATCACGTGCCACACGGTATGTTCTCCCCAAACCGGGCTTTACTCGTCTCATGCAGCATAACTTGGCCTGCATCACTCAACTCCGTACACGTGAAACCTCACAGACGAGCGCCGGAACAAAGTGGATGACTCCAAGGACACAATATCCGAACACCAGCCTAACCCTCTCGGTACCTCTTCTTGACGCCCTCTGGCAGTCGATCGATACAACTCCTTACTTCCTCAATACATTTTGCAGCATCTTCTTTCCTTCCTTCCTTCTCCAAAGTCTGAGCAAGCATCCCATCAGCCACAGACATCCACAACGGATTGATAATCTGCCGGGCACAAGACCGGGCTGCCTGGGCAATCTGCTCTGACCGCTCTCCTATGATTCCATTGAAGAGTTTCAAGGTCATGAGATTGAACGAGATCAAAAGGAGCTGCTTGTTGTCTACCTCTTTCGCAGCATTCAGGGCCTTGTGGAGGTTGTTTTTTATTGCTATAATAGCCTCCCCCTGTTGTGAGGAGTTTGCTGATTTGAGGACTTGGAAAGCTGCACCATAGTTGCCGTTTGGGTGTCGCAAACAAAGTGGTTCCAGCCTCGAGATGAGTTTAGAGCACAGATGGTGCTGCGGATGTTGATCATTGGAGGTAATGAATGCGGCGTTCAGTGCCGCTACAATCAAGGCATCTTGATCTGGATCGCCGT
>JAKLMZ010000049.1:0-156208 GCA_022813185.1 Floridaphiala radiotolerans | reverse complement strand
AAAAATTCTATTTTTCTTAGGTAGGTCCTAGTAAAACTAGAAAGAAAAAAGGGCTTAGTATATAGTTAAATATATATGACTTATATATAGTTTATATAGACCAGATGCAATCTCACTACGCAAGCCACTACATAGTGCAACAGTGGAAGTCAAAGTACAGTTTAGCTGCATAGCCCCTGAACCCGTCCCGCAAATGGGGGCGCTACTCCGTCCCGAACTTCCGTCGAACTGAGGGGCTGCCCCTCCTCGTGCCCCTCCATCGACCAAGAATCAGACTTTACAGAACCAAAACTCGTGCCCATAGTTCAATTGCACATTGCCAGTGAGGTTTAGAGGGATCTCACAAAGTTATGAAGATGTCAGCCAGAAACCTTTTCAAAGACTTCGACAGGGTAGAAGTAGCATACACGAAAGTCGGAAGTACGCCGATTGAGACGACAATATGCGTACCCAAGAATGCTAGCGGAGAGTGCCCAGTGCTTGTAAGGTTTCACGGAGGTGCATTGATCAACGGCGCAAGGATGTTCGAGGACTGTAAGTGCTACCCTTCTACGTCTCGTGACCTGTTCTAACATGGCATGTAGGGATCCCGCAATGGTACGCACCACAGACAAACCATCCATCTAATGTCACTATAAACCCAAACGAATACTAAAACCTCCTAGGCTAGTAGACTACACCCTCTCCCTAGGAGCAATCTGGCTAAGCCCCGACTACCGCCTCCTCCCCGAATCCACCGGCCTCGACATCCTCTCCGACCTCTCCTCCTTCTGGACCTGGCTCCAATCCTCCCTCGCCGATACCCTCTCCTCCTCCTTCCCCAACCACTCCATCACCCCCCGAACATCCAACATCCTCGCCGTCGGCGACAGCGCAGGTGGCTACCTCGCCATCCAATCCGCCTTCCTCTGCAACCCCTCCGCTTCGATCGGTGCCGTCATCGCCGCGTACCCAATGCTAGATCTAAAATCCCCGTGGTTTACCGAGAAATTCCGCAAGGTTCTCGTGGGGAACGAGTATCAATACCCCCGCAGCGTGATTGACGACTACCTCAAGACCCTCACCCCGGGCAAGATCATGACCGCCGCAGACCCCCCGCTAAAGTCCGATTTCGCGAACTGCACCATCCAACAGGGGTGCTATGCGGACTTTCTCGGGCAGGAGTCTAAGCTGTACCCGTTTGAGAATATTGATAAGGTGGAAAAGTGGACGCCGATGTGGATTTTTCATGGGCAGGATGATTCGATTGTGCCGGCGGAGGGGAGTTTGGCGTTTGTGAAGAAGGTTAAGGGGCATCATCCGGATGCGGCGGTTATGTTGAGTGTGGAGGCGGGGGAGCATGGGTTTGACAATGATCCGGTGGTGGGGGTTTCGTTGGAGACGGAGTGGGTGAAGGATGGGTTGGCGTTTGTGGGGAAGTATTACCCTTGAGTGGGAGGGCTGGACAGATGAGAGAAGATGTGAGAACACTTTAGGGACCTGCTAGTGGATTAGAAAGGAAACAAATGCTTACGTATTCCGGCGAGTTGTAAGCTCAAGCGCCAGTATAAATGTTCTCTCATCTAGTCCTCATGATACTGCTGAATGTTGGTTGCAAGTATCCTGCGGCCAGCTTCAATGCGGCATGCATGGTAGGCAATGCTTGGTTTGAAGACTCTGGACCGCCGCGAAGGCTCCGTCCGTCCGTAGTGCTATTTCCTTTGCCTTTGACGTTTCTTCGATCGCGGCTCGCCTGCGTATGAAGATGAGATTCCTCCCAAGCTGTACGGGCGTTTGCTCGTCTGTTAGTTGCTCCCGAGCTCTGTACAGGCGCCGGAATACGTGTGCGTCGTGCGTGCCTGTGCATCGCTGATGTTGAGAGCAACACCGGTGGGTATAGCTGGAACCGGAGGCTTCTCGCTGGGAAAGACTGGGGTTCACCTGTTATGGTCCTTCTTGGTGCTGAGTATAGGGCTTCGTACATGTCTCCGGACGTCTCTTCCAGTTCTTCCTCGATTGATGCTATGTTTTCTCCGGGATCAGCGGCTGAAACTGCTGTTGGAGGTCGGTAAGGCTTGTGTTTCACAGTCGATGATCTTTTGAGGTGGGCAACTTGCTGAGAGTAGGGTAGAAGTGGGTCAGGGACACTGGGAGCGGAGGAATAATGATTAGCGTGGGTGACACGTTGAGTGGATGGACCAGCCTCGGAAGTATCCGCTGGAAGTTGTGATCCAGTTGTGTATCCCTCCGCGGGCCTAGTATCACTTGCTTGATGGCTCGAATGGTTCGAGCTCCTCAGCCTGTCTCTCCTGCTCCTCGTGGATTGGTTCAATCCAGATGGCGTGATACGCGGTGACGGAAGGTTTTGTAAGCCCTCGAACCGGTCGTTAACCTGAGTGTACTTCGCCGAACTCCCACCGAAGGGTCCTGTCTCATCCCCATGTCGGCTATCGACAGATCTTAGACCATCCATCAGTCTTGCATCCTGGGGAAGCGGTTTACGTAGGCTCAAGTTCCTGCTGAACGGCAGTTGTAGCTTTTGCGTTCGCGTCTGGAGGGACGAAGGAACTAACCTTCGTGGCCGTCGGGATCGTTCAGACCGATCGACAAGCACTACATCCGCAGTTTCTCTTCCAGCGACTGCGTTTCTCGGTCGACGGGGATCCGTAACACCAAGGTGATCCGGTGCACTTGTGAAGCTGAATGGAGGCGAGACGTGCCTTTCACCTTCCGCAGACGTTGCAGGTGATAATGGAGCATCAGCACAAGCATTTCGCGCATTGTCACGCTTGAATCTGCGCCCGCCTGAGAGGAACTCCTCGATAATTTCTCGTTGCTCATAATCATTGTCGTTGCCGAGGTGTGCTTGTATCCTTCTCGGGACTGACCTGATCACTCCATTCATCCGTTGTGCGGCAATCTGCGCATTAGTAGCACCTCTTCGAACTTCCATCGCCAGTCTCGTAATTCCACGGCTTACATGAAGGTGGGTCCTTAATTGTTGGATAGGATTGTTGCGTCGAGGCTCAAGCCGGCTTTCACGATATAACATGATCTCGGAGAACACGAGTTTATGATCACGTCTAGAAGATATGAAATCACTTGCTGGAGGTTGGAAGATGAGATAAATGAACACTTGAGCATGGAAAGACCTTGCCTGCCGATGTTGATCGGCTAGGATGTCTCATCGTTCGAGACATAACGGATAATGAGTATTGTATGCAGAGACAACGTCCGAAGAGTGTCTTAGACATCCTTCTCTTTTGTCCAAACTTAATCAGTGAAAACACTTGAGGAACCAGGTTACAACGAACACACAAGAAGCGGAGACTGATGGTACCTTCCTTACGGATGAGTAACAGTATGTTTCGACGTTTTTCAGGAAGATAGTGATAAAATATTCCTACGTCGTGTCCTTAGGAAGGCGAAAATGCAGGGTTCGATATGAAGACTGGTTCGAATTCAGCTAAAGAATTGGGGCTAGCTTGCGTTGCTTAAGAACCAGAAGCGATTTCAGGAAGTGAAAGTCGAAGGAAAGCGAACTTAGCACGAGAGACAGTATGTAGGAAACGAGGTATATAGTTCATTCTTTTGGCCATCAATGTGTAAAGGAATTGTAATATACGCCGTTCATTCACTTCACCAAAGTGAAAACTGTCACAGAGACCCACCAGCGGAGATCTGACCGCTCATCGGATTGTAACAGTGTTGCTTACATTCGTCGTGAACCTCGCATGAGTTTTTTCTCCTCTTCTTACCCAAAGTATACCCATTCGTCGTATCTCACGATTGGTAAAGCCTCATTTGTTTGCCGAAGACTCACCTAAATTGCAAGAGCCATTGAGACTTGCTATATCATGATGTTTTCAACCAAGATGAGCATGCTCATCCGTGCTCTTGTCATGTGCTTCTTTCTTTCATCGGTGAAACATACAGCCCGTGTTTTCGCATTCGCTGGTACGTCCTTTTTGCTGAGTCGGGAACTGATAGCTAAGCAATCTTGAAGAACTTCTCGGTCCAGGCCCGCCCGATGGCGATGCAGGACTCCTTCCCGTCCACATCGCACACCGTCCTCTCAATGCCTCTCGACATGACCGCCAGGCGCGAAGACTTGCAGCTCGTCACCGTCGTGTTCGCCAAGTTGGGGGTGGCGTCGAACATCTTACTAACGAAGAACTGTTCGACAATGACAGGTGCAAAGGAGAGAAGCTATTGAGACTGATGAGAGCTGATATCGCTGAGGCCGACGGCATCATGGGAACGAGTAGTCAAGTCCGCTGGAGGTACAACGATCTGGATGGCAACTTGTGGGAAGACGAAGACGGCGACGAACCGAACTATCCAGACGACGAGGTACTGTACGGTCTTAGTATGGTATGGGATCCACGAAAACAACGTGCGGTCAAATGGACTTTGGCCCAAGGCGGAGTAAGCTCTCAAAACCTGCAAGCGGGCAACGACTGCTTCCGTAATGTATGGTTATTCACAGCCGTTGCTGACAACCGATAGTTTGATGGAGTCCAAGACTTCGATTGCGCCTACGACGCTGTCAATGGCCTCATCATCGTCACGAGCGTCTTCGCTCGCGGTACCCCCGATCCCACGATGCCCTTCCGATGGTCTGATGTCGCCTTCCTCGAGTGGCAGCACCAAACAGGAGGCGCTGGTCGTCCCGCCAATTCCTTGAAGTGGATTTTCAAAGATACCGTAATTAACTTCGAAACATTGAGAGTTGTTGACGAGGCCATGAACAGATTGGGACGAGGTGACAGACACGGGTTGAAAAGTGACGATCCATGGGAGCAGCGACTGGAGCTCACCTTAGACTCCGATGAAGGCTTGGCTTTGCTTGGTTCACCCAGCGTCTACGGTGCCGCCTGGCTCTTGATTAATCACAAAGCTGAGATGGGAGTCAACCGAGTTCTCTCGAAGATCTACGTCTTCTTTAGTGGTGCTACCGCCGACGCAGTGGACATGGTCATTGAATTTTGATCGTACCGTCGTGGAGATGGCTTATAGAGGTTCCTCAGCTCCGCTGAGGGCATGGTACCAGTGGGTTTAGAACTCTCTGGCTAATAGATCATGCCAGTTAGACAATTATAGAAAGTAGAGGGGGAGTGCCGGTTAGAACGGTTGCCGGGATCTGAAACCTTTCCATCATGTCTACAAAGTACCCATTCTTGCCCAGGTAATATGCTGGAACAACGGCAATCCCTCTGAGTCCATGGTCAAGATGAAAGACCAACACAAGATATTCGTTACACCCTCTGGGTGTTTCAGACAGAATCTTTCTCTGGACAAAGGGAACAGACGCAAAAGTAGGACAGCGATAGGATGAGTATGGTCCTAGCTTAATGAAAGTCGCAAAGGATGACTATGCAAGAATAACCGCCACAGCTCGGATACATAGCAAGAGCAGGTGATTGTGTCTTTCAGCCTGACCATACTCAATGCTCGAGTGGGAGATAGGAGCTTTTGTCGCAAATTGCAAACGAACAGCATCGGATGAGGGTGGAAGAAAGGTCGGCGTGACTAAGGACTGCTGTGCATGACCTCTGTGGGATCCGTGCACTTTGGGCCTTGGTTAACATCAACGTCGTCCAGATGACATTCCGTCTTCTCTCCTCCAGCTCCTTCAAAGGAGAGGTGGATTACACCATGTTGCATCTATGTACAGTACAGTATGAAGTACTAGTCCCGAAGGATTTGCTCAGAGGTTCTAGAATGGTCTACGCTAAGTGGTAGTCTTTCCTGGCGGCTACCAATGCCGGCCCAGCAGTGTCTCTCATGAGTTACGGCAGGTTGGCAATTCACGATTCAGCGTTTGTTGACGAAGTCAACAGGTTTTTAAAAGCGACGCGTGAGTGTGCGCAGCTGGAGTCTGCCTTCAGAGCTTACCGAAGGTACACAAAACCACGCAGTCGGTCTATCAGACCAACACAAATCCAGAGCCGAAGATGATGTGAATTAAGCCAGAATGCTCAGAAAGAATGACCTTCTTTCCGATCTTATGCGTTTACCACCCGCAATGGACCCCGTGTCATCCATTCCTCCTCCTCCTCCTCCTCTGACCCCATCAGCAAGAGCGAAGTGGCATCTGGCACTCGAGAGCTTTCCACGGTCTCCGCTAGATAACTCGTTAGCAAGCCCTCCTCGCTCTCTTCACTGCCCCCACTACCTTTCCGCCATTTCTTTTCCTTGCTCTTCCCCATCATTCTCTTCAACAAGCTCTTAAACTTATCGCGTTTACGTGGCATCTCTTTGAGAGAGATGCCGAACCTGAAGTCGGGACATTCAGGCGACCTCCGACCTCTGACACGGTTCAGGGCCTCGTCGGAGTTCAGAAAGGAGCCCGGGAGGAAGTCTGGAAAGCGCTGGATGTGCTCCATCGCCACGTTGGCTGTGAAGGCGTTCTCTGCGTACTGCTCTAGCAAGTCTCTGGTGCTCTGGGGAAGAGAGTTGAGCGAAGAGAGCGATGACCTCTGGATGTCCGGGTTGTCGTCGCTGCCGGAAGGAGCTGCTAACGGTGGCATTAGTGATACTGAACAAGGCAAGAAGGCGGCGTTGAAAGCGCCAGCGTCAGTCTCTCACATGTTCTGTCTGCCTCCTCACACCATTTCCTCGCTTGCCTAGTGATACGGGCTTGCTTGAGTAAGCGCTTGAGACCGCAGACGATGAGGACCGTCGTGACCAGCGGAATAGTTGCACGAGGAGCATCCATAGTGAGCCTCTGGCGCTAGTCGGGACGAACGGCGGCAAGGAATTCAATTATTCTGACCAGCGACCCGGGGTTGGAACGGCGTAAGTTTAGAGATAGACAGTTCCGAGCAACTTGGTCACAATCTCATGATTGATCCTCTCTATATTGATGGTAACGACTGTGTCTAGCATAGGAAAGATATTCCAAAGAGAGCGTGGGTGAAGTTGGGATGTTAACGAACGTGTCAGGATCGTTTGTGGTTCAACTGAGCAGGACCCAGAGTTCACGAAGGCTAGGGCACGTGATAGAGTTGAGAAAAGGGAGACCATGATGATCGTACCCTGGCCAATCAGACCGATAAAGTGTGACTAAGCTGCTCTTCCCACTGCGGACAGGACTTCACGGTTCACGAAAGATGAAAAGCCTTCATATACGTGGAGGTAATGTCTCCAATTTTTACGGTTTTGTTCATATCTCCAAACAATAACAACTTCATCACCGCCATCTTCCGCCATTGGTGCCTCGAACGATTTGTGTCGCGCTTAGACATTTGCGCAACAAGACCTCAAGGGACTGCGATACAGTGTAGAATATGAGAAAATGGACAGTACCTTCATGCTAGGCACCGTACAAAGAATGAGGAGTGGCATTCGAGACGAGGAACTTATGGCATACTCCTTCTTCGCCGAATCCTTCGTGGATGTGAGCAGCAGTGAGCACATGTTGTTGAAGTAGCAGCGTTCGCTGAAAGACCAGTGGCCGCTTGCATGCCTGCAGTGGGGTTGAGTGGCTCAGCCGTCACGGCACGAAGAGCTGTTGGTCGTTCCGCGTTAGACGTCTGATGAAAGCGCTCAGCAACCGGAACTGTGTGCGACGGATCAATAAGAACAGTGGGTCGGCCGTGTTGCATCGGAGTGCTAATCCAAGCATGTGTATGGCTCGTCGGGAATCTGCACTCCTTGTGTTGCTTGAAGGACTCCTCGAGCGCCTCTTTGTCATGGTCTGAAGACTTCCTGCCTTTGACGACATCTTTTAAGGCGTTCTTCGCTTTGGACATGCTGAATCTTCCGACGCTGCTCCTGAGTCTTTGCAGCATCACCGAAGGCCTCGACCACCGCTGACTCTCCCTCCGCTGCAGGCCCACCACGCTATCGCCCTTTCGCAGGGCTGTAACAGGCACATCAACAGGGGCGAAGCCTGACATCGACGAACGCACGGAATGTTCGGAGATGGTAACAAGATTGTATGGAGAGATGGGTTGGGCACTTGAACCGGGAGATTGATCCTCTGATGTCCTTTCGGACCTCGGCAGACCCCTTGGGATAGTGATTCGCGGACACCTACTCAAACGTAGGGAGTCCCGCACAAAGAGAGCCGTTCGAATCCAGTCCGGTATCTCCTCTCTTGGAACAGGCGTCTCAAACGGGATACTAAGCTTCTCCCCAATAGCACACTTCGGGCACTCTGGACATACTGGACAAGCCCAGCGGCGGATGTAGAAACGCTGGGCTGGACCAAGTTCGTATATTCCGCAGCTTTGTGGGAGATCTGGAGCGGACACCGTCTGGTGATTGGTGATCCGGGTGCTCCGTACTTTCTCCCACTTTTGCTGGTAGAACTTCTTCCTTTCCAGCACTGATTGATTCTCGAACAATTTTTCCCCCAAAGATATGGTGGGACGGTGATCTCCCGAACTGAATGACCACGCTCTCATGCGAGCCGCAAACTCGGATGTTGATTGGATGTTGGACATCGTGGCTTTATCAGGTAAGCCTCCTGTTTCTGAATGGATTCTCCCTAAATTGCAGCTTTGGTGGGTATAGTAACGAACGGATGGTGTGAGTTATTCACGGTGGTATACTGAAGTCTAGCATGTAATCCCAAACGAGTTGGGATGTTGGGGACAGATACATAAGACTGAACGGCCGGGTGTTGTGGTTAAACTGTTGCAGGCCTCGATGGCTTCGCAACCTCCTGATGGCTTCCGTTCTCGTTCTATGTAACGATTGCAGTCAGTATATCACGCCTTTCAATGCTTGGAAATGGGTACTGTTGAATCTCCTTCGACTTACCCAGCAGTAGGTGCTACCGTCATATATCAGCACTTATCCGGATTTCCCTATATTGATACTTCAAGATGTTCTGATGTTATCGTGTCATAACACTGCTCTCTGCTGAACAATGCTCCTGATTCTGGTTACTGTGAGTTATCTTCCTTTCGTTGGGTAAGCTATGCTACCTAGCACTCTGGTTGAAGCCACCGTCGGGTCACATAGAATTAACTCACAACGCGACAACGATCAGGACACTGAGAAAAGGAAATGTAAGGAAAAGGAATGTCCACTATTGCAATTCAAACTACATACTCAGCACAAGAATCATATCCTCAACATATTTGTAGGTCCACTCTGTTACGTCTACACTCAATTTTGAAGTCTGGGACCCAAACTCCGAAGACCAATCATTGCACTCACAGTATCATACATCTCTATTACCGTAAAGGTCAATGGTTCATCCATCAAATTATAGTTCCGCAATCCTAAACATAGCACATCCTTCAATAGAGCGGCAACTATTACCTTCCCCTAAGGCTACCGCTATATGACTGAGGTATTCTAATTGGTTAAAACATATCGTCACTTTCACGCGTTCATGCTTGCTTCTGAAGACTAGTGATTGGGTTTTAACTTTTTTTTGTACTTTTGTAAGTGGAAGAAACGAAACCTTCAACTCCCCCACAAACTCCAGAAAGAACCTGCAAAGGACCTACCTCTAACCGTACCTCTCACCACCCTTGTAGAACCAGCTAATTACGGTGCATCTTCTGCTTAAGTCTCCTCCAGAAGTTCCTCTTCTGCTCCGGCCGTTCCTTTGGAGCCTTCAACGCAACAGTAAACTTCTGCTCATCACTCATCAGCGGCAGGATGGGAATCGTATTTGTCCTATCCCAGATCCTGAAAGCGCCCTCCAGAAGCTCCGGACGATCGTGGAAGTACTCGTACACAGCCTTCCTACAGATGCTCGTGGGGTAAGCCCCAACGATATCACACACCTTCTCGACCTTTGCTTTGCGCTCGTTGAACGCTTTGAGGTCAGCGGCGGAGTCGAACGCATAGGCGTCGTCGAGGGAAGCAATCGAGCGAGGACGGGCGTTACCGCTTCCGACTGGTTTCCGACCGAAGGTTACTACGTTGTCGACGTACTCTTGGCAACGCTGCATGTCCATCTCCTGTAAGGCGGCTGCATCCTCATCATTGGCAGTTCGTCTTTGGCAGCTGTGGAAGCTGTTACGATTCCCTGCACTCCAATCGGTATCATCAAATGCCTCGTCCAGAAGCCTGACCAGTTGATCAAGACTTTGTTTGTGGACCAGCGCTTGATGCTTCTCGTCCGATGTGAGCGTCGGATGGAGGCGCTCGATGAACGGATGCACCGGGCGTCCTCCCCTGCGGTCAATCGGCGCGGGCTGGACCTCCAAAGCGTCGCTTATGGAGACTCGAGTGAGGATTTCCTCCAAGTCGGCTAGCATGTCCTCCTGCGTTCGACGTCGGTCGGCTCGAGAGGTGGGTGGGGCGGCTGTTGAAACGCCGTTAATGGCGGACACTTCACCGGTTCGTTGTAACGGTCTGCTCGCGCCTCTCTGTGGAACGGCGGGTGGAGTGCGCTCGCGATAGTTGACGACTCGTATTACTGGAGTGTCGTACTTATCGCTGTCACTGGCGTTGCCTCTTCGTGGTGGAGAGACGGCTCTGGCAACTCGAGCGGTTTCGATGATGGGTGCGTCGCTGTCCCTGTAGCCACGGGTGTTAGCATCAGCGGTTCGAGGGCGGTTCGCAGCTTCACGACGGGCTCTTGCCTCACTTGCTGTCGTGGTTGCAGGAAGGCCAGTGGCTTGAGAGGCATTGGCACCTTCGCGCAAGAAACTCTCCATTCTTGCGGTGTACGTGTTACTTCGCAAGGCTGGATGGATGTGTCCGAAGGTGACATCGCCGTCTCTGCATGTAGGGGCGTTAGCGGTAGCAGGCCGAGAGGTCGTCGTAGCTTGACGACGGGCTCTTGCCTCACTCGCCGTCATGGTTGCCCTTCGCATGTCTAGATGGTTGGGCCTTACCGGCGTGGCGCTCGGACCTTCACGACGAAATCTATCCAATACTGACATGTAGGTTTCCCTTCGTGTCGGGTCGGTAAATATGAAGGGCGAGTCGCTTTCTCTTCGTGTAGGAGCGTTAGCTGTGGCAGGTCGAGGGGCAGTCGTGGCTTGACGACGGGCTCTTGCCTCGCTTGCTGTCATCGTCGCTCTACGCATGTCTGGGCGGTTGGGTCTTACTGGACGGTTCTCCATGTTCGGCTTATCGTCGGCTCCTCTGTTACTGCCTTTGTGTCTAAGTTGGTGTTGAGAAGGGAGTGGTGTATATGGAAACAGGCAAGGT
The DNA here is from genome assembly GCA_022813185.1 of Floridaphiala radiotolerans. Lineage (NCBI taxonomy): Eukaryota > Fungi > Ascomycota > Dothideomycetes > Floridaphiala > Floridaphiala radiotolerans. The sequence goes on along the minus strand of JAKLMZ010000049.1, from coordinate 145,099 downwards.
GAAGACGTAAGCGTAACCTGAACGTACAATAGTTCCGGGAAGGATAAAGATACAACTAGTGAAGATGAGGAACCTACTTTTATGGGTGCCATCGTTGTGGACATAGTAGCGTCTTTGCTCCATAATAGAGCAGTGTGCAGCATTGTTCATCAGTTAGGCAAGACATGGTTGCTGGATTTTGCCGGGGGACGCCGAACTATACTGAACATTTGCATGTAGCGATCAGCTAGGCGTGTGATCTGACTAAAGCCTTTCGACTTCGGTATTGTATCTGAACAATGCAGCTAAACAAAGCCATTGTGCATTTGGCGTGTGTTGTGTGTTTTCGTGTTGGATATGTGTTGCTTCCGAAACCAAGATGTTTTACGGAGTAGGATCGAATTCGAGTTTTCGAGATCTCAACGTGATATTCGCAAAAACCCTACGAATCTATCAGCTGAGTTCGGGCCGAAGCGAAGGGTTGCCTCACTGACCAAACACATTATATCGGCACGATGACGGGTTTTCGCGAGGGTAAGGTACGTATCAGTGATTCTGTATTAAGAGTAGACGCAGGCGAACTGCCAGCTCACCCACCATCTATGCGTCTTGCAACAAAATCCAATTTTCTTCCAGAGCCTTACTAGCAAACTACGCAAATTGGAACACGCCATGTAGATTACCTGCAAGTGACGTGGTGAAGTGTATGAACAAACAGAAAATAGGGAGCTTAAATGGGGCAGTCAACCCAGGCATGTCGCTCAAACCAAAAAGCTCAACAGAGTATATACGAAGAAATGTGACGTGAGTGACTAAATCTTTTCTATCAGTGCTGGGTAAGATTACGAGCGGAGGGGTCTGGTACACCAAGAAAGTAGTGGGACAAAGCCATTGATCCAAGTGATCGGAAACAAAGAACGCCAAAACTCCAACAAAGGAAACGGAACGGGATATCTGAACGCCAGCTTACGTTCTTTGTTCGCTCTCTTTACTCTTCAAGACTTTCTCCTCCCTCGAGGCCCTGCAATTATACCCTTAATTTATCCAAGTTCAGGTAGCTGCGATTTTCAATTTTGTTCTGGCCCCGTTCGATATCCAAAACTCCTCTGTCAGTGCACATCTGTAACAACAGTCTAAATCCACTCAATATTCTGGACAGGTTCCTCTCCATTCACCATATAACTCCTCACAACTTGTTCGAGCCCTGCTAGTTCAAGCCAGTAGCTAGGCCGCGCTCTGTCGTCCCTTTGCTTGGTTAGTCTTCGTCTCCTCTGTTGACCCTCGGCTTCTTGACCACTCACCAGTCTTGATACTCGCTTCGCGCTCTCTTTCGCTCCCGCTAGGATGCTTGCTCGGAGGCTGCTCAGAGGTGGTGCTGATTGGCTTCGGCTCGAAGAGGATACTCGATCCGAGGTAGGAGGGCGAATTGATTTATGCGAGAGGCCATTCGACTGTGAAGGGATCGATGGAGCCGGTCGTGGGTTTTCGAAAGTGGCGGTGTCCGGCGCTGGTGCCTGTGCATAACACAGACCGTTCAGCACTTGAGGATTGCGCAAGGGTGACTTGTAAGGGATGGATGGTGTAGGGAATTCGGGACCTACTAGATCATCCAGATACAGTGAGAGCCTGTGCTCGGTGATCGCCTCGCCGTTGGCGGCAACATCTGCAATGTTGCTGTCAACCAATTCAGCATCGGCAAAGCAGTTGGAGTCGTCCTCTCCAGGCGCATCGTCGCTGCCATGTTCGTCATCCGTATCTCGGCCAAGTGCGGGCGACGAGAATATGAAATCGGACTCGGTGATAGCAGCTTCGTCCTCCGCCCAAGTTTCGTCGACCTCGTAATCCTCTGGTCCAATGCGACGGTCGATCACATCGTGCTCATCGATGCCATCGTAGCTGCTCATCGCCATGAGACCGCCTCTACCAGCGTCGATAAATTCATCGCGTCGCCGTTCTAGCAGTTGTTGTTGGTAGACAATCTTGTCGGGACGGTCTTCGAGGGGCTGAACGAGGGGCGCTGTAACCTGCCCTTGGGTCCAGTCTGTAGCCGCTGACAACCCAGTCAGCTCGTGGTGCTTCCTCACTTGCGCGTTCGCCCATTGAGACGTTAGCTGGTCGAGGATAGGATCATCCTTACCTGGGAATTCTGCATCTGAGATTGGAATCCACGGCTCGGTGTCATCAGCATCTGAAAGGGTCGGTAAGTGCTCAAAGCCTTTGATACGCCGAAGCGCGCGCTCAGCGAAGGACCCACCTTTTCCATCTTGCCTTGTTGATGGAGGTGAGGTCATAGGAGTTCCAGCTGAGTTTGGAACGGCTGAGTTGGCTCCCCGTCGTGACACATTTGCGGAAGCTGCTGAGGAGTGTCTGGTGTGATTACTACCGCGCGACGTGTACAGCTCCATCACCTCACCTATCTCTTCGTTCATGGCTGACGTGAGTTGTGCTGATATGCTCGCTGCTTCGTTCTCTGGGATCTGTGTCATGGTCTCGTTTCTCTGATGCGCTATTTCGTCTGTCGATGGTTCTCTAAGATCTAATAGCAAGGTGAGTGCGCAGTGTGAAAGAGATGTTCGAGTGATGGAAAATCTGATTAAGCAGAAGCAGTGTAAGGGCAGGAGGTCTATTGATTTGAAAAGGGATCGCGTCCTGAATTTTCTTATATGCTTCGGTTTTGGCAGAAGAGAGCCCCTGTGTCGTGCGTTGTCTACAGTGTGTAGCGATGTGTGACCCTGAGAAGCTGCCGGATATGAACAATGCGCATTGTTGGCACTTGCTCAACACAGAGCCATGAATTGACATCAGTGAGCGTGTTGTAGTAGTGTTCGGGATGACCTGGAACTGCGAGGAGCAGGAACCAACATGGAGTAAAAGTAATGACTGACGTGGCGGTCTGTGCTGGCTTGGTTGAAGAAGGACCACTGCGTCTAGAGTGAATCAGGAAAGAACACCTTTGATACCGTTAGGTCATTTACCGGTGTTGTTGAAGCGGTATTGGCGACTTGAAAGTTCATCTGTGCCTCAATTGTGTCGAGGTCAAGACGCGAGCAGAGGCTTTCTCCAATTCGATGACCAACTACAGCCCTCCTAGCACTCAATCCACCTCCGGTGTAGTAGGTACGGACTGGATGTACTTACAGAGTTCGTGTATGAAAAGAAGAGACCAATAACCGTCTAAGAGAATAATTGAAAAGTGTCGCTGAAGAGATTATTACTAACAGCTGGCAGGACTGATAAACCTAACGCTTTGATTGTAGAGGGCTACTGAGGTACTGTCAGTACCTTACCCTCGAGTCGCCATACTCGAGGAGGCAGTAGCAGCTAAGTCGGACTTGCCCCTGACATTCGAACACAAGCACCCTTTTTGAGCGATCGAGGTCGATTTCATCGCTTGAAGTGGGCCTATGCATGGAGTACATCATTGTGTCCAAAACGTATCTATGGCTGCCCTTCACAGCCGCAGGATTACTCTAGATAGCACCAGACTTTAGCTCCGAAATTTACCACTTAAGAGACTCACGGTGACTACGACCAAACCCAGGCTCTTCACGTGGGGTCTCATTAGGCGCATGTGGCCTGCGAGAACGGGGACTGGGAGATGTCGAAAGGCAGAAATGTTTACTTGACACTGGGTTCCGGACCAGTATTGAACCTGAACCGGCCCAAAGCCTAGGGAACAGGGTGCGTCTTAGGATGTGTAGACGACTCAAGGATTAATAACGTCTGTATGCGGGAAGTGCTGTTGTGATATCGTGCTGAGATAAGCGAATTGCCTGTTAGCATGAGATGCTAATGTACGGCGGGGTTAACCTACTCTGCCATGAGGCACTATATGTTCGTTTCACCCTAGAGACGAGCAAGCAATTGAGATACGAAGATAAACAGTCTTAATTCCGACGCTATGCAACAAGAGTATGTACTGATGTACATGTGAAATACTCAGATCGCCTAAACGCCTGGTCTCGTAGGACTCCGGATATCATCCCCACTCTTATCCTCATGCGATGATATCTATGGACAAGAAATGTACAAGAGATCTAAGAATGCTGAGTTTACACAAACAAACGCTGGCCTTGGGAGTCCGGGTGGCACAACAGCAAAGGCTAGGATTAACACAAGGCGAGTATATGACGACAATGGGTTCTACCGCCGTCGACCACTGGATGCAAGTGCTGACCGACTAGATTTTGCCGGTATTTCCTCTTCTTCATCCTCCTCATCCTCATCATCAATACCTAAACTCTCTCCGTCGTCCTCTTCTTCTTCCATGTCGTCTTCGTCCAGATCATCGCCAGTGTCGCGGTCGGTTTCCTCAGCTTCGGTATCTACAAGTTCATCATCTTCGGACTCGTCGCCTTCGTCCTCGCTGGCTTCGTCCTCCTCGTAAGCGATACCATTGGGCATGTCATCGTCTTCGTCATCCTCTGACTCCTCACTTCCTTCAACGTCGGCGTAATCCTCCAGACGACCGCCCTTGGCCAGGCGTTTCGGCGGCGCAATGCCTTCGTTGATACCGTCCGTGATGAGCCTTGTTGCCGGAACCTTGTCCTCTTCTTCGCTTTCTTCTCCCTCAACATATATGACAGCCTCCTCGTCATCGTCTAGATCACCACTAGCCCTGGCCATCCGTTTCCGTACATCAACCTGGGCACTCAGCATATCCAGTTTGCCTTTCAGTGTAAGCAGCGGTTGAAGTCCACTGGCTCGTTCCTTCATAACCCGGTGCAGTGCTGACAGCTTCTTGATAACCTTCGGTTGCCCTGCCAAGTAGCCGCCGTGTGAAACCAACGACCATTGCACCCATACCATCAAGTTCCCGGCCCTACCAGGTCTTTTGTGAAGGCGCTCTGCTAGTCTTTTGAGAAGATCCGCAACATGCTTTGACTGCAGTCGCTCGATTGTGGAACGGACACCATCAAGATCATTCATCTGAAAACATGACTCAAGAAGCTCGTTATCGTTTGTCCTCAAGGCTTGTGTAAGAACGGTGCCGAGTGTTGTAGCTGTAGGGACTGAGATTTGTTTGTTCTTGCTTGTCCGGGTAAGTGCACGCTCCGCATTCTCGGGCTTCTCAGGTGCCGTATCAACCTGTACTGGCTCTGGAGCGTTTGCCCTTAAAATGTCGCCAAAAGACGGCTCCTCTACCTCGTCTGTAACCATCACGTCTTCTTCATTGTCCGAAACTTCATCCTGATCATCTGATGCTCCATCCCCGTCCTCCTCGTCCGCAGCCTCCGGCGCAGTTCGGTACGAGCTCGGCACAACTTCCGATACCGGATTCGACGACTTGGGTGTTTTGGCCTCGGTTTGCGCTTCTTCCTCTTCGCTCTCATATTCACTTGACTCGGAATCATCGTCCTCTATCTCGATGACCTCCGGTTTGCTGTCAGCCATAGTGACGTCGCCGTCGTTATCAGGCTGCGCAACCACCACCGCCCTCGACTCGTCCAGCACAGCTCTTTTCGCATTGCTAACACCGTTTGTCATGGCGGCGGTAACCCGCTTTTTCTCTCCATTTCTATCCAGGAGTCCATCCAAGCCGTCCAACTTCCGTTTGTTACTTTGCGGCAGTGGAACGGGTGTTCGTTTTGGGGTGTCTGAGGACTTGGGCGTAGAGGTCAACCGTTGTGACCGGGCGATTGACATTGTGGAAGGCATGACTTGAGAGACGAGGGAAATGCGGAGAGTTGCTGAATTGCTGGAGGGTGTCTTATGTCCTCGACCTTCGCACAGGAACCTCGCACTGTCTCTCTAGAAAATTTTGGGAGAGATTCAAAGCACGGACGGGAAATTTAGACAATTGGGTTAATCATAAGTGGACTAGTCTGCTTTCCGCTCACCGCCTTGAGGCAGCCTACTCTATTCACTTGCAGCTCCTGCCTGGACAGCATCGAACATCCACTTCTTGACGATGGTCAAACAGTTGCGGACATTCCAATATGACAACACCAGTGACCGATAGAAAACTATCCAATTCTTTCACCTTTCTCATCTTCAACAGTTTCATACACATCAAGGTAGGTATTGGATTTCCCGTTCTCTCTCGATTTTCGCGCTCGGGTTTGTGCGGGAAGTCTCGCATACAGGGTCTTTGCTTTTCTCATCGAGCGCAAAATCTCTCTACCTTAAGAATCGTCATTGTCCATTTGCTATGTAAAGAGGAAGACGGCCATCAAGATTCAATATTACGGTAGCAACATAGTCACAGTAACACACTTCTCCGCCGCTGTGTGGTCGCTTCTCGAAATTTTGTGTCGTGGTGCGACGCGTGCCTGATACCTCTTTCCAGTTTAGCGTGCCCCTCTTCACGTGATTTAGCTCCGATGGTGAACCTTTACTTATGGTTGGAGACTTGCACCTTGAAAAGTACAAACTCACTCTATTTTCCCAAATCGGTTTAACGATTACCTGCATCACCCACCTTCGCATACAAAACAACACGACTTTTCCGACGCGACAACATATAGACCGCGCAGGACAAGTCGCTTCATCAACTCTTGATATCCTGCATCTTCGAAAAGCACCTCTTGTCTTATTTTGCATCCACACAGGGTGCGCGCCGGGGGCTTGCGCTGCATCGTCGCCAAACGGACAAATCGCATTCACGCGCGGTCACGTTTCTGTCGACGCGCGCAACTCAACCACCATTCCGTTTCCATCGCGTCGCCTCTGAAACACGATCTCTAACCTTGTCATCCGTGGTGGACCTTTACTGGTTCCATCTTTGACGCGTTTGTTGCATTCGTATCCGTCTTGCTCATCAGTCTATGGCAGTCATGGCGACGCCGGTTGACCATTCCTCTTTCGAGGCGCAAAAGACTCAACCCGTTCCATCATCTGACAAGATGGCGTTGGATTCGAATATCAACGGGTGAGTCTTGCCTCCTTTTCTTCACATGCCTCTCATATCTCCTATCCTCTTCTCCCTCTACATTCCCTATCCTGTCTGTATATAGATATTGACCAACAAACAAGATCACTTCACACTCCACCTCTCTCTGCGTCTGAGTCTACAAATGATGTGGATGCGCCTCATGTCAACGGCAACGGTGACTCATCTGCTGCTGAGGTGAACCAGACCAACTTCAGTGCGAACAACGAAGTCGACACTGCGCTCAATTCCGCACCTGTGGAGAACGTATCCAGCGGCATCGCCCCAACTGCACCTTTCCTACAGGATCCAGATGTGAATCACAGCGACATCTCGAAAGCAGATGAAGTAAAATTAACTCCAACGGAACAGCAAGATCCAAATTCACTTCTAGCCGAAGCTTCAGGATCTGGCCCTGAGAGTGCAGCCGCAGTTGCAGCAGCTCCGCAATTACCTGAAACCGGCGGTGAAGACGACCCCATGCTTGATGACATTTTCGGCCGCTCTCCTGCACCTGAATCTGTAGATCCCTCGGCAACCGCTGCCTCTGAGCAAGTCAACGATCCCGTCGTAGATGCTGCAGAGTCTGGTGTCGCAAATTCATCAGATCTTCAGGAAACAACAGACGACATGGTTGTTGCCGGTCCGACAGATGCCGACGTTAAAATGGAATCTTTCACGTCAGATGCTATGGACACTTCGGCAGATATTCCGCATCGATCCGTGGAGCCCGTCTCAACCCTGCAAGGCGATCAAGAGCCGCCACCTACGCCGGCAGGAGCTGCTGCTCAGCCTCTTGGTTCACTCGATCAGGAGATGACTGATGCGCCTACCGGTAAAGTTCACGCCCGCGATGAAGACGAGGAGATGGCAGAACCCGACGCCAAGCGCGCAAGAACAGGTTCGGACATTGCTCCAACCATGGAAGCGCAAGCGGAATTCAAAGTTCCTGAACTCCCGGCTCAGCCCGCACCTTCGACGACTGCGCTTCCTGAAGTTGTTCAACAAGCACTTTACACACCTCAACCGGTGGATTCTCAACCCATGACCACGGCACAGAAGAGATTCCTGCAAGATCTCATCAAGAACATCAAGAAGATCAAATCGGCGGTGCCCTTCCTGAACCCTGTGGACCCCATTACACTTAATATCCCCACGTATTTCGACATCATCAAGCATCCAATGGACGTCAGAACCCTTGAGGAGAGGACAAAGACCGACCAGTACTCCTCGACAGATGCCTGGAATCAGGATTTTGTCCAAATGATCAATAATGCCATCATCTTCAACGGCCCGTCCCATGCAGTTGCGCAAAGCGGGATGAGTCTCAAGGCGTACGTTGACAAGAGGATCAAGGATTTGCCCAAGAACCGTAATGAAACAGTGGCGGCACCGTCACCAGCACCCAAGAAGTTGGCACAGCCGAAAAGGCCTTCGGCACCTCCACGAGAGACCCGCAAGCCGTCTATTCCAACGCCAGCCCCTCCGCCGCCTGCTGCGTCGCCCACCGAGACGTTCGCTTTGCAGCCTGGAGGAATCCCCTTGATTCGACGGGAGTCTACTGCAACAGATCGTCCTACACGGAAGATCGTTGCTCCTAAGCGTGATCTACCCTACCAGAAGCCAAAGCGCAAGAAGTTTGCCACGGAACTCAAGTTCTGCGAGCATGTTGCCAAGCAGTTGGATCGAACCATCCATGTCGCTTACACATGGCCTTTTGCGCAACCTGTGGACCCCGTTGCTCTTAACATCCCCACATATCACAAGATTATCAAGAAGCCAATGGACTTTGGAACCATCAAACAGAAGCTGAATACAGGCCAGTACGAAAATGCAAAGGAGTTCGAAGCTGATTTCCGCCTGATGTTCAACAACTGTTATAAGTTCAATCCAGAAGGGGACACCGTTAATACTGCCGGACACCAGTTCGAGGCTGCGTTCGATCAGCTATGGGCGACTAAGAAAGATTGGGAAGCCGAGCATGCTCCCGAGCCGGTATCTCGCTCTGCGTCGCCCGACGAGGACGATGAAGAAGAGGAGGAAGAGGAAAGTGAAGAGGAAGAAGACGACCCTCTAGCGCGTCTCCAGAAGCAAATCGCCGAGCTCCAAAAGGCGGCTGAAAGTATTGCCAAGGCCAAGAAGGGCGACAGAGCCAGTCCCAAGGTGAAGAAGGAGAAGGCTGCAAAGTCAAAGGTCGACACAAAGAAGCGTAAGTCAGACGCAGGTTTACCTGCCAAGACTGCAAAGAAGGGCGCGAAAAAGGTCCCTCAGGTCACCTACGAGCAGAAGCAGGAGATCTCGCAAGTCATCAGTGAGCTGGAAGGCCAGAAGATGAACCAAGCGATACAAATCATTCGCAACGGTTGCGAAAAGTACAAGGTTAGTACCCCCAGCATGCTCCAGTAGCTAGCAATCGTAGTTGTGTGTGAACAACCCACTAACGGCTCGCAACAGAATATGGATGATGACGAGCTGGAGCTTGACATCGATGAACTTCCCGAAGACGTCATCTACGAATTATGGAAATTCGTAAGAAAGAACAAGCCTCAGCGGTCGACTGACAGGGGTGCAGTGGTAGATGATGACGACGACTTCCAGCCGAAGGAGGAGAAGCGAGCTACCGCTGCTGCGAAACCGAAAAAGCACAAGCCCATGTCCAAATACGAGCAAGAATCGCAGATCGCTCAGATGCGCAGGCAGCTCAGCCAGTTCCAGTCAGGCACGCAGAGTAGTCCCGAGCCGGCTCAGACCGCCGCTGCTGAGGAAGAGTCCTCGGGCGATGAAGAGAGTGCAAGTGAAAGCGAGGAGGAGTGAGCTTTCTGTGGCCTAGTGGCTGCGCCGGCTTATTGATTCCTTGCTACTGTGTGCTGAGCTTTCTCAATGTCGTTAGGGGAAGACAGTACCTCAGTCCGCTCACCGGAGGCATCTTCGACCGGCAGTAACTGTAGCTGACCCGGTTCCCTTCGGAGTGAGGATCAAGCTTTGGGCGGCTCTCCCCATTTCTTCCTTGTTCTTTGTAAGAGTTCCTTGCTAAATTGATTTCCGTCCAGTCTCAAGGCAGTTTGCTACATCGGTACCGACCATGCGTGCAGCAGCAGCTGCTGCTGGACAAGAGGATCTTGACGGAGGCGTTTCTTACTTTTTTACAAAAGCATTATTAGCATCCACTTCTTCCCATCACCCATTCACACATCACCCACCCTCTTCCACCCCGGCATCTTTACCTCAATCACACAACCTTCGTGTATCATATTCCATCTTTGTTCTCCGCCTCTTTCAGCAGTATTGGAACTGCTTTTCTTGGATGTCTGATGAGACTTGATTTGGAGGCATGAACAATGAGAGCATGCTTTTGGGCGGCGTCAAGGCGGCAGTTTGTTTGGTGGAACGCAAAGCCGCAAAAGTAGCTAGACATGCAGAATGAGGAGATTGTACGAGTATACGCTCTGTGTCCGAAAGTGTCCTTGACAGTGATCGTGACCGTGATATGCATGTTCGGCATCGTTACACTCGAACCCAGAAGTAGGAGCCATGTCTTGAACGACGAGTAGATGCGACTCTTGAAATCTTTCAGCGCGTTGCTGGTCTTCTGTGTTGTAACAGCACTCTCGAAGGCTCCAATACAGGCAATAGATGCAGGAAGTCTTGAAAGGAGTGTTGGGTGAGAAGCTCAATGGTTGTGTGGGATTCAAGGCGGCGAACCGTTTTAGCAACTACACGCACGGACCATCTTCACGATCTTCCAACGGCGCAACGCGACTTTGAGCTCCAAAACTTTTAGAGCTTCAAGCAGCTCACCGCATGACAATATCCACCACGTTGATTTCGCCTCCACCAGACTGTTCAGTTGCGCAATTCAATCAGCCATAGGCTACGGAACTCAAAGCTTGTTCCCCTCATCGCAAACGCTGTCAGACTTCAGAGCTATTCTCCGGCCGCCCTTCCTTTGCGCATACCTCCCGTCACTGCTATCGCACTCAATCCTACACCTCCTCTTACAGAGATTTTCCTGCGCTGATTGTCTTCTCGATCAATACATTGCCACACCATAGAACAGCACAACCATGTCAGCCGTCAAACTCAGCGACGTCAAGGCGCAAGGGCGCGAAAACAGGACAGCAACACACTCGCACATCAAGGGCTTAGGACTGCGGCCAGATGGCTACGCTGAAAAGAATGCAGCGGGTTTCGTAGGACAAGCTGCTGCTCGAGAGGTACATCTGCGCCTGTCAATCCCAAACGGTTCGAAGCGTTTGCGCCTAGAAGGCTAACTCCCACACTCCATAGGCCTGCGGCGTCGTCGTCGACCTCATCAGAGCCAAGAAGATGTCCGGTCGCGCCGTCCTTCTGGCCGGCGGTCCCGGCACAGGCAAGACTGCCCTCGCCCTCGCCGTCTCGCAAGACCTCGGTACCAGAGTACCCTTCTGCCCCATCGTAGGCTCCGAGATCTACTCCGCCGAAGTGAAGAAAACAGAAGCGCTGATGGAGAACTTCCGACGGGCGATCGGACTGAGGGTCAAGGAGACGAAGGAGGTGTATGAGGGGGAAGTCACGGAACTTACGCCGGAGGAGGCGGAGAATCCGCTGGGGGGTTATGGGAAGACGATTGCGCATTTGATTGTGCAGTTGAAGAGTGCGAAGGGGACGAAGAAGTTGAGGTTGGATCCGAGTATCTATGAGGCTATTCAGAAGGAGAGGGTGAGGTTGGGGGATGTTATCTATATCGAGGCGAATACGGGGGCGGTTAAGAGGGTGGGGAGGTCGGACGCATACGCGACGGAGTTTGATCTTGAGGCGGAGGAGTATGTGCCTATTCCGAAGGGTGATGTTCATAAGAAGAAGGAGATTGTGCAAGATGTGACATTGCACGATCTGGATGTTGCAAATGCACGGCCGCAGGGTGGGCAGGATGTTATGAGCATGATTGGTCAACTCATGAAGCCGAAGAAGACGGAGATCACAGACAAGCTCCGAGCGGAGATCAACAAGGTCGTCTCGCGGTACATTGACCAGGGTGTTGCGGAGCTCGTCCCTGGTGTTCTTTTCATCGATGAAGTACGTTATGCCCAAGCCCCCAACGTTCTGTATTACTCACAGCAGCAGGTCCACATGCTCGACATCGAATGCTTCACCTACCTCAACCGCGCCCTCGAATCCCAAATCTCCCCCATCGTCATCCTCGCCTCCAACCGCGGTCAAACACCCGTCCGGGGCTCCGACAATCAAATTGTCTCCGCCCACGGCATCCCCCCTGATCTCCTTGCCCGACTGCTCATCATCCCCACACATCCTTACAGCCCGGATGAGATCAAGACGATCATCAGGACGAGGGCGAAGACGGAGGGTGTGGCGATCAATGAGGAGGCACTGGCGAAGGTTGGAGATGCTGGGGTGAGAGTGAGCTTGAGGTATGCGTTGCAGTTGATGGCGCCCAGTCAGATTCTGTGTAGAGTTAGGGGTGGGAAGGAGGTGGAAGCGCAGGATGTAGAAGAAGCGATGGGGCTGTTCATCGATGCAAGGAGGAGTGCGGGGATCGTGAGGCAAAATGGAGAGTACATTGTTTAGCGAGAAGAAGCTGTAGTGTACGATGGTGGTGATATTTTGGCGTTTTGGAGGGCCAAAAGCTTAGAGTTGGTATGATTGGCCAGATATCTTAGAGAACTTGGTCGTCTTGTAGAAGATGGGCAAATGCTGTCTACTACAGTAACTTGATCCACAAAGACACTTGGTCTCCCTTCTGAAAGTTCTCGATACCTCCAATGTCTTCATCTAACATACACGTGGTACTGAGCCAAACATACAACCGCACCAAGGCAACCAAATGCTGCAACGCCTCCGAATGCAGAGCTAAACCCAAAACCATATATACACCCTTCTTCCCTCCCCCTCCCCCTCCGCTCCCTATACTCGGCTGCCCCTACGCTCCGCCACTCATGTCTTCCTCCTCAAGTCCGCCACACCACTCTCCCCACCCAAGCACACCCCCTTCCTCTACCACCCTCCCCTCAGAAATCAATATCTCAGAAATCGGTACTCATCAGAAATCAGTAACCCTCCCATTATAGCTCCAATCCCCCCCATGCCCCCACCGCAAAGGCTCATTCTTCGGCCCGCCCACTTCCCCCGTCCTAGGATTGACCTCCCCTTCAAACTCCGGCGGCGCCCCCCTCCTCACCGCTGGGTGTAGTTCCTCGTTTTTCTTGACCTCTGCCCTTAGCACTGGTTCGTCTTGTTGGCGGACTGACTGTGCGCTCGCACTTGAGGTTTGTGTGGCTGTGGTAGAAGCGGAGACGCTGGTGGTTGTAATGGTGCTAGTAGAGCTGGTGGAGCTGGTAGTGATGGTCGGCGTGGAGGAGGGAATAGAGAACGCGCCGTGGGATTGGCGCTGGAGCTTTTCGAAGAGGTCTTGGTCTTCTTTCGGGAGGCGTGGGGGGGAGGGGCCGGGGGAGAAGGAGGAGAGGCGTGGCGCGCTGTGGGAGATGTTGCGCCGGAGGATGGTGGTGGGGGCGGGTATGCGGAGGAAGGGGCGCATTTTGTTCGGTAGATGCGCTTATTTGGGTGTATTTGTCTTTAGGTTACGGAGGAGGAGTAGATGAAGAGTGTCTTCGTGGAAATATCTTGGAGGGTGTGGGTTGTGGTAGAGGAATGTTTGGAAAGTAGAAGCTCGAGATGATCGGCGTCATCGGGGTTTTGCCACCGCCTTTGGAAACTTCCAGTCCCCTTGTTCGGCTCTTCCCGGTTAGATTCTACAAAATCCATCACAACATTTCTCGAGCGACGATTGAGTTGATAGTCTTTTTGTTTTGGGTATCGGGTAATACAGCATCACAGACCCGGTTACAGCATGCCACAATAGCGGCGGTAGCTGTAAGCTGTTGAGTTGGCACCCTACTGCGCGTCTACGGTCATCAATGAAACATATCAAGGGTGTCAATATGAACCTGTGCAATGGGGTCGGCGCTTGTCGTCAGTTTAATGTTGGTGGCATGAAGAAGACTTCTGTTTATCCTTAGAAGGGCTTTGATTCCCATTTCTACTGCAAGCCTTCTCATCTTCCCTAGTCTTCCTCCACTATGTCCTCTGCATTTCTCTTTGCCTTCGGTATCGCGCCGTTGGAGTATACCCTTCGTGACCCTCTAGTCTCCCATAGAATGCCAAGGTATACATCGGTGACCACTTCCTTCTTCATAGGTATCTCCGCAATCGCTGCATTTGACTGTCTTGGGCGGGTCTTTGATGAGCACTCCTTGGAAGGGCTTGTCAACTGCCATATCTCTTGATATGTTGCGCTTAATGATAATGCTGGCTGCTGTTTCTGAGACAAGTTCGGTGTGCTGTGTTGAGGAAGATGAAGGAAATTGCAAGAAAGGGGAGTGGTCCTTGACCTTATCTACTTTGTCTGTGCAACCAGTATCATATCACTTGAGCAGATCATAAGAATAGCACAGCACGGTGTGCCAGCGCACTCCCACGAACGGAAATAGTCGGATGGTGGTTCATCAAACGACCATTACCACTACCAAGTGATTTTACCCACATGGTCAGCCGCAAAGTAAGCCGACAAGAGCTGCGCCTGGACACTGTTCAAGTAAATTTCCAGTATCACAATGTCTGAGCGGTGCAAGTATTGAGTAAATGAGTTGTATATGCCTATGCGCAGGAAATTATCAAATCAATCAGATACAGAGATCCCTCTTTGGTACCAGACATGAGTCTCGCTTGCCAGAAGGGCGACCACTCGCCGGTTGCTACAAGTCCTTGCCTCAGCAAATCATCCTTGCACTGATTAAGAATTCCAGTTCTACAATCCCGGGAAGTAAGCAGAGTAACCATAGCCCCTGTCATCATAGCCGAAAGTCGAGACCGCATCCGTCGTCGGCGTGAGGCAGCAATGCTCACCATGAGGTCCATCCTTGGGGGCGTTCTCGTCGCAGACCCGGTAACACGTGCAGATTGACATCTGGCAACCCTCGCAAAGTGGATCTACGGCACCGACAGTCCAGGTCTCCTTGCCATTCTCCCAGTTGCAGTTGTGGCAGGTCCAGTCTCCTCCGTACCTCACACGCATTTCGTTTCGGTGTTCAGCCCACTTCTTGGCAATCTCGTTCATATCCCTCTCACCCTCGCTATGCAGTTTGTCGAGGAAGGTGTCACAGGTCTGGACGCCTTCCATGTTGGGTCGGATGGGACTGTTATCTAAGGATTGAACGGTGTGATGGTGGGTGATGGTGCAGTCATTGCACATTCCATGGTCACAACCTTCGCAGATACAGATGTGGGCAACATACGGATTGAGTTCCAGGGAGTTGCACTTGCAGCAGGTCCAGGTAGCGCGGCGAAGTATGACGACGCTCTTCTTGTCGAGCTCGTCGAGGTTAAGCTTGTACTTCTTCTCGGCTGTCTTGGGGTTGACCCTGTGGTACCAAGGGTGTTCGTTGTTGGTGCAGGGATTGCCTTCGGAGCCGCCGCAGTCGAAGAATTCTGCCTCCCATATCTTCATGTGAAAGTCCTTGTTGATAGTCATGTTGGTGATATCTTGTGGGATTGGTCTGATGATCTGGTGGATAATCGGATAGCTGTAGAAGACAGTGTTGAGAGACTTGATAGAGAATAAAAGGAGAGGACAATGCAGAAGCTGGAGTATAAAAGCCTTTCAGAGTGAGGCTCAATTCACAATGCATGCGGCTGCCAGCACATCCAGTGCAGCATCAGTACATACACCTGGCATAAGACTTCGTTTTTCACCTGCAACAACAGACACGTGTATTACCAAGATCACATGGCGCCTTGCTGTACTTACGACAACCCTCGACACACGGACCTACGCCGAGGAAGAAGAGTGAGTGACTCCATCATTGCCAGGTGGATGAGATGCTTCTGCAGCCTTCGCCACGTTTTTGGCCTATACCAGCAGTTGAGATAGAGCGATGCTACTTCCCGAGGTTGATGTCCCGTTTCAAGATGTTTGTGAGTGATATCAGTGATCATGTGCTTATAGAAGGAGTCGTCTGCTTCCCAGTGGCGGCCAGGAGAAGGTTCCCCTCATTGTAAAGACGGGAGTCTCCGCGATGAACCAAACTGAGAATACACCATGTCCGAAAACCCGGGTGGTATGCTAGCAGCCGATGTGAGAGAGCAAGATTGCCTGAAGAGAACAGATCGTGCAGCGGAGCAGTCTTGCATAGCTAGACTTTCAGTCTCTTTTGGGGCACGGTCCTCACATGCAGAAGCATTCGCTAAAAATTGGTACATCAAGAGGAGGCTGCTGAAGCGTTACCAATCTTGACAGGTTGAGTACAGCATCCTGATTCTGAAGGTGTGATCGGTGCATGCTTTCCACTGGGCACCGAACTCCGTCCAGCACAGCGAATACAGTGGGTCTGAGCCTGTCCAGCACATCACAATTAGTGTGTTCGTTGTTATCATCACCAACCCTGAACTTGACCTCTTTTGCTATGCCCATGACCAAGCGATGGATGCTGATGTGTATTTTGGAGGACGATGTCTTCCCCGGCCAAATGTCAAAGTCGAACAGTGGCCCCAGAAGGACACCGAGAGCCCAGGTGCAGCAGAATAACTTGTCATGTCTTTCGTTTGGGCACCATGTGCCTTGATGCATTGACGTTATAGTGTCCAGAAGTAACTGAAGAAGTTCATCGAGCACTTCATCCCGCCGTTGAGCGATGTTCTCTGTATAGCGTTAGCCAGTGATAGAGACTCGCTTACTGCATAATGCAGAAACTACTGAACATGAATGCACGCAGTGTCAATTTTGCCTTATGCCGTTCGTGGTACTCACCTAGTATGCCTGGGGGCATCTCCAGAGGCAACCCTCTTGCACTCCGAGCAACGGCGTTGTTGTCTATGGGATTTGTGCTCATGCTGAAGATCGAGCCCTGGGCAACGTACTCGAACAATTTGGCAAACCCAAACGTCCATGCAACAAAGAGTAGCGCAGAGTATCGAGGATTCAGTCGATACGGTAACCATGCCACAAGCCAGTCGGTCACGAAGGGTTTGACAATATGCGCTGTTTAATACTTATCACAAAGTACAGCCATATTCGCCAACGTATTGAATGGTAAGTTTCTCGGAAGCTCTAGAAACTTCAAATGAGCAACTCGAAGTAGTATGTCCATCGCTCCGGGGTCATCGTCGGCCAGGTGAAGCGGCTTTAAAAGGTTGCTCTCGAGAAAGGGTCTGTCACTTCTAAACATTGCTCGCCATACAGGACTCGCTGCTGCTAGAATTGTAGAACAAACCTTGAAGGTCCATCTTTCTCTTGAGCCAACGAGCAGGGTACGATTCGCATCGCTGAAGATAATGACTCGCGTACTACCATGTATGGAAGCGGTTTCTGTAGGCGCGGATGTGCTGAAGTACGATGGTAGCAATACTGACTTGGCTGCACCTTCTTGGCCTGGCATCGCAGAAGTGTAGGCTGTGCGAGAGCCTGATAGCGGATGATCAACAACAAGCGATCAGCCGGGTGAGTGAGGTGAACTGATTGCAATAACCGGAGGAGGCTGAATTGGGAAGCGACTTGAAATTAAACAGAGCGAATTGAAGCTAAAAGAATGAAGATCAGAAGAAAGGCGGTTGTACTTGGGAGGTATCCGAGGGAGCGATGAGGCTGATGGTCGAGGGAGTCAGTTGGGGAACTATGGACGAGCTGCAGCTTTATACGTGGGACCACGGAACACTGCATGAGCGGCATCAAGTTGAAAATGAGGCTTAGCCAGGCATTTTGCCGTTCCCCATCGTAGTATCACAGCATTCTGCTTAACTAATAAGTTACTCGAGGCAGGTAAGGAAACACAGGTAGTTCGTTCAAGCCTTCCGTCGACTTGGGTACTGCGGGTAAGGAAGATCATTGATCCGCTCGACGACTCGCTCAGATGGCTGGTGCGTAGTAATTTTCCGCCGTCAGTATCATTATCTATCTATCGACATGTCAAAGTACGACTAACTTTGTCACGCATGCGAGCATGCCGGCACGTCCCCCGAGTTTTCTGTAGTGGCCGTACCCGCACATTTCAAGGCTACCATATCACTACAGTATGAAGGTCACGGCGTGAGACAGATAACATACTGAACGATGGGATCTTTTGGCAAGCTATGTAAGCGTGTCATTTTGAATACATGCAATGATATATTTCAAGCACAGCTGGTAATAGCCGCACCTGTTTCTCCAGCGTCATCATCCAAGCGTCAATGTGCGAGTCATTTCCCTGCATAAGGAACACGTGCTTCACTCCCCATACCACTAGTCTCTTTCCCAGTCGTTCCGTGGTCTCCCCATACTAGACGGTTGCAGGGAACCACCCAGCGACATTCTTTGCCCATGTACCGGCTCTTCAGCCGCTTCTTCGTGGACGACTTCACCGGCAGGGTCATCTTGATATCGTCCTTCGTTATGATACGCCAAAGCTCT
Source organism: Floridaphiala radiotolerans (assembly GCA_022813185.1). Classification (NCBI taxonomy): domain Eukaryota; kingdom Fungi; phylum Ascomycota; class Dothideomycetes; genus Floridaphiala; species Floridaphiala radiotolerans. The sequence goes on along the minus strand of JAKLMZ010000049.1, from coordinate 126,815 downwards.
CCGCTCCCGTCCGTCCCAACCTGATGCCGCTGTATTGCCTCCACCAAGTACTTCCGGCCTGGTCTCCGGATCCAGTACCATGATGATCACCTGCGCAAGTCAGTCTTGTCATCTTTGCAACGGTGACCTATTCGGAATACTCACCGCCCACACCAAGCTACCCAGCACGACTATCACCAGGATCCCGGCCATTTTCCTTTCTAACCCCCTCCAAAGCCCCATACAAGCCGTATGCCTCTCGTATCTCACCACACAAGCATCCGCCCCATGTGTCTTATCGGGAAACGGCCAGGCTTTGTCCTTCGCCGTCATGAAGCCGCAGCATTTCAGGCCGTCTTGAATCTTTCGAATCGCTTCAGCGTTCTTGCCGCGGAAGAGGTTCGACCATGTTGACTGCAGAAGGCAGGTTTGAGTTGTTAAAGGAGTAATGTGCGCGGTAAGGAGGGTCGTGAGAGACGTCGAGAGTATCAGTAAAAGCGTGAAAAGGGCGGTAGTGTAAGGAATGTAGACGGACGGGGTTTTCCGGTTAGTAGACAGTCGGGACACGGTACGGGAGGTCGAAAGCGAGAGGCCAGTCAAACAGGGTACCAGGAGAGACAGTACGCTCAAGCCATGCGAAATAGGAAGAGTGTAGATGCTGATTGTATGAATGGTGTAGCTGCCCAGCTCAGCGATTAAAATCTGAGGCAAATGAATGGATACAGGAGAAAATGCTGGGCTTACGCGGCTAACGCCGTGAGGAGAAGCAGATACTGAGTCAATATGTTAGCAAACGCAACTCAATTCGCTCCTGCTATGACTCACAACTAGACTTGCTGCTATAGCAAGTTGCCGCATGTTGACTACCATAATGAGCACTTGTTCTGCTGTCGGATTAGTTAAAGCTATTACACTCTAGCTGGTGAACGAGGCTTGAAGTATTGAGATGTGAGTAGTAAAAGCTGCCTTGAAAGCGGGGAAGTACAATCACATGGGGCTCATGCACAGCTCGCAGTTGAGGTCATGTACTCAGCCGCCCTGTACAACCATGCTTAGTAAGCCGTATATTTTGAGCGAATGGCGCCTGCAGAAGGTCGTGATCACTAGACAGCGCTCTTTGAGACTGGTCAGGTGATTGTTAAATCAACTAATACGTTAGCGGAAAAAAATGTTGCCGAACCGCACACTCGTGAAACTGTCAGTGTGTCAGACTGTGTTTTATTAGCAAGTGGAAGTCATAAGGCATTCGGGCACCAGGTCCAGATCGGTTTTGAGCCATGAACAAGAGAGATCACGCAAGGGAAGGTCTAGTATGACAATAACATCATACTGGAGGAATACTGAGATACACCACAAAGAAGTTGCCAGACTTCACCATACCAAGGAAATCTATCGTAAAGCAGAGAAAACAATCAGAGACTGCCAGCCCAACATGCAGGTTTCCAATAGCAAAAAGCAACCTTTATAAAACAAAAGCACCAAAGGAAGTCGGACAGAATTTGTCCTGTACTTAAGGAGAAGAAGAGTGAGTAACCATGTTGCCAACATGGTAGAAGGTAATTGACAAGTCGCAATATAATGAATGAAACCATGTGCTCCAGAGATCCTTTGTCAAAGGAAATCCACAGTGAAATGTGCTGATCACTAGACCTGGTACCCAAAGCTACGGTCCTTTGATTTACCTGTACCTCTTCGAACTGCTGGTGGCTTCGGTGGTGGCTGAGTTGGAGGATCTGATGCTTGAGCTGGAGCCTTATCTGCCCGGGCTTTCGCTAGTTCCAAGGCTCTTGCATGCGTTGCGGAAGATTCAGTTTCCAAGCGAGCACGACTGGCAGCATTGTTTGCTTCAGCCCATTTCTTGGTGGCATTATCCGCCTTTTCTAGCGCCTGCACTATCTCCTCAGTTTTACCTTTGTCTTGAGCTTTGTTGAGGGCTTCTTCAGCTTCCTGAGCTTTTGCAAGGTAATCGTTGGCGAGATCTCCAGCAACTTCCGCCATGACTTTGGCAGCCCGGTAGCGGGCATAAGCCATAGCAATATCGGGACCGCTTTCCTGATGCTGTAACTTCGGAGGTGGCAGTGGCTCATCGTCAGGGGCCGGGTCCTCGATGAGTCCTTGTGCAATGTCCCAGTAACGCTTGTACTTACTGAGTCTTTCTTCTGCACTTAATTCATAGTAGTCCAATCGATGTTCCGGGCGTGCGACTCGTACCCCTCGTTCGTTGTCACTAAGCTTCTTAACAGTGGGAAGTGTGTTAGTTCCCTCTTTCATAATCGACTTCCCCTGGTTGTCCTTTCGAATAATATCTAAGTTGTCGAGATAGACGTTCTTCAAGTCAGCCTGGATATTCTGTTTCTGGTTGGCAGAGAGCTGCGAGGTATGAAGACCACTAGTAACAATGCTGTCCTTCGGTTTCGCTGGCTCTGCTCTCTTCGACTCAAGAGTTTTTGCAAACTTCAGCGCAGGATTAGCACCTACTATACTTCCTGTCCTGGATCTGTTGGTAGCAGCGGGACTGTTTGACCTGGATTGAGTATTCACTAAGGAGGATCCGGGCACCGTAGTCTCTTGAGCTACCTTTGGCTTGCGCTTAGGTACCTCCGGATTGACCACCTGGCTCCCATCTGAAGGTGTCACTTTGGTGGAAGACCTCTGTGGCGTTTGCTGATTGCTCACAGTAACTGCTTTCCCGCCTGGCTGAGTGTCTTTGGTGGCATCAGTGGAGCCTTGTGCCGACGATCCCTGGTTTGAGGATCCTTGATTTGAGGAACTTTGAGCTGAACGCTTGCTCGAGGGTGTTTGTGTGGTTGCTTTCGGAGGCATACTTTCTCTGAAAACTTACTACGATGTGATGTGTAGTCTTGCTCTTCTGCTGTTCTTCTCTGAGAGAACCGGTTGATGCTGTATGGTGTTCACCCTAGTGGCCATATCAAAGACTTTATACTCAGGATTGGTAGCGGAGAAATTGAAGAGATGACTGCAATTCTGACAGCAATGTGCGCCAGTAGACTGTTGCATACAACCATCGTAACACATGCGATCAGCAGAAGTAAATGAATGAGACAGAGCGTGGCGGTCATGCCAACATCAACGTACGACTAAGAGGAGTAAAATTAGGAGAGGAAGGTCTACAGCATGGACGGTGGATAGAAACAGTGAGTACCTCGGAACCCTGGTACGAAAATAGAAGTGGTCTTTATTGTAGGATGGCCAGCAGTGGCTCATGCAGCGACCTAACACGATCATTGAAGAAATAAGCAAGGACAGGACTCACACGCCACAAGAATCGCACTCAAGACGTAATACCGATGTTGAATTGTTCTATCAAGACGATTCAATGAAAGTCAAGAGCCGTTACTGTTGGATTCATCAAGCCATGACCGTACGATGCACCTCCCACCAAGTATGGTAAAGTATGCCCAGATGCGTTTGAACTACGAAACAAGTTGATATCGCCATCGTCAAGGACTATGGGGTATTCCAAGACACAATCCACTGCCACAAGAAGACGCTGCGCACCCTGAAATGCCCGCTCACGATCACGTCGCCCACCAACGGCGCTGGATGCGCGACGAGCAAGCCGAGAACGGTGGGGATGGTCTTGCGTTTCTTATCCAGGTGAATGTTCGCATCTAGCTGTCGAAGTCGTGGTAGAATCTTCTCAAGGCCTTCTCCGCTTCTTTGAACTCGGACCTTGCTTGCGCGATGGTCTTCCTCAGGTTTGAAAGGCAGACGTCGTCACTTGCGACTTCCTTGGTACCGGTCTCGTCCTTGTGCGCACCAAAGTGTTGGATTTTCTCGCAGGAGTCTTTGACTTTGATGAGGCCAAGCGTGGCAGAGCTTCCTTTGAGGAAGTGCCCGAGGGCTGAGAGGTCGGCAAGATCACGGGATTCCCTGCATAGTGATGATCCTGTCAGCGTGTCCGCTGCAATGCGATACGAGACTTATGGATGCAGTGATTTTTCAACGCTAGACAGGCGAGACGTTGGCGATGCATGATGTCACGGTCGTCGCAACCCAACGGTTGGGGACACGGTGGAAGCCTAAATTCCCCCACACTGACACAAGAATATCCTCGACTTACAAGCTCGTGTCCATCTTCTTGAATGTTGTCTCGGCTTGTGTGAAGAAATCATATACGATGCTCTTGCTGAATTCGCGTTCCTCTTCGTCGTCGTCCATCTCAAGGATTTGCTCAAAGGTCTGGACATCGATGGCGTCACCCAAATCCCCGAGGCTGAGGGAACCTTCCTCGCTCTGTACAAGTAAGTATCTGCTCGACTCGATCACGCTGGTGATGCGATGCGAGACCCTGTCTGCGGCTGAGGGGTACCCGGATCGGAAGTGGACAGGCGGTGGTCTCGGAAAGCGGGAGCAGGCGTGTACTGACCCTATCTTCTGGATTCTCCTTGGCCGGCGGCATGGTTCCTTGCAGTAACTGTACAGGTGTTCCGGGATAGTGGTAGGAAACGTGGGTGTAGGTTGTTTCTCAGAGGGCTGATGAAATGGTCAGGAATGGTCCGTATGCGAAGCGAGGAATGAGGGTCTCGGCTCTCGACTGAAACGGATACTGGAAACAACAAAACCCCGATACCGCAGCACGGCAAGAAAAGGAAACAAGAGCTGGAAGACAGAAACGAGACGGAGTGGTTTCGACTTGGAGTTGCAGAGTAGTAAGTGTGTTAGGAATGAGATTCCTCAGTGTGTGCTTCTGACTTTCGTGCAAGACCGCTGAAGGCGAGACATCAAGGCAAGTCAGGAATGTGATTTCAGGAATCGCATCAACACGACAACGTCGCCGAAAGGATATTCAAGGGAAATCATTTCACGTACAACAATCTGGAGATTGACAGAACTATGGATCCACGATCGGCAATGGAAGGTTCACGACTGCCCAGTGTCGACGAGACGAGTTAAGGGTAGGAGGAGTGTGATAGAGGATGGTCAGAAGTGTGCGTTTTCCCTTCCACTACGGCTACCCATGGATTTTCCCCTAGCTGATCCCCACAGGTCTTAGCGGTGGGTGGGGTATGCTTCCTGGCCTGTTTCTGACCCCATGCAGTAAACGTGGAATAATCGTCTGCTTCAGCTCTCCCGGTCTACCAAACATCTGACTCTCTCTTCTCCACGAGGCCCAAAACGCAGGTAGCCGACGCCAATCACCGTCAGATGCTCCCGCTTGATAGCCTAATATCACCATCGTCGTGGGCTTAACCTCAAACCGCTGGTCAGGACTCACACAGCATTCCACAGCGATGATAACAGGCGCCTAATACTGCAGGAGCGTCTGTTTGAGGGAGCCTCTCGAGAAGGTTTGTTCCCAGAGCACCCTATCACGCGCACCGAGCGCCGTTTTGGACAGAACACTATGCTCACAATTGCATTTAATCTATTGCCAGGCCTCTAATTCGCAGAACGCTTTCTGACCACCTCCCCAAGCGAAGACACAGCGGCGGCTCCGAAATGAGAAGCTGGCATTCACCGGGACCACATTAACACGAAGACTAACCCCCCAGACAGGCCAACGGTGAGACTATCGGGAGTCCCATGTCACCCTTCAGGGTTTAGTCCCATCTGGCGGGTCTGCAGCGTCATGGAAAGGGACCACACGATTGATCCGCCTCTGGCGCAGGGCGGGTGGATCGTGAGAACTTCGAGATTACTTCTACAACCTTTCTCCATTCGGCAGGTGATCCTTCGCAAGGTCTCGGGCACTTCACGAGCGAACGACAGGAAAGTTTAGGATGTTGGATGAGCATTCAGCTTTCCTGTCGACAGGAGACCAGTGTTTGGTCCTAGCAAATTGACGTTGGAACAGGCAGCTCGGCACATACGTCAATGCTCGCTTACCCTGGCCTATGACGCTAGCGCGGCAACCTCCTCGAGACCCCTCGTTCCCCTTCCCACCAAAAGCTGTTAATCTTCCCGAAACGGCGAGCATGAAGTTGTACAGCCTGAGTTGACAACGAGAGCTGATGGATCAGCACCTTTGACTACCCCTCGGACAACGTCGAAGACACCATCGATACCTGAAAGACGAGGCCAACCGCAGGCTGAGCACGATCCGGCAACCCACAATGACCCGATGACGGCATCTGCATCATCAAGCAGTAGGGCCGAAAAAGTTTCGAGCAACCTCTCTTTTCCTCTTCAGGAGCAGACGCACGCTGGTTCCATCCGTCCCACCGGCTTTTCGGCCCACAACCGCACAGTAACGAAGAGCAGCAAAAGTAAGTTATGAGCAGCTCAGCAACCCAAAGCTCGCTGCTGGAAGCCCCCAATCATGGTTAAGTTCCTTTTCCTCCCTTTCTTCCTATTGTCTCAAAATCATCTCCTTTGAGCTCACCCTACCCCTCCACGGCGTAACCAACCCAATCCGACCCATGCACACTCGCTGCATGATGCAGGATGCTCCCCTAACGCGTGGACCCTGAACGCTAAGCTTAGACACAATGACCCTCCACAGCATGCCGATCTCGTGCTTCCACATCCGCTAGACCTGCTTAGTCCTGTTGACGCATCAGTCATTCCTCCGGCCCTCCCGTCTCGGCTTGTTTCGACTCGAGCGCTTACATGACTAAAGGAGGAACTCCGCTCTCTGAGCTCTCTCTCGTCAACTCTTCGCAGGAGAGACGTGAATGCGCCAGATGTGGTGACATCCGACGGACTGCCTGGTCGGAGCCAAGCTTTTGCGCTGCGCAGGTTTAGACTTTCCCACGCGAAGACGGACACGGTCACATCAACCCGCTATTCGGATTCGAGCTCTCAGTAGCGGATCGGCGTCCGTACATGACCCGTGCAGCATCTTTTCCACCAGCTGCCAACCTTGTTCCACTCAGCTTTCCACCCCTCTCCAGCTGCAAATTTCCGCTTAGGCCTGCCAAGCAACAACCTTTACCAACACAGGCAAGCTACGTCTGCTGCTTCGAGCCGGGCCTCGAAGATCGAAATTAACCTTGAAATCTGGCGATCTTCAGCGTCACTGAGCGTTTTGAGCCTCATCAACCTCATCCACACGCCAAGACAGTCACCTACGGTGCACCCAACAGATATTCTCCGCTCACCACTGGTCGTCTACACCGACAAGAGGTGCAATTTAGAACGCACCGTGGTCCTGGTGTGATCGTCGTCCTGCCCTATCCGGGACTCCACAGCTTGTCATGGAGTTCGTTGCTGCAACGAGCATCCCCATCATCTCCATATAGAAATTTATGGTAAGATTTCACTCTTCATCTACCCCTGTAGCAGTCAATCATTCCCGGACCAGAAGCTGCTATACTGTACCGCATGCAGACATGTTCCCGTTCTCTTGCTTTTTAGGATAACTTTCAATTGTAACATACGATACACAACACATTTCCATCATCACCATACTCATTTCAAAACTCACTTCAGACTGTCGGCTATGGTCCAAGAGACATTGCAGCCTGGTTCTGAGTGGTGCAGATCAGTATTAGTTTCGTGGTTCTGAAATCTTTCTGTTCTGGCGGGTTCCTAGGGCTGAGAGGTCGGTAACTTCCGTAATCAATGTCGCTTTGGTCCCTCCGCTCCTTGCATTCCGAACTCTCCTCTTCCGCCCCACTCCCTTGTCAGCCGGGGTGCTACACTTGAGTCGGAATGATGCACATTTGGAGTGAACAATGATGCATTCTTAAGCTCGCCTCCACCGCGCTAGGATCTCACGGAACCATAAACCTGCATTTTCCAAGTTCTTCATCCATATCAGATTGATTCGTTGGGTGGGACCCTTGCCCGCCGATCTTGGCACGTCACTTTTCAAGAGCTAGGAGGAACCCCCCGGAGCGGAGCAGCAATCACTAGGCTTATCCAATCAGGATCACGGGGGTTTGGCAACCGATAATTCCTTATGAAATGTCGTATCACCCCTCAACATCATCGCAGGTCTCATACGCTGCGTAGCATAACCAACACCAAGAGTGACCCCACCGCGATCACTGTTAGACGCACCCCTTTCCTAGGTTCCGCAAGCGCAGATTGACATTCGGTATTCTCTGCTGCTCGCTAGTAAGATAGCCCATCTTGGAAACCTCCAGTGGACCTGAGGACGTCACTTATCGCGCTCAAATGACAATGAGTAGGAGTAAGCTCCGTAGCTCACAACTTGACGAAGATTTCGAAGGGTAGCATCCGCACTAAGAGGAAGTAGGCAGCTGCAACATGCACAGGCAAGGCCACCTCTTTCTGCGGCACATATCGTTCTATCAAGGCGATCTATTTATTGTACAAACTTTTTTCCCTTCTTATCCATGACTCGACTGCAGAAAAGAGAGCTCTCAAAAGTGAGGTAATCCTCCGGTTGGACCAAGCTCAAGCTCTCTCCACCCCTGAAGAGGCAATGATCGACACTCTGATCCGCACCAAACCATGCAGTGCACGACAATCATGGAGCTTCCATCCCACAACGCTTCGACGTCCTGCAGCCAGCAGGGCAGGACGCAAGAAGCAGGGTCACAGGAAGAACGGTGCGACCCGGAAATGCCGAAAAGGAAAGTGACCCAGCAAAGCAAGGATTTTAAAATCTTTTGGTTGGGGAGTATGATGAGTGGTTACAAATTAACCGACGACCTTGAAGATGGATTCAGCCAGGCGCTTGACGTTGCCGGTCGTGATACCCGCCACGGATATTCTTCCGTCTTTGGTTGCGTAGACGGAGTGCTGCGGAGTGATTAGTCAAAGCTGGACGACGAGAACAAGCGGTGAGGGAATTAAGGGGGAGTTAAGGAAAAGCATGGAATAAGGTTGGGCCGTTGACAAAGAGGATGAAGATGCAGTGGGACGGGATGATAGTGATAAGGCAGTGGAACTTACTTCTTTGGCGAGCTTGTCCATTTGATCTGCCTTCAAGCCTGTGTAGGCGAACATACCAATCTATTGCTCCGTCAGCATTTCCTTTCTCAAGGTTACTCTCCATCACCCTTATGAAGGGCTTCAGAGGGCTCCTGTGTGGGCACCAACCTGGCTAGTGATGTGGCTCCAGTCATGCTTGGATCCCAACTTCTCCAGGTTCTCTTTCAGGAGCGCCCTCATGGTGATGATTCGGTCTGCCATGTCCTTGACCTCAGCATGCCATTGCTGCTTCAAGCTGGAGTCGTTAAGGATCTCGGACGCGATACGGGCGCCGTGGACAGGAGGGTTGGAGTAGAGAGGGCGGACGAGGATCTTGATCTGAGAGTCGACACGCTTCTTCTCCTCGGGGGAGGAGCAGACGATGCTGAAGGCGCCAACACGTTCGCCATAAAGACCCTACGTTCTGTGTCAGTCATGGCCCTTGAGAGGGAGCAAGACATGCAAGATAGGCACATTAGGGCAGGGACAGAGGGTAAGGGAGCAACATACCATATTCTTCGCGAAACTCTGGGCAAGCATAGGCTCCACGCCCTCAGAGATGAAGTGCCTCAAAGCAAAAGCATCCTTGTCACAATCTCCTGATGCAAAGCCCTGATAAGCCATGTCGAAGAAGACGTAGTGGTTCCTCTCCTTCACGGCGGTGCAGATCTCCCTCCACTGGTCCTCAGTAGGATCAACACCGGTAGGGTTGTGTGCGCATGCGTGTAGCAGGACAATGCTCTTCTCAGGCAATCCCCTGATATCCTCGAGCATACCGTCATGATCCAGACCAATAGTATCCTTGTTGTAGTACCTATACGTCCCAACCTCAAGCCCAGAGTCACTAAACACAGCCTTATGATTCGCCCACGACGGCTGCGGAATAAAAATCTTCTTCGCCTCCGGATAATGCCGCTGCAAAAACGCGCCCCCGATCCTCAACGCACCAGTCCCCGAAATCGACTGCGTAATCGCGATCCGATCCTCCTTCAACGGCGCGCTAGACGGACCGTACGCGAGCAACGCGGCGGCTTGCGTGAACTTGGGGATGCCGGTGATGCCGGCGTATTCTTTGTCGAGCGAGGCTTCGACGACGACGCGCTTCTCGGCGGAGCGGACGGAGGGGAGGACGTAGGGTTTTCCTTTGTCGTCGCGGTAGGCGCCGACGCCGAGGTTGATCTTTTCGGGGTGGGAGTCGGCCTTGTAGGCTTCGGTGATTCCTGGGGGAGGGGGGTTAGGGGTGGTTCGCCACTTGAGAGGGAAGGGGGATGGGGGCGGACGAACCTAGGATGGCCTGGTGGAGGGTGGAGGTTTAGTATAGTTGTGATGTAGCTGGTTGTGGATGGGTACTTACATCCTGTGAGCTTGTCAGTACGTGTCATTCAATGTGAGTGTGCTAAGGGAGCTTACAGGAGGACCTTGAGGGACGTTTGCCCATGCGGACGCCGCGCGGACGGTGATGCGCGCGGGCTGCTTCGCAGCGAGCTGGCGGAGAGCGGTTCTGCTTGAGGAGAGCATGATGACTGTGGGTGCCCTGGGTGAAGTGCAAGGAACAAGACAAGAGGTAATTGAAGAGGACAAGTGATGGAAATCTGTCAATTGAGTCAAACCTGTCGCCCCAGAATTGCACCACGACACCGTGCTGCGCTAGAAAAGTTTCCCCGGAGACTTCCAGAGCTGTTCCCGTTTGATGATTTAGCCTGATTGGAGCTGATGGCGCGAGCTTAGAACTGCACGTGATGGCGTGTAGCGCGCCTCGGTGGTTTGTGAAAGTTTGGGCCGATGGGAGGCAGCTCCGATGAAATTTCATGTTGCACTTTACAATCGACAGTTCCTCCATCCGACGAGGAGTTGTCGTAGAGAAAGCTGTGTAGAGACATGAGACCGGCTATCAAAGCCATTGGCAAGATTGCTCTGCGCTCTGCTGAGCAGCAACAGTTCTCCGTTCCGCTTTTCCTCTGCCCTGCGATCCTCAGTGCAGGAGTTACAATCAGAAGGCCCCTGCCAGCACCTCGACGCTGTATCTCAAGCACATCGAGAAGACCGGAAGCGCATGTTCAAGCGGCAGAAGCGCCATCTACATCCAAACATCCGCCGCCGGTTACTAGACGACCTGCTGCGGCGCTACTACCCCTTTCTTGCCCCGGTTGCGGTGCGCCGTCGCAAACCGTTGAGCCAAATGAAGCTGGCTACTACAACCTCACGCGAGGAGCGGTGAAGAAGTTTGTTGAAGAGAAGAACAACAAGGATGCAGGAGAGGATGCAGCAGTGCATGCTGCCCTGCAGAATGCGGACCCTGGAACTCTTAAAAGCCTGGGGCTGGATAGGTTAGGCAAAACAACAGAGAAAGGTTAGTATACCAGCTTCGAAGCAGGCAACTTAACAGAGTTGATATTCTGGGAGCAGATGTAACACCAAAGCCCGCCGAGACACCGGTCTGCGACCGCTGCCACAAGCTCATCCACCACGCCCAAGGCGAGCCGATCTTCCACCCCAGCATCGACTCCATCAAAGCCATCATCGAAGAGTCGCCCCGCAAGAAGAACCACATCTTCCACGTCATCGACGCAGCAGACTTTCCCATGTCAGTGATCCCCGGACTGAACGACTCGTTACACCTACCAAGGCTACGTACACAGAACCGCCGCTCGAAAAGTCATAAGTGGGTCAGGGGCAGGATTGCGGAGGTGGACTTTATCATCACACGGTCTGACTTGCTTGCGCCGACGAAGGAGCAGGTGAATTCGCTAATGCCGTATATCCGAGAGGTGCTCAGGGATGCACTAGGACGGAGCGGGAAGAATGTACGGTTGGGCAATGTCAGGCTGGTCAGCTCGAAGAGAGGTTGGTGGACGCCTGTGCTGAAGAAGCTGATCTGGGATCGAGGGGGCGCATGTTGGATGGTTGGCAAAGTCAACGTAGGGAAGAGTAATCTGATTGAGGTGGTATTTCCGAAGAATAAGGAAGAAGCGGCCGCGACTAAGAAGAAATGGGTACCGGGGAGTATGTTACCATCAGGGTCCAATCTCACGTTGGATGAGGCCATCGAGAGAAGAAAGCCTGCCCACGACGCTTTCGGCATTTCCGATGCGTTCCTCGGCGAGGCACCAGGAATGGAGGCGCTAGAAGCGGAGGCGGCAAGAGCCAGGGAAGCCGAAGAGCAAGAGGATGGTGACGGTGAAGATAAGCTCTTCCAGGAGGAAGGCTCGCTTTTACCACCTGCGCAACCTGAAACTGCATTTCCGGTCATGCCTGTTGTATCCTCGCTTCCGGGAACAACAGCCTCACCCATCCGGATCCCTTTCGGTGGCGGCAAAGGAGAGGTGATAGATTTGCCCGGCGTCCAGCGGAGTAATCTTGATGAGTATGTGCAAGAGGAACACCGTGAAGAGCTCATCATGAAGAAGCGAGTGGTTCCTGTTCAGTACAACATCAAGCCACGGCAGTCTCTCCTTATCAGCGACCTCATACGTATAACCCCAAAAACCGACACTGATGTCTTCTTGGCGTACCCTTTCGTGCCACTGGCGCATCATCTCACAGCAACTAGGAAAGCGATCCTCGCTCAACAAGGCAAAACAGAGGTTGAAGAAGGTGATACGGACGTAATCAAGATGCCAGGAAGCGAGACCGAGATCAGAGAGATTAGAGTTCCTAACGTTCCTAGCGTTGCAAACGAGAAAGCGCGAAACAGTATCAAATCCGCTGGTGTCTATCAGCTCAAGTGGGATGTCACAAAGTCTCGGGCTGGACCGTTGACAGACAAGTCTGTTGGAAAGCGAAAGGCCGATGACCTCCCATTTGTTGTCTATTCCGCTGACATCGTCATCGAGGGCGTCGGCTGGGTCGAGCTTGTCTGCCAGGTCCGTAGAACGAGACACAACCCTGCATCTTACAGTAGAGGTGTCAACAATCCGTTCGAAGAGCTTCCGGAAGCGTCGCAGTTCCCTGAAGTTGAGGTCTTCAGTCCCGAAGGCAGATTTGTGGCGGTTCGGAAGCCGATGGGAGCATATCTGATGAACAAGGCTACAGAGAACAAGACGAAGAGTAGGCCGAGGGTCAGTATGAGGAGTGCCAGGTTGAGTGACAAAGTCAGGAGAGGATTGGATAGGGATGGCCCTGCGAAGACAGCGCGGAGCTCGTACAAGGGGAACCCGTTCGCATGAGTCATGCCTCAGCGCTGGGATGCTCTGTAAGGTTCTGATTGCTTGTCCAGTCCGGGATGCGGATTTGGTAGTGACAGTTCTTGATGCTTGCAAAGGCATTCTGCTGTTCTGTCTCGGAAAACTTTCCGTCTCTAATTGTCACAAGGCTCTCTTAGCTTAAGCCAAGAATCAAGGAAAGTGCTGTCCGATTCACGCGACAAGACACTCTTTGTTCTATTAGTTTCCTGAGCCTGCTTTGAGGTCTGCTAAGATTGTTTCGTCGATTTGGCATAGCTCTATGGGCTCTGTAGGCTCTCATCCAGTATTGACGCAATGGCCTTGAACCACATCATTCTTCAAGGATCTCATGCACGGTTTCTCGAAGTCACTGGTGTTGCTGTCATGTTTCACAACGGATAAGGTGACTTGTGTGGCTATGCTTGTTTCGCATGCGGCTCGCTTTGCCTACTTTTGCGCGGCACAGTAGGCGGTCTCAGTGTCTATTGGTCCATCGTGCACTGGAAGGCGCTTATCGACCGCAACACCCGCGATATGGAACCACTTCCCCTGTGCATCTCGGTGTCGCTGAGGGTTGTGACTCGGTCTAGAGGTCTCTGTTGGGGCTATGTATTGTGTTGTTCATGCCTTGAGTATTGTTGCCTGTCTAGGACCTTGTGACGAAAGAATCATACGTAGGTCACATCTTCTTATAAAGATCTGTTGTAGTCGCTCTTGTTCTTCATGAATACCAGTTTCAGCACAATCCAGACAATACCAGTTCTACTCCGTTCTATGAAAAGTACCTGTTCCATCTCAAAACCTCTCACAAGCTATATCTCCAAAATGCCACACTTAACGGACCGCGAAGAGCAACTGGAAGCCTTCGAAATCCGCATCGGCTACAAGTGGTCAAACAAAGACATTCGCCTTGAGGCATTATGGAGATTTGGAGATATACCTTGTCCAACCAACGGTTATCAAAGACGCACGAACGCAGATCTCGCTCTGGTTGGAGACAGCGTTTTGAGTTTAGTGCTTAGGACAGAGCTTTACAAGCGCAACCTGGATCGAGGTAAACCTTTGTGTTCTTTCTATCTTAAGCACGGAGAGCTGACATCAACAGGCGCAACACAGCGAATACTCTCCCGAGATACCAGCAACGTCAATCTCGATCGCGTCGGTCGTCTGCGCGGGCTGGATGAGTTCATTCAGACACACCCGTGCAATCCAATAGCTAGAAACGACTGGAAGACTATGTCTACCACGGTTGAGGCCATTCTCGGCGCGGTCTACCTGGATAGTGGCTTTGAAATGGCTGCTGTGCGGGAAGTTATGAATAAGCTGGGGCTCATGGATAGCGTGAAGGCGCTCGACCCACAGCTCATACCTGTCTCCCCTAGCCTCTGAAGACAGTTGAAGTCGCTGGGATCTATTGGGGTCTTGCTTTTCCAATTCCAGATTCTCTTACAAGACAATCACAGTCCGGATGGTGGCAACTAGCCGCCGTCCGCAACTATATGGTCAACTAGTGCTGAGGGTCTGAGATGGCACTTTTGGCTGTTGTTGTTGTTTTCTTATTCGTCCGTCATCCGCAAAATCTATTAACATTTGCATAGACTTGGAAGGAAACCAAGTCATGACATCAGACGAGTGAATAATAATACTTATCTGAGGACATGGATACACTGCAATGTGATCGGCCGTATGAACTGACTGAAATTCGCTATTCCTAAAGAGTGTAGTGGCTGAAGCTATGTTGAATAGCTCCATAGTAATAACGTTGAGGCTAAACGGCGCAGACTGCATTCTTTTACCCCCCCTGCTTCAATACGATCATCGAAAACCGGAGATCTAATAACCTCAAGAACAATCATTCGATGTCGTAGCCTGACCACTCGCTTACAAACCGCTCTACAGAGCCAAAGTCAGAACATCAACACCAAGTACGCAACAGGGAGACCTTCAGCTCAAACGCACGTGGAAAGTCCCCCAGTTGCAACCTATGCGACATCCAGCAGGCAGTCGCTGGCAAGGGGGCCCTCGGGTCCGGTCTCGAGGGGGTCCGGGGGTCACCTGCGTCTAGAAATTCACCTCAGCAAAGGACACATAGCATTGTGAACGTCGCTGAAGAGGTTCCTAAGCGCAGGGTACTCCAGGTCCCCCTCGAGACCGGGCCTGAGGGCCGCCTTGTGAGTTACTAACAACATGGTCACATTAGTTGCAGAGGCAGAAGCCTTGTTCAATAGTCTGAAGAGGGGGGAATGAGATAACGTTACCAGGGGTGCTTCGTCGAAGAAGCCCAGTGTACGCATAACTTCTCGAACTGCGTCATAGCTGTGGCCGCTGTCCTTGAAAACCGCACCGAGAATGGCTTGCACTGTGGTTGCCATTAATCCGTCAGATACGTAGCCGCCTTGAGCCGGGTTACGGTTGATGAATGCATCCAAGCCGTAAGTGCGGCCGATCATGGCCAGATAGCTATTGCTTCCGACCCTGGACAGCGTGGTCTGCATTTCTCCTGGAGTACGTTAGGGGAGGCAGCAATACTTGAGCGGTATTTTCATCATCCTACCTCCAGTGATATTGTTGGCATCCATTTCACCAACGAGGATTGTGGCCAGGACTTTGTCGCCTAAGAGTGCAAGGGCTCTGTTGCCTGCGTGGAGACGACGGTTACCAATCCGAGTAACCCCGTTACCAGCGGCTTGAAGGGACTCCCATAGGATATCTTCGTTGGAGAAATCGCGGCTTATAGCGGTCTCAGTGCCTTCTAAAGACTGCTGCTTTCTAGCAAAGGCCATGGGAGCAATCTCGTGATGTAGACTTGTTCTGGGGTTTTTTATTCACAAGGTGGTCAATCGAATCGATCTGAGTGGACGAGTCCAAGTACTCAGTAGAGTTTGAATGAATGAGAAGAGTTGAGGCATGTTCAATACAAGGGGAGCGGGTGTTGATAAAGCTGGACTGGAAGGCTGAACTGGTGGGGAAGGCAGGGGAAGGCGGGGTGATCGACGAGCTGACGGGCAGTCTCACCGGTCTGTAGACCGGATAACTCACGCAAGGTATTTGACAAGAAGTGAGAGGAAGCAGAGCAGCAGACAGTCCCTGCGAGACAGGCTGGGGAGGAACCGAAGAAACAAGACGGACGCAAATTAGGGGAAACAGCTGATTTCATATGCTGGAGCTCAAGAATGATCTATCAGTCTCCTTCGTAATATTCTTCTACTTAGCTGTGACATACTTAACCCAAATTCCAGAGATATTATGTTCATCTGATATCCGTACAGCCACCCTATGCTCAGCCTGAGTCTTAGATTCTCCCAGTGTCCGCTTGAGCCTCCGTCACGGCCTTGACGTCCTCAATACTAGTAAGAATCTGACAAGCCAAGCCACCTTTCATGTAGGTAACTCTATTCTCCTCCTGCGCCAGCCGGTCGTCCCCGCATAGCGCGGCTTTGCTCTTTCATCAAACTGAGAGCACCTGTATATAATCGACTTTGTGTACGACAATGGCATGTGCAAGCATTCGAATGTCCTCTCGCAACTCGGCAACACGCCCCACAAACTCTGCATGGTCAGGTACCCAATTCGCTCTTTGTGATGAAGTTGCGAGTTGATGTAACCGGAGGCTTGGCCATGTGATTATCGCCAGGCAGCTGCTGCGAACAATTTTCGACCGAAGAGGGCCATCGTTGCCGAGCCCTCGACGTGGGTGCGGAACTCGAAGTTGCCACTTGCGAGTCGAGGAACAATTTCATATTCCCATACCATAGTGGGCTACTTGAGCCCGATAGATACCTGGTGCACGAGGCTCCAGTCAACCACTAACAATACCCGCAAATGATCCGCAGACTGATTCATGACCCTGGGTAGCTGCTCAGACTTTCTTTTTGATCCCAAGTGCCGCTCCAAAATCCTTCTTTTTCTTCACCACACGCTTAAACTCTTGCACTGGCGCTGGCACAGCCTCAACTATCACCGTCTCCTCCTCTACCACCGGCATCTCTTCAACAAGCACGTCATTCCTCTTTTCGAACGCCTTCCTAGCAGCTTCAGCATCCTCCTTCTCCTGCCTCTCTCGCTCTTCGTCCTTGTTTTCCCGCTGCACCGTAGCCTCCTGCCCCAGCTTGTTCCTCTCTATCCTAGCATTCCGGGTTCTGATCTCGTCCAGCGCATCTGCAATCTGCATCTCGGTCTTCGTGTCCAGTGTCTTTGCCTCCAATTCAGCCATTGTGTCTCTCTCCGCCTCTTCCCTCTCTAACCGATCAAGCCTCTCCTCCTCCGTCTCCTCCGCAAGCTTGGCCTCCCGCCATGGCTCGAAATTCCGCTTAGCACCCTTCTCACACGTGTAGTCCATGTTCTTCGGGTCGGTCTTGAAGGTGATTTCCGCGGAGCAGCGCGTGCATTTGATGTAGAAGCGGTAGATGCTGATGTTGAAGTACTTCTCATCCGTGGTCTCTTTTCGCGCGTTGAACTTGCGCCCTTTGTAGACGTACTCACCGCAGGTATCACATCTCATGGAGAAAGGGGCGGCGAGACGGACGGTGGGGAGCTTGGCTTTGTCTTCTGGGCGGCGGCGGGTGCGTGTGAGAGCGGATGGGTCGAAGTCTGGTGGGTAGTATTTGGAGAGAACCTTTCTTTCAGACATGGCTCTAGTGTGGCTTCAAAAGTTGTGATCTTGCTTTCGCTGTTGACTTGATCTGACGGCACCGTGTATGCGGTGGTAGAGTATTCGGAATGCGTTGATGTGAGGTTGATTTGATCGGAGGAACGAGAAGACGAGGGGCATTTGTAAGCTGTTTTATTACAAGCCGTTGGTGACCTACCGCCTGGCCAATAATTCTGCCTCAGCATAGAGCCTGACGTTCGTCACATAGCTAAGATAAACCGTTGACTGCCTTGTACATATTGTATAGTACGTTAAGTGCTATTGACACCTAAGAATCTAAGCTCGCCATGGAGTCCCCCGAGCCGTCATCCAGTCCCGCACCCTTAACGCCCCAAGAAAAGCAGCGCCGTGCGCGAGAACGACGAGCAGCCAAAATCGCAGCTGGCGGAGCGGACAGGCTCAATGCTATAACAAACCTGAGCGGACGCAAACTACCAGCGCCTGAAGGTGGTGAGCTCGAGTGCTCTACAACTATAAAATATCTCTACTAACTCAAGCTTTAGGACCCATCAAGACCACCGCAACTCCCCCACCCTCACAGCCATCTCAGTTCTCAAGACCCTCACAACCACCCCGTGCCTCAGTAGAAGACGACCTCGACACCTCGCACGCCGACAACGCCCTAATCTCCTCCCTCAATGCCTCCCGCTCACAGTCCCGCTCTCCCGTACCCGGCACCAACCCCTTCGCCTTCCCCGGCTTCGACGGCGCAGATGCAGGCGGAGACCCCAACGCCGACCCAATGATGGTCATGATGCAGCAGATGCTCCGGACCATGGGTGGAGACGATGCTGGAACAGGCAAGCCCGGCGGGCCGGGAGGGCCAGAACTCCCACCGCTATTGCAGGCTATGCTCAATGGCCAGCAGCAAGCAAACACGCAGGGAGCGCAGACAAGCTCGGCGTACATATGGAGGATCGTGCATGCGTTGTTTTCGCTGAGTTTGGCGGTGTACATAGCGCTTGGAGCGGCCTTCACCGGTTCAAAGCTGGATCGGGAGGGGCTGGAGTCGTCGAGTCTGAGCAGTGCGTTTGGGCAGAGGTTGTTTTGGATCTTTGCTACGTTCGAGTTGGTGATGCAGTCGAGTCGGTACTTTATTGAGAGGGGGCAGCTGCCGCAGAGTGGGTGGCTGGCGACGATTGCGTCGATACTGCCGGAGCCGTATGCAGGGTACGTGAGGACGGTGGGGAGGTATAGTGTCATATACACGACTGTGATGTCGGATGCCATGGTGATTGTGTTTGTGCTTGGGTGTTGGGCATGGTGGAATGGTCTGGCGGAGGCATGATTGCTGTCTTGTAAAAAGTGCGCAGAACGAATACATGACGCGATGAAGTATGATAATCTTACGCCTCCCTATGCTTGTAGTGTACAACTCTTCATCCGTGCAGCCCGGTATATCTATACATATGCTGCCGTTGCCCTGAAACCAAAAACATCCATCCACTATCCTTCAAACATGGAAGTTCGCTCTAAATCGGCCCCAATCCGACTTCTCCCCTCGCTTGTGCCAGCAGCGCCTCCTCCCTCTTCCTCTTCGCCATGACCTCCAAGCTCCTCTTGCTATCCACCTCTGCTCTCCGTCTCTCCTCATCCAACTGCCTCAACTCATCCGTCTCCTCCGGTGTCGCCTCAACCACTCTTGCCCCTGTCGCCTGCAACACCTCGTTCCATATCTGTTCGTCATTCTTGTGCTTCATGTCTATTGCTATCACGCGGTCGGCGGGGATGTGATTTGAGGGGGCTTTGTCGGTGGAGGTCGATGCTGTCGCCGCAGGCGTAGTGCCGGGCTGTGCGGGAGTAGGGCCGGAGGGTGTCGAAGGATTGGTAGCGATGTGGATTGAGAGGGTGCTGGGGAGGGATGGGTCGTGGAAGCGTTCGACCGTCATAGGGATCCCTGGATTGTGATACTTTAGGCGTGGGAGCATGTGCCGCCAGAATTGCCTGAGGAGGGACAAAGTCAGTGTCGGTTCTGCTCCGAGCGTATACGTTCTCTGGAAGCGTACCTTGGTCCCATGTTTCCATCGTTGAGCTTGTACGCGAAGTTCAGGTGTATCCGCTTAATCTCATTAGGGAGTACTGCGGCGCCGGGCCCTAACCGTATCGCTAGGAGCTTTGAATTCTCAGTCAGCCTTCATTCTCAGTTTTTACATAACCGACACGACTTCCTAGAGTCGTAGGGCAGGGTGATTTACTTTCTGCACTCCAAGTTAGCTCCTATATTCGATCCACCCATTGGACCTGGGTACTCACTGTCCGCAGCCGTCGCATGCGCGTCAACACGTTGACCATCTTTTCCCTTTCGCCCACAACCTGACAGGGCTATGATACAATGTGATAAGAGTGTGGATAGCTGGATCTCCGCTCCTCTTGCGAGCCCGTAAACTTTCTGGACGCGGCGCCCGGCGATGGTCCTTCTCACCGCCTTCGGCCCTGTCTGGAGCTACTGTAATCTAAGATATGACTAAGAATCACATACAACGGTATTTGAACGCTGTCATATCAAGCTGCATCCGAGGCGTGCAACGACTTGTATGCCTTCTCAAATTCAAGTTCATTTTGGTTTAGGCATATTCTCCTGAGGTTGGTAGCGCGCGAAGCTTGAGGTATCGCTTGACCTAGGCCCATTGGGGGAGAGATCTATGTCCTGAAGAAAGAGCAAGGGAAAGATACCACGGCTCCAGGACGCTACCAGTGCTTGACGAGAGGGCTGTAAAAAGACTCCAGCCCTCAGATGCCTCTTAACATGCCACGATGGTACCACCAGTTCCTCCGGCTGTGTTTGGCCAAAACCCCAAGTTCAATGCTCTCGTCAAAAACCTGACCACAAACAAATTGAATGCAGATGGCAGCACAAATGACATCAAGGCAGAGAAAGTTCAAAAAGCATTCCCAGCTGAAATAAACGCTGCAAAGCTGCAGCAAGTAAGAGTTGAGCTCTTAAAAAGCGGTCTTCGGAACGCTCTACTGCAGGAAGGGGACTCATCCCCTGACTTGCCCGAGGTCGTCCACCTCGTCTCTGCGCTTTTAGACGCTACGGACAGTAACACATCACACGAACTGAAAGAACTCTTAGCCGACGACCTAGACTTCTTCATCGAAAGTCTCCCATCCATCAGCCCCTCACTCTCAACCTACTACACCACCCTCCTCACCCACCTCTCGCAGCTCCTCCCCCAACCCCCCAACTCAGACCTCCCCCTCTCCACCCTCATCCAGCAAACCAAAGCCACCATCCTCCACTCCCACCACACCTTAGAAGAAACTCGCATCTCCATCGCAAACCTCACCACAGAAATCCTCGCCCAGCACACCACAATTACGGAGCAGATCATCCGCATCCTAGAGCAAACCACACACGGCAGCATCGCCCGCGCCACGAAAGCCCAAACAGAGCATCTCAGCGCCGTTGCGGAAGGATTGGAGAAGAGGATTAGACTTGCTGCGTTGGGTCAGCAGCCGACAGAGGCGATGCAGGAGGCGCTTGGGGGGTATGGGGCGTATTTGAAGGAGGAGAAGGGGAGGGTGGAGAGGAGGGGGAGGGCGCTGGAGGGGGAGTTGAGGAGGTATGAGGATCTGGGGGGTGGGTTTGGGGCGGTTGTGGAGAGGATGGTTGAGGTGAAGGGGGAGATTGAGAGGGTTAGGGGGGATATTGAGCGGTTGATGAAGGAGGGGTGATTGCGCTGAGGGCTGCAATACGGCTCTCACATGTCATTGCAGAATTCAAATCTGTGCATGTCACTTGTTCTGGCCCTCTGAGGGTCATTGTAGCTGGTGAGGCACGGCGTCCGCAAGGTGTTGGTGTTCTACCGGGCACGGCTGCAATAATCCTGGTGGATTTGAAGATACACGTACGGCAGACTTAAGGAGCGCCCGCGGCCAGGGCGATTGATCACACAGCAAGAACCATCAGAATATTGGGCATGAGTACCTTATGAACGGTCGCCACAACTCAGCTCAGCCCCCACATCGACCCTTACCAAAAGCGTTCCACGACGTCTCTCTCCGGGTCGAAGATCGGTGATCAAGCGATCGAAATTAGCCCCAAGCCCAGAGCTGAGGTCTTGTGGCCACAGTCAGGATGTGTTTGTAACAGAGAACTGGAACGCCGGAACGGCGGTGCCAGCTCCATTGAGATTCGGGGGTAACTCTTCTTGGTCTATGGCTGGGGAATGTATTCAGTTCAGCGACGGCTTGTGTCACGGGCATGAGACTGCAGTCCTTGCTCAGTGACGAGGCTACACAGATGGTGTCAGTGTTATGGAAGATGGAGATTGTACAATCGTGAATGTTAACGCCATGGTCAGGAGGAGCGCTCGCAGCATAAACTGATGATCAAGTGAGCACTGAAGAGCTGCTTAGGCGTTGGCCTGGCCGTCAGAGAATATAAGGCTATTCTGTGGCTTCAGTATGATTGTGGACGGTGAACAAGGCTTGTAACATGGTCTGTCTTAGGGCAACAGATTACTTCGTTAACTACAATTACATAGAATATCCCGCTTTAAGAATAACGCAGCGAACGACCTCTAGTAGGTATCTACCAACCCCCAATGCATATCTAGTGTACATTCAGATGCAACCTGAAAACCACAAAGCGTTTACACCATCAATCCGTTTCCATTCCTGACCCTAGCCGCCTCCTCCCTTTCCCTCTCAGGCACATCCCCAAAGCCTAATCCACCCCTTCTCCTCCTGCCCTTCCGATCTCCGTACGTCTCATCAAACTTCCTAATCGCTCCCAAGCTCGACATGTCCTCACTGATACTTGCGCTAATCTCCTCCATCGCTTTGTCAAAGTGATGACTCTTGAGCACTCGGCGAGACGGGAGGCTACGGCGGAGGAGTGTAAGAAGTTGTGTACGAGAGGGAGAATCAGAAAGAAGGTAGGGGAGGAGGGACGAGCAGTCTTCGGTGGATAGAGGCTTCTCAGGGGCGAAGTCAGGGATGCTATTGAGTACTGAGGCCAGTGATTCAGGAGTCGTGTTGTCGGTTTTTACGCGTTCCATGATTTCTTGCTGGTGTCCGAGGAGATAGTCCGCTTGTCGGGAGATCTGGTCAGATTCCTCCCGTACACAGGCAAGTGCAGCGGCGACGCAAAGGTTCTTGATATCAGAGCCAGAGTAAAGGGGTGTTTGGGCGGCTAGCTGTGACGTTGAGACGGAGTCGTCCAGTAACTCGTCTTTCAGGTGGATGCGGAAAATGGCTTCTCTGTCCCTTTCCACTGGGAGATCGACGAGCAATTTCCGGGGCAGTCGTCGAAGAACTGCGTCGTCAAGGTCGAACGGTCGGTTGGTGGCAACCATGATGAACACGCCGAGATCGTTGAGACCATCCCATTCCCGGAGGAACTGGTTGATGATCTCGCGGTGCGTTGTCCTATTCATGCTTCCGCCTCGTGAGGAGAAGATCGCATCCGCTTCGTCGATGAACACGACGCAGGGAGACAGCTTCCTTGCTAATGTAAATATGGCCTTGACATTCTTCTCTCCTTCGCCAACATACATATCGTACACCTCTGAGCCGCTGACTTCCAGAACGGTAGCCCCGGACTCTTTGGCTACAGCTTTGGCCAACATGGTTTTGCCTGTCCCTGGTGGTCCGTAGAGTAGAAGACCGGGTATCTTGTCGGTCGCTAGGACTCCGTACGTAAATGCATCTGGTCGCATAAGAGAAAGTGAGGTTAGTGACTTGAGTGCCGTGATCGTTGTATCCGGTGCATGTACGTCGCTAAAAGTTACGCGTATGTTGGTCGGGTCCACGACACCGTTCGTAAGCTTCTTCTCATGTCGACTGAGTGATTTGAGCGCCTGTACTTTTGGATTCGGTACTGGTCCCTTCCCGGAGCTCTTCGCTTCTTTGACTGCCTTAGCTGTCTTGTTCCTGCGTTCGCGCTCATGCTCTGCCCACGTTTCTTTGTACTCGTCACTCTTGCGAATCAAGGCCATGGCCAGTTGAAGGTGTGCGTCGTCAACTTTCTCTGTTGTCTCCGTAAGACTTTGTATGCCAATCGCTGCTAGCGCAACGCGATGGACTTCATCAAATGATTTGATCCTTTCTCGAAGCCACGGCTGGTTGGAAGTCGTTGTCTGCGTATCAGCAGGGGCTTGACGCCCGCCCTCAATCCTACTGCTGTCAAGCCGACGAACCATGTCTCGTAGATGTCTAACATTGATCCGTTCGTTTCGCACAGATCCTTCATCAGGTTTGGGCGCATCTGCCAGTCTCGAACTCGTGTCCATATCTCCTTTCGCAAGGAATGGTGTTATGATAGTCCTGAAGTTCGACTCTTTCCGGTCGCCTTGTACATTTTGAACGGCTGTATTGGTGTATTGTATGGGAGCAAAATCGACCGATGAGGTTACGCCTATCAGCATAATCTTTTCGCCTGCTTCTTTTCGTCTTCTCAGTACGATATCTGTGAGGAGCTGGACAATCTTGGACCCTTCTCTTGATATGTACATTTCTTCAAAGTCTCGAATGAGGACTATCTTTGCCGACGCATCAGTTTGCAGCGGTGAGTTAACGTCAGATTGTCGCGATATTGATCCCAGAGACCACCTATATTTAGAATCTTTCTGAAATTGTTCATCGCTTAAGTGGTCCACTGTGTGATTTCTTGTCCGAGATTCACCGCCTTGCTCAGGGCTATCCTGCGCGGTATCCTGTCTATCCACTGTTGTTTCGGCTTGCTCGCTATCTGGTTGCTTCTTGAATTCATTTGTATCGATCAACGTCTCCAGGAATGCCTTGAGTTTGAGGTCCTCCCAAGACTGGGCACCCATACCAGCACCTTTTCCGGAGGCATCAATGACAGCAAAGGGACTTGATCCTCTACCCATTAGAGCCTTGGATATGGCCTCGAAGGGACTGCTACCACTGCTGATAGGAATGGCATTGACTTTGATATTGAGCCCTCGTTTGTTGGGGGATTTGCCAAAACTAGACATGCCCTCGAAATCATCGGCGTCTTCCTCTTCCCCTTCAAAAGCATCATCCTCGTCTTGCTCCTTCTCCTGCGGCTTGGTGTTGGGATATATGTCATAAGCGAGGTTGCGTATCGCACCTGACGAGTATTCGCTGCCTTCTCCGAGGTATTCGCCAGCCATTTCTGCTATATCCTGAGCATCGATTGTCACTACATCCGCACCAATACCTTGTGCAACCCTGTGAACCACCCGCTCTAGGTCTTCTATCCTCCCATCCTGAGGACAATGAAGTACTACGTTTGACTTGGCATTGGGGAAAGTGGTCGGCGCATCGGGACGTGCTATTAAAAGGCTCGCAGCTATGGAGGTCCAAATCTCAAACTCTAGCAAGGGATTCAGCATCCCACCAGCTCCCAGTTGCGCCTCGCCGCCGTGTGATTTCGGTGTGGACTCGGGTGTTGTAGACGGAAC
Source organism: Floridaphiala radiotolerans (assembly GCA_022813185.1). Classification (NCBI taxonomy): domain Eukaryota; kingdom Fungi; phylum Ascomycota; class Dothideomycetes; genus Floridaphiala; species Floridaphiala radiotolerans. The sequence continues at coordinate 101,778 of JAKLMZ010000049.1, read as the reverse complement.
GCTGAACAACTCGCTTAGCTGCTTCTTTAGAGACTCCCTCAGCTCATGGCCCTCGAACCGGGTCGACTTGGTACGACTGTCCAGCAGCGATGCCGTAGCGTCGAGCGAGGCTTTCAACGGAGACAATGCCCCTGCTGCGTCTGATGCCCTTCCGTCCCCGGGACTCTGTTCAGGCTGCTGAGATCCTGCCGCTGTTCCGTTTGCCGCATCCAAGAGGTTCGCGACATACATAATCAATGGCTCTTCCACCGCGCCGCGCTCTGACTGCGTTCTTGCGAGTGCGACATTGGACTCCAAAAACCAATCCGGCACCGTGATGGGTGGTATCTCCTTGGGCTTCCTATGTCTCATCGACCGTCTCGAAGCTGATCCATAACCCCGGGGCTTATCCCGTACATTCTCCTGGACCCCCTCCGTCACCTCCTGCGGTATAGCAGCCTGCTCCGGCGTGCGCCCACGACCCTCCTCTCTTGCATCTTGCCCGCTATCGAGTCGCCAGTTCGGATCTGTTGAGCCAGGTAGAGGGTTAGAGTCGTCGTATACACTTGCGGTGCGGTGAAAAGCGCGGAGGTTTTGCGGAGGATAGCGGCGTCCGGCGATGAGTTTGGCGGGCAATCTGCAAGTTGTTCGCGCAACCCGCCGGGTTATAACATGCATTCAGATGCGCTGAGAGCTGAATGGCTCTGCCGGCTAAGTCGAGGCGTGAAGAAGAAGTTGCGGCGTGGTGTGGTGTGTTGCGGCATCTCAGGGTCTAGAAACGAAATATTTGGGGATGGCAACCATGCGCCGGAATATCGATTTTCCTGCCGTGCATTGCTCTCAGTAGGTAGCCCACGGTAGCCGCAACAATCTCACATCTGCTCTTTGGATTCCTTTCAGTCTTTCAGAACCACGTCAATATAGATAGAACGTCGAGCTAGGGATCTATAGGAAGGAGGAAGTGCTGGGTTGCATACACTTAGGGACTCATGGGTTGACGGGTGGTGAGCGCTACTCTATGCGATCCAGAGCATGTTCAGAGATATAGACACATAACTTTTAGTTTGTTGTCCACAGTGTAGAACAGTATAGAAGACATTATCAGCAAATCTATTGCTGCTTATTATACTCCTAGTTGGAGACAGTCCCTAATTTGTCTTTGATATTGCTACGGTACATGACTCCTACCGGGTCATCCGTCGAAGACAACTTTTGCCCTGCTACATTTTTCAAAATCCTATGTACTAGCTCCTGTGGAAGCAGAATCCACCGTGGTGCTGAGGACTGGCTAGCGATTTCATTAATTGTCCTAAGAGCCTGCGCATCTGAACTCGATGCCAAGCTAGTCGAATTGTGCATTCGTCAGCTAAGATCGGGTAGATGGCGCGAAAACCATGTTTTTACAGCGGACAGGCGGGTGCATCAGACTCGAATGCTTTCCGTCGCTTTGAACCAGAAACTTTTTCGAAGCCATCCTTGCTCTACGGATGGACCAATGCAAGGCGTAGCTGCTGTGTTTAAGCCATCCATCGTCATTTAGGTACGGCGGCACAAGTGCACAAGACTTCGACTGGGTAGATACCTTGTCGCTCTGGAACGGTCAACGGCTTAGATGATATGAACAATGCAGAGGTATATGTAATTTTGTTTATCTTAGACAAACGAGCCTGATCGCGGGCTTACGTGACTGAAGGATAACAACCCATGCTAAGGATGTTGTAGCAAACATCTTGCGAGTACAAATACACATAGCGACCAGAATAGCATATGATTGAGATTAGGAGAGCAACTGCGGATGGATTGATCATAGACGCGAAGTCCAAATCAAAACGAGCTCTTTCAGGATTGTCCGCCCATCAGTCAATGATGGTCCTGCTCCGCTACGCGCTTGAACAGATCTGAGCGAATTCGAACGAATAAATGAGTATCGATATGCAAGTCGGGGTCAGAAAACCCTAAATATTGAGACGCATCAATTAGAAAAGTAGTAGGCAACAGAATCTTCAGGAAAACGAATGACAAGCGATGTTCTTATAACGATTGACAGCAGCCTCCCTTTCAAAACGCCGCAGCCCAGTCTAAGCAGAAGGTACTGATGAACGAACGATTAGAAGATACAATTGAACGGAAACCTTGTAACATCCGGCGTGAAACCAAGGCTCTCGCCTAGGGGTTGGAAACGCCATGTGTCAGCGTATTACAACTGCTTGTAGGCACCACCCAAAGGCTCCTGCCAGTGAAAAAAAATGTAGAAGATATGAAACGTATTATAGGAAATGTTAGTTGCGTAAAAGGTCTTCCAGGGTCGGATGTAGCTTGTCTGCTTAGGTCGTTTTGCTGAAAGGGTTCTCGTCACCATTCGTCTCAATCTGCAGTCTCTCTACGAATACATACTCTTCAGCATCCCGGTACCCAGGCGTTGGTGGCAGTGCTCCGGGCATGTTCTTCATAACCTGTTGGACTGCGTCTTCGTCTGAAGTAACAGGCCTCGACCCGGAGCGTACGAATTGAGTTTTGGACAAGGGGCTGCGGGACGGAGGCCCAACGATGTTGGGATCGGATCCGTCTGTGATTGAGTCCTGCGTGAAGGGCTCTTTCATTGGAGTTCTGCGCTGGCTGTTGCTTGGCGACAGGTTTGGTGATTGCGATGCGGATCTCGCGTGCCGTAGCCGCTTCTCCGTTTCCTTGATCTTGGCATCGAGTTCTTTGAGCTGGTCATGCTGGTTTGATACTGTCTTCTTCCTTTGAGGCATTTGTTAGTAGCTCATCTACGATTCAATCGTTTCACTGCGTACTTCTGCTCTACGTTGCTACTAAGATTGGCTAAGCCATCGTTGAGGTTGAACAGCTGGTCCAGGGCGACTGCAAAGTTTTGAGCCACGATGCTGGAGAGTAATCAGTTGCTGCTCCGACATGAGACTCGCTAGACATACGATTGAGGTCTCCCACTGGGGATCCATTCTCTGTCCAGTTGCTGATCGTTTATATCGTGCTGAGACATAGTGTTTCTTGAGAAGCGGTGCTGTGGGCGTAGGTATAATAGGCTTGAGATCAGGATAAGTGAACAAATGCTTTTATAACAAGCACAAAACCTCTAGGCAGCATCAGTCGCTGCACAAGTCAAGGTAAACATGAGGTTGTAGGGGCTGTGTTGACTGATATCCGAGGTCACCGAGACCCATTCGGGCATAAAGGAGGTCAGGAGGTTGCCTGCCTGTGCCTCGCCAAATGATCAGCAGCTTGTGACTGATAGGGCTGATTGCGACGAAAACATCGGGCAACGGAGCAGCTCAAGTGCAGACAGAGCCTAGAAGGGTGTGATGATAGCACTGTGCACCCAGAGCAACAACAAGATTGACGTTATTGGTTGGTTGGGGCGTCCGCTTCCAGAGGTTGATGTTCCCCAGATCTCACTTTCACGTGATTGCAGAGCTTCGCAGCTCCCGCGACCGAAGTCGCCAAAAGTTGAGGATGCAAAACACACAAAAACTTCACTTCACCAGCGTCCCAAAGGGCTGCATGAACGATGACGATCTCAGCTTAAACCATCCATTTTCATCAAACGTTTTGATAGCGCTTTATCCTTGATATGATGACCGATAGCACCTCATTCTGGCGCCATTACTTTCCATCGCAAACGGCTATCATCCCAAGCACGACTTCAAGAGACGTGCCTCACTTGGGATGAGTGCCTTGAGCTCCTACACACCACTCGAATCATTACTACTCTTCCAATCGCTTAGGGTACATGGACTCGAACCTTTGACATTCAGCAAGATCTCCGAGTCTCTCAAGAACAACCCGTTGATTCGCGATGATAAGGGCTACGACGACGGACGACTGAGCCCGGACTCGTTGCGCGAACTGTACCTAGCGCTTCTTAAGGAAGAAGTGAGGAACGACCTACAGAATGCGACGACGCAGGAGAACGAGTATGCCAATGGCGACACGCCCGTGACCGGGCAGAAACGCAAAGTTCCAAGCCCCAAACTTCCGACTGTCCAAGAGGCTGCCAAACACGCGCACCTTCTTCCAAAACTTGTTGACCGACTATACATCCGGTATCGAGAGCAAACGATCCGGGAGATTCGAGAGGAGGAGCGGAGGTACGATGCTTTGAACCGGGAGGTCGAAGAGATCGAGCAAGGCAAATGGGACGACAGGATACAACGGAGGGACACAGCACCTGCAGGGACTGCGGACGGCCAGCATAAGATCTCCCCTCCTACGCAGATAACAACTCTGCCAACCCCAGTTCGTGCAGTGGGAGGGCCCGACGTCGATGGGCCAGAGCTAAGGCGGCCGCCAACGCAACCTCCGAAGCCAGTGGAACCACGCGCCCCGTTGGATACAGTTCCATACGGATCACCGAACACGGAGGCTTTCAACAGCGTGCCGCGGACCACTGTTCCCGGGATCCAAGAACTGGTCTCTCACCGGAGGTCGACATCAGCGCACGAAGCCCAGAATGGCCTTCCGCATGGTTTACCATCTCCAACCATTCCTCGGCCCTCTTCTTCGCATCAGTTGTTGCAAGCTCACAGACTGCCACCGCCTCAACCCTCAGGACCAGGATACAGGTTGAACTCTCCTTCTGCACATCAGTCACCGTATGCGCCAGCGCATTCCCCAGTATTGCCTCCGCCGTCTGCGGGAGCCCAATACGAAGTTCCCAATGCGCATAGGGGATCACCCATTCTCCCACCGCCCCCGGGGATGCAACTTCCTCCACCCAATGGCATTCCTCCGCCTCAGATTCCTCCTCCATTGCGAGACGTAACGCCTTACAGGGGCTCACCGCAAGCATACGGACCGCCTGCTGGGCACCACTCCCCGGGACCACCTCCGGGTCAGTATCTCCCTCCGCCGAACGGTCGGCCACCACCGCACTTCCCACAGCCATCTCATCTACCTCAACAGCAACCGCCGCCTCCACCAACCCAAAGAGGTCCGTATTCACCGTACCAAAGCCGGCCTCCAGTTTATCAACCCCCTCAACAGCCGCCCCCACCTCAGCAATACTATCCTCCCCATCAAGGTGGCTACATGTTACCACCTTTTCAGGTTACCCCCCAAGATCCAAGCCGAACATATCCACAAACAGGGCCACAGCATTCACCCGCGACCCCGTCACGTGCATCGATCCCTCCAAGTGCATCTCTTGCGCAAAGACTTCCTCCCATCCCAGCCGATCGTCCCCCTCTGTCTTCATTACCCCAGACCCCAGTCCCGCATCCTCAACTGTCAGCTGTCGCTAGAGCTAGCTTTGATGGAAGGGTTCAAAGGCAGAGCTCTGCAAGCACGCCCGGCAGCATTACGAGGTGGAAGCCCGTTGATCCAGCTATCGCCAAGGTTGCGAGATCCCCTGAGCGACCAAGAGCTGGGAGCCTCAGTCCGATTCTCGCAAGGGCACCGACTCCACCTAGACGGCAGCCAGCCACAGAACCAAGAGTTAAGAGCCGACCGTTACAGGCGCTGCAAGGGCCGCATAGTCAGAAGCCTCCAGCGGGTGCGCCGACGATTGTGACACCCACTGTTCCACGAGGTCGTGGCAGACCTCGCAAAACTACTGAGACGGACGGAGCGGTTGCTTTGACCGTGGAGGGAGCGACAAAGCGACGTACCCGAAGCCGGTCCATCATCTCACCCTCTCCAGCCACAGTATTGAACGTAGATCAGCCGCCAGCGAGAGACGTTAAAGCGGAACCGAGGACACCAGCGGATGCCTTTGAAGAACCATCTATCGGTCCTGAGGCGGCATCGGATGCTGGGGTAGTGACGCGACGACGTGCAAACACGCTGCAGTCTAGTCAACCACTCAAACGGAAACGTAGCATTCGTGAGGGCTCAGAAGTGGAGGAGCCTCCAGAGATGCTGCCCGTAACACCATCGGCGAATTCCAACATGATATTGTGTACCCGCAACTTTGCACGCATCTCTGCACCGCTGATGAACGATATCCAATCCCACAAGTACGCCTCCTTCTTCAGCAACCCAGTCAAGAACAAAGACGCTCAGGGCTACCACGACATCATCCGCCGCCCGCAAGATCTCAAATCCATCCGTGCTGCCATTGCCGCGGGAAGCAGAGCCGTACAAGCAGCAGCCGCGGAGACACCGCTCGATAGTCCCTCGGCATCCGGCACATCTGCACTTGGAGGTGCCATCCTCTTGCCCAAGAGTGCGGATCTCATGCCACCCAAAGGCATCGTCAACTCTGCCCAACTGGAACGTGAACTCATGCGCATGTTCGCCAATGCCATCATGTTCAACGCCGGCGACACCGGATTCGTACAAGATACCCGGAGCATGTATGAAGACGTGCAAAGGAGTGTGGACAATTGGCGCGGTGCGGAAAGGGCTACTTTGAGTAAGCTTAGCATCTCCATGGCTACTTTAAGTCGGACGGGGACGCTGGGCAGTCAGGTGGATGAGACTCCGAGCCGGGAGGTGGAAAGGGAAGGGGATGGAGAGGAGACGCCTGGGGGTGGAGAAGAGCAGGGACCGAAGAAGCGACGGATAGCGTAGAGTGCTAGACAATATCTAAGTGGTCTTGGGGGGGTTGAAGGTGTGGAGTAGTGTAGAGTAAGATGAGAAATTCAAGTTATGATCGCATATACTGGATGGCTCTAGTCTGGTGATTGTGATATGTATATATGGCAATGACAGTCCTTCATCAGGCCATAACCTTAAGCCTCAGGTTTCAATCCAAGACCCGCCTTTGTCAGATCCTAATTTTAAGGTTCTCACCACATCAACATGCCTTCGACCACTCATTCCAACTAAATACTCTTGACCTTTATTTTTAGAGGAATACCACTGTAGACCGCAATGCTGCACTTAGTCCTCAGCACTTATCGATGCAGCACTTCGATATGAAGCGAACACGACCACATGAAAGGCGGCTCGGGAAGTCCATGCTAGATCCGTCAATGACGTCCGATATCAGGCAAAGGGTCTTCCTCCATGTCTGCGTCATTGGCCAGCTGCCACACCTCGGTATGTGAATGCCGTAGGACGATATCAAACTAGTGACTGTTAGATACGCGGTAAGGGCATAGATCTCGTTTGTATGTTGTGATATACATTCCTTCAGGCGGGTTATAGACTTCTTTTTTCCCCTATTCCAATAGATCTTCTTTATCTCACGGCACTATGGCGTGGCCAAATCCATTCAGACGGCGGACACCGAATACCAGAACGTGAGTACTCGTTTTTCGCCTCCTTATGCTTCATTGCTGTACAAGGGATTATAGGCTAACGGATCGCATAGATGCTGGGGCTACACTTTCGAGCTGGGACCGGACCATATGACCCTGGAGCAGATGGAACCGTTAAAACACTCATACGACGTCCTCGGTGAACAGTGTCTGGACCGCCTGAACGAAATATCACCGCCGCCCCGGAACGCCTTGCCCCGGAATAGTGGCGCATACTCGGAGAAGCCCCTGGAGAAAGGCGCAGAGAGCGCGTCGTCAGAGCCACAGCAAAGGCGCGATCTCTACGAGTTGTTGAAAGAGAACGCGGACAAGGATGAGAAGCTGGGGGAGTTGTGGAAGGAGGTGACTACGGTGCCGGAATGGGTGGATTGGGAGCAGATACAGCGGGGGCAAGACGTGTTCTACCGATACGGAGGCGCAGCATTCACGGGTCTTGCGTACCAAAGTCTACTCGGCGGCATGGGTGCAGCAAGGGTTGTAGAGACACTAGCAAGAACAGGCGGGTTCAGCACTAAGGTTGCAAGACGGCGACTGTTCGAAACGACACAGCACATCCTGCAATGCACGAGGAGTTTGGAAAGCATACAGCCTGGCGGTGAAGGGTTCCAATCAAGTATACGGGTCAGACTTCTTCACGCCGCCGTGCGGCAACGGATCATGAAGCTCGCGGAGACACGGCCGGACTACTACTCGGTTGAGAAATGGGGTATACCGATCAACGATATGGACTCCATAGCGACCATAGGTACATTCTCCGCCACACTGATATGGCTCAGCTTCCCTCGCCAGGGGCTGTACCTTCGGGATCAGGAGATCACAGACTACATCGCGCTCTGGAGATATATCGCCCACTTAGTTGGGTGCCCAACAGACCCATTCGTAACGCCGGCCAAGGCCAAAGCTACCATGGAAACCCTGCTGATGTATGAGATTCACCCTACGGAGACGAGCAAAATCCTGGCGAACAACATCATCAAGAGTCTACAAGGCCAGCCACCCGGCTATGCTTCTGAAGACATGCTTGTTGCCTCTGCCCGTTGGTTGAACGGCAATGAGCTGGCCGACTCCTTGGGTCTCTCCAAGCCATCCTTCTACTACTGGGGTCTTATCATCGGTCAATGCGCATTCTTCATGGCCATGTGCTACTTCTACCGCACCTTTCCCTCGCTGGACAAGGGAAAGAATGATGCACTGAGGAAGCTGTTCTACGCGCTCATTGTAGACAGCAAGTACGGACTGCAGGGGAAGGAGACAAAGTTCGACTTCAAGTATGTGCCGGAGTATGAGACCATCACCGAGCTTGGGGAGTCTACTGAAGAGGATAGAGGGAACAACTACGTAGAGAGAAGAAATCTCAAGTGGCTTTGTATAGGCATGGGCGCCTCTTTTGTTATCCTTGGTGGTCTTGGATACACTACTTATAAGATGGTGAGTTTGACCTTCCTGGTAGGAAGAGGAGTATGGAACATGGCGGCTTCTCAACTATCATGAGCGACCTCCTGGTGGCCTATGCATTGTCTTCTCTCCTAGCCGCGGAAGAGGGACCGTGGCATTTTCATTTCTCGTATATACTATTTATACAATGATACCAATATTCTATTCGAGCGATCCGATCCACCATGAACCCGCTTATCCGCATCTCATCACACGCATGAACTGCAAAGTTCTCTCGCTTTGGACGGGTCTCGACAGCAGCTGTACGTGACAATGTACTCCATCCTCTCCCCCGACCTATCACGGGACTTACCAGGAACGCACCTCGATATTGGATGCTGTGCGACAAACGCGCAGTCTGGGTATATCCAACCATTAAGAAAGCAGGTAGGTGTCCTTTCGAAAAGGTTTTCGCGTCTTGTTTTCCTTTCTCAGCCAGTTGCAGAGCAGATCCATGACCAAATTTGAGGGTCTCAAGCGAGCTTTTTGTGCTGTGCGTGCAAAGCCCTGTCCTGCATGATCTGCTCGTGTTTAGGCTGAGATGGTCCGCAGACGTGACCGCGCCAATATCAGCGTTGGGCAGTCGTCAGTGCCATACGATATAGCGGCACAGCTTCGTGTTGCTGCCGCCGGATCTGGTGAGGTTTTAGGGCTTACCCGGTTCCGCCAAGGGAGATGCAGAACCCTGGAATTGGGACAATGCTCTGGTTATTCCCCGCATTTTGAGCATTTGAGGATCTGAAGACGATGTCGACCAAGGCAGGATTGGGTAAGGCTTTGGAAAGATTCTGAGATGCTCATCCCATCACACGACTCATGCGCGATGCCGTCCAGAATCCTCGCTTAAGAGCGGGCTAGAACCACGACAAGAACAAGTTGCCCTGATGTTTTGGCGTGATCGACATTACTTCAGCTGCTCGACCCTTTGAGTTTCGAAACCTTGCAAAGGAGCTCTCCTGATGTCCGGTACTTTGTAACCTCTGCTCCTGCGCCCATCTCAACGTCCACCGTGTGACGAGCTGCACTACCTGCCTTCATACAACTCCAATGCCTGGCTGGATCCAAGGTCGAACGACGACTGCGAGAGGCGGCTCGCTGCTGCGGTCAGACAGCGTCCCGCTCCGGGTCGCACAGTGAACGACGCAAAAGGGCAATTATCACTTGCGAACTGGTATACCGAGTTCCTCAAGGACCTCCTCAATCACAGGATTCAGCAATTGGAAAGCTTGATTCTACAGCCCAAGCTTTTTAGAGCACGCCTCTGACCGGACACATCCGCAATCACTCACCCCCGTACCTCAGCAGCACCCAGGAGGTTTCCAACAAAGACACAACCAGCACCACCATCAGCCCTACCTACACCGCTCTCACCTCACCTCCAGCTACACATTCTCTACGACCCACAATGGCACCCCAATCATCCTCCACCGCCTCAACAATCCACTCCCACACCCACCGCACCTCCGCCCACTCCTCCAAATCCAAACCCTCCTCCTCCCGCTCCTCCTCCTCCACCGCAACCCCTCTAACCCCCCAACTCCCCCCCACCCCAACCTCCGCAACCAGCAGCACCACCAGCGCCCCGCCAATCCCCATCGCGAGCAGCAACCGCTCCAGCCGCGGGTACTCGCACTCCCGGGACGCGAGCAGTCGAAGGGAGAAGGCGAAGAGCGCGCAGGGGTATCAGTATCCGCCCAGGAGGGATAGCAATCAAGCACTGGGTTTGGGGGTGGCTAGTCCTGGCGGTGCTGCTGGTGTGGGTGTGGGTGCCGGGGGTGGGCAGGCAGGGAGACAGGTGCCTAACGTTGTGGGTGCGAGGGCGGAGACGCAACGGCCGGGGATGAAGAGTCGGACGCTGAGCGCGCCGTTGGTGACGACCCGCGGCAATAGCGGAAACCCCTCGGCAGGCGCACAAGGCGTGGGCGCCGCGGGGAGCAAAACTCCAGCGGGGGGGAGCAGCGCGGAGATGAGCGAGGAGGTGTACGGCAGCTCGTTTGGGAGCCTGTACAGCAACGCGCAGGATGACATCGCGCAGGATCCGTTTTTCAAGCAGTTTGACCCGGCGAATCGGGATTTGATACCGGAGCCGTTGAGCCCGAGAAGTCCGAGGACGGTGGTTCAGGGGGGGTTGGGTTCGGCGGTGACCGCGCAGGCGGGGGAGCAGGGGAGTGATAGGGGGAGTGGGCAGTTTTCGGCGGGGACGAAGACGCCGACTTATGTGAGTGTTCTTGTTTAGTGGTTCTCTGGTATCAATGGTGGTGGTGGGGGCTCAAGATGAGATGGGATGGTTTGGTTGGATCAAAGGGGTCTCTCGTGACTAGCTCCGTTGCACAGAATCGCTAACGGCTGCAGCAACCTCAAGCCGGTGCGACCATGCAGGAGATCAACATTGGCGTTCTCGGCGCCATCGGAGCGGGCAAGTCGACCTTCATCCAAAAGGCCTTTGACGTCAAGAGCCATGTGTCGACCGCCAGCATCTCGCGCAAGATGTCCATTGACGGCGTTATTTACCTGGTGCAGCTGATCGAGATCCCCTTCGAGGAGGTCAGCATCAATGAGGACGAGCAGATCGAGTGGCCTGATGTCGTCGGCAGGGTCACGTTGCCGCAGATTGACGGCACGTTTATGCTGTACGATGTCATGAACAAGGAGAGTCTGGACGAGGTGCCGGAGATTCTAAGTCAGTACTTTTTGCAACAGCCGTTTTGGTACCCTTTCTTGTCTTACACACAACCCCCCACGCCCCTGTTGTTGCATACCCCCCTCGAGAAGCGCGTGCATTCGTGTCACGGAAGATTGCCGTTTTGGGTAGTGGGCTGACCTGCAGTGTGCGATAGATGGAGTGATCAATACCGTCCCGAGCGTGCTTGTTGCGTGCAAGTGCGATAACCATCCCGCGTTAAGGCAGGTGGAGGTGGCCGTTATTGAAGCGAAGGCGAAAGCCCACTTCCCGGGTGTGCCTATGTTACAGAGCTTGCTTGACAGCCCGGCTAGTCAGCAGAACTGCCTGTCGGTGTTACTGAGGGGGATTGTGTCTAAGAAGAATGGTAAGTGGACCGGTGGTACACATTTTGCGGGTGTACATGTCCTCATTTGCTTGCTGTTTTACTGCCAATCGTGGTCAAGTCATGTTGTCCTATTTGCACAACAATCGTTTGCTTCCTCACCACAAGCTTAAGATGGGACATTTCCGAAGTAGTTCGATTGTTGACTTTTTCTACCCTTACACAGCACAAGCACGGTCTTCCTCTTCGAGTCGACAACGGTCAAGCTCGTCAGCCGTACGGCATGCATCTCCAAAACCCTCTACCATACAGAAGCATGGCCGGTCCGGATCCGAGTTTTCCGGTTCGATGCTAAAAGCGCAGATAGAAGGCGCATACGAGAAGAAGCTCTACAGCCCTGCCAACGAAGAGCCTATACCAGTCAGTGAGTCGTATGAGGCGCATCAAACCTTTCTCAACCTCGAATCACAGAGCTCAACCGACGAGACCGAGACGAGCGAGGACGAATCTTCAGACGACGGTGAGCGGGATGAAGCTGCGGAGGACTCCAAGTCGGAAACGCCATCCAACGAAAAGGGGTACACGTTTGATCACCTCATCGATCGTTTACTGGCACAGCCCCTGTCGAAAGCGGACAACAAGTTCGCAGATACGTTCCTCATCTTCTTTCGAAAGTTTGCGGCTCCTGGCCAGCTGTTCCAATCCATCAAGCGGCGGTTCGATACAGTCGACAAAGACCCTACACCGCATATGCTCAAGATAGCAACGCAGCAACGGTATATTGGGATCTTGCAAAAGTGGCTGAGCTTGTATCCGGGCGATTTCGCCTGCCCCGAGACGAAGAAGAGCATACAGCTTTTCATTGCAAGGTTAAGCGCGGACAGGATATTTGCAGTGGCTGCTAAGGAGATGGCCCACGATGTTGAGCTCGTCGTGGAGGACGATGATACCTACTGGGCGTGCAACGACCGCACCCGCGACCGAGCCAAGACAATGGACACCGTCCAAACATCATCCACCAGCAGCACGCTAGCCGACATAGACCTCACGGAGTCCATCTCCGGCCTAACCCTAACCAACAGCACTGACCTCACTGCCGACTCCCGCTCCCACTCCTTCCTCTCCCAAACCGACGCCTTCGCAAAAGCAGCCTCCTACCTCGTGCCCGTCCCGCGTCTCCCTATCAGCAAAATCGAATGGCACAAGCTCATGGAAACGCCCGACGAGGCCATCGCCCGCGAACTCACCCGTATCGACTTCATCATGTTCAGCGCCATCAAGCCCCGCGACCTGGTCCGGCACGTATCCCTCAGCCGCGACGAGCGCAAGCGCTACCGCGGCCTCGACAACGTCGACCGCATGATCAACCACTTCAACCACCTCGCCTACTGGGTCGCCAACTTCATCCTCCTGCGCGACAAGGCGAAGCACCGCGCGCTGATGCTGGAGAAGCTCTTCCGCGTCGCGCGCAAGGTGCGCGAGCTGAACAACTACAACGCCCTGGGCGCCATCATCGCGGGCATCAACGGCACGGCCGTGTACAGACTCATCCAGACGCGCGAACTCGTCCCCGCGACGTGGAGCAAGGATTTCCTGAAGCTGGAGATCCTCATGGGCACGCAGAAGAGCTACTTTGCGTACCGCCTCGCGTGGGAGAATTCCTCGGGCGAGAAGATCCCGTACCTGCCGCTGCACAGGAGGGATTTGGTCTCGGCGGAGGAGGGGAACGGCACGTGGATGGGGAAGGGGGAGGAGAGGATCAATTGGAGGAAGTTTGAGATCATGGGGGATGTTATTGTGGGGTTGGAGCGGGCGAGGCTGGGGCAGGGGTTGGGGATGGGGAATGGGGAGAGGATGGTGCCGCAAGGGGATCAGGGGGTGAGGAATTTGGTGTTGGATGGGAAGTTGGTTAAGGATGACGAGGTGAGTCTTGATGTAACAAGAAGTGATGTGATGGCAGGGCTAATGAATGGACAGGAGTTGTATGAGAGGAGTGTGCAGCTTGAACCGGTGGGGGCGCAGGAGAGGAAGAGATTCAACTGGTTGAAGGCCAAGTAAGGCAGGAGGATGGTTGTTCTGCCGTTCTAGTTCGAGTGGAATTGGAGTTGGAGTTGTCATGATCTGACGAACCTTAAGAGCATGGTGTTTGGCGAATCTTGTTCAGTAAGAGGGGGAGGCGCGTTTTCTTGGATGGGTGGACGGTATGGACATGAGGCAAAAGTTGTACGGAAATCTTGGCCAGAGCTTTTGTAAGGGTTCGATTGGATGGGAGGCTACTTGTTGATATGTTTTGGGTTACATATGGCTCTGAAGGTGTTCTTTCTCTGTTATCCGTATCGTGTGGGTTGATGAATGCTTGAATGATCATGATTGCTCCTTGGGCTATGTACCGATTTGTCGTATGTCTACGTCAATAATTCTTTACTGTCAGATTGTTGATGGTCCGTGAGCAGGGAGCAGGCCAGTACAAAACTCCACAACGACCCACAACCCCGACTCCACCCAAAGGGCAGCAAAATGAAAATGCAAAACATACAACAGTTGGTATTCGCCAGCGGTCACCCATCTGACTACTAACCAACCGCTAACGGGCTTGTGTCTGCCGGAGCGGACGGGACGGCCATTTTCCCTCGTTGCTGTGGTCGTATGTGACAATATGCAGAATATGTTTGATATATATACATCACAGTGTGCAGAGCGAGATGTGATAATCGGTTCTTGCTCCGCTCCAGCATCCTCGGAATGGAGCAGCAATCTACCTAATTCGATCCTCAAGAATGTAACCATCACGTACATCTGCATTTGTGTGTGTTGTAGAAGCGCCCGACATGGGAGAACTCGATGCACAAGAAGCTATAGTGGTGGGAGAAGCATGGTGATGCCATCACAGACTGCTGCCTGGTAAAGGTAAGGAGGTCGACTTGAGCTACACTGCAATCCCACGATGGGAGGTTGTCACTCCAAAAGTGGTCTTCAACGAGGACTGTTTGATTCCGTTCACCTCCAGCATGGCAGCAGCTACAAGCACTTCCATCTCGCTGGGCCAATCTTACAATGCGTACGCTACTCAAAGGGTGTTCGTATGCCGAACCGGTCTACATTCGCTTGGACGTCAAGGCGATTCGATCAGCGAGAATCACCTTACAATCTACCTTCTAGTAGGGGCCAAATCCAGCGTTCGATTGGACATGGTACCGGGAGACTCTTTGAACACGGGCATTCTCAACGTCACCCTACATAGCTACACGAAATCGGCGAGCATCATACAGGTAGTAGACATACGTGCCGCAGGTTGTCCAGCGGACTTTGACTCCGAAACCTCAACGTTCGAAGCAAATTCAAGGCCCACAGTCGGTGACTTCCTCGCCTGCATAACAGCACGGCACCTTCACTGCTTCCGGTTCGTCTATGTTGAAGGGCATAGCCTGGGCTGCCGTTGCTGGGTGTAAGTGGTGTTCTCTCTACAAATAGCGGAAAGACTAAGCTACAGCGTCCATCTGTTGTCACGATGTTCTAACAGAACGCAGCGAAACGGTCATGCATGCATTCCTTCAGGCTGGTCTGCTTGATACAACTGACGAGACCCCGTTAGCCCCCTTGGCGCCATTGACTGTATATCAAAACGACATGAAC
Source organism: Floridaphiala radiotolerans (assembly GCA_022813185.1). Classification (NCBI taxonomy): domain Eukaryota; kingdom Fungi; phylum Ascomycota; class Dothideomycetes; genus Floridaphiala; species Floridaphiala radiotolerans. The sequence continues at coordinate 86,507 of JAKLMZ010000049.1, read as the reverse complement.
GGTAATCGTCGACAGATCCCATACACTCCAGGTGTTTTCCGTAACCCAACAAGCCCAATCGAAAGAACAGCACCAACGGTTGACGCAATGTATCATTGCCTTTGGTCAGCAGGCGACTATGCCATGCAACGTGTGGGAGATGCACTGGCAGTAACAGATGCGCAGATGCAAAACAAGGCAGCCTACTTCATCTGGCTAAGGGCACAAGGTCGTCATGCAGAATGCGCATCCACTCTCTGGGAGCTCGCAACGTTCGCTATGCAAGAGCCGAGGAACGCGGCCATTGCCTCAGGTTTGGCTTCTGCAGACAGCAAAACCTTGACAGCTTTGACGGAAGCTCTTGCTAGCACTGTGATTCCTCAAATCCTGGCTTCTCGACAGCAAGGTATTGGGAACAATGACATCATGGTCTTAGCATTGGCGGCAGTCTTGGATATGGTCGGAAGGAGAAGATGAAGATGAAGACAAAGACGAAGACGAGGATGATGGCGATGATGATGAGAACGCAGACGAGGACTGAAGGTTTGTCAAGGGCGTGGTGGCCTCTGCAAATCGACCTCGACAGTGGTAATATCAAATGTGCTTACACCTGTTGGCTTCGTCGTCGTTTCCTGGACGTATCCCTTGAACCCACGTGCGATACTCAGGGTCTGCACTCGATCCAGCTTCCTCATGTCCCGTTTTAATGCACCTACTCTTTTCCTCAGTCGAGCCACCGCTTCGTCAAGGAAGGCCCTTTGCTCGGCATCCTTGGCCGGCCTTGTATACATGGCGGCAATCACAAAGACCGGGGGATGATAGCAAGCTGTTTCCTAATTTAAGAACGATAATCTCGTTTTGAGGTCCGAGGATGATATTTCTCGGCAGAAGGTCTCCGTGCACCAAGACACAGGGTTGGTTCTGAAAACAAAGAACAGGTCGGTTTTTGTTGGTTGTAGTCAACCTCCGATTCACGCAACGTTCCAGATCAGTGATGGACTCGATTTGCTGTTCGAGGCCGTTCTCACCCCAAGGAAATCCTTGTGCCAGTCCACCGAAGACTGGTCCAGGCCTGTGATTGAAACCTTTTGTTTGCCGTTACATGTGCAGAACGGCGTCTATAAGTTTCTCAACGATAGTTTCATCCATGCCTGGAGATACATCCTCGAGTGTTTGACAGTTGATATACTCCATTAGCAGGTAGCCGATCTCAAAGCCGCCGGATCCCGAGTCTTTGAAGTAACGATAAGGTTCTGGTATGCGAACTTTGGTCCCGTTAGATAAGTCCCACGCAAATCGTTGGGTTAGGTACTCCCGCTCAGAGACGTTCAAACCCATCTTGACGACGACATCTTTCGAGAGCCGTCTCACGTAAGCACAAGGTAAGAGAGCTTGCGCGTTCTTGCAGTAGCTGTGGAGTTCTTCTGGTGTGGCTGCAATGAAATCTGCTACTGTGCTCTGGAAGCACAGCAACATTGGCGTTGGTATAATCAGCCAGGAGATGTACGGAGTAGCAAAGAGCAGTTGCCAAAATCACGAGAGGATGTCGAGCGCGTCAAGCGACCGGATGACCTTTCCACTGTCGAGGTTCTGTAAGAATCAAGTCATGTCTAGTCCATCCGCACTGATAGCGACTGATATTCGATTCGAAAATGGCTGTTTGCAATAGAATCGTGCGGGTCGATATCATAGGCTCTACCTCGCGCTCGCGGGTGAGGCTTGAATTCCAAGACCGGGGAAAACTTGTTCCTCGCCGAAAGATCAAGCTTCCTGCTGAGTCAGCAGGCAATCGCCCGCCGCTATGCCTTCGGCTATTTGTCGTGAACCATGGGATCAAGCAGTTGTTTTCTCCAAAGGCATCATGAAGACATGACGCGCAATGCCTCAGGGCCCGCACCTTCACTGGAACTTATGCAGATGTGAAGTTCCGGAAAACATAATGCGTTGTGCTGCGCGATTCGAATCATGACTGCGCGAAGACATTGTGGATGCATGAACATTTGTCCGTCCAGCTAGATACCCTTCTCAAGCGGGTCGGGCGTTACCGGACAGACGAGGTCTTATTGTGCGCCATGGGTATTCTATCGGAAGGTCCGATTGGAGATGGCTTCATCATCCATCCCACACTCTTCTAGAGATCTCTGTGGCTTATGCGTCATCAGACGATGGAGGTCTTGTTATCTACCATGCGTCTTCTACCAAAACCTACCGATCGCGACGGCATGGCATCCCATTCTCACCGTTCCTGCACAAACCCAGAAACATCTTGCCACGGCCAAGTATGAGAGCGTTTCTGCGGAGCCGTACTTGTATATGCACCGGGAGCACTAATTCCATATCCCGCACGCCTATGAACAACGACTGTAACAGAGTCGCATCCTTCATTGTTCACGAGCGGAGGTTCCCCGACACATTCATGTTCGGCTTTCCGTTCAAGGTCTCTTCCACTACCTTATCTTACCTCAGTGTCTCACCGCACTGGTGAAGATGCTCTGCTCCTCCTCCATGATTCAACCCGCGTGCGAGTAGAACCGTAGCGTAGTAGCCCCCATTCGCTCCCACTTCTCCTCGACCAGTTGCGACGTAGGATAGTGGGTAGCGTGAGACTGGATGGAAAGTAATGCCGGAGTCTGGCTCATGCTTCAAGTTCACTCTCAGCGACAACATGTCCCACCAAATCTAAAGTGCGGATATCCGGTGCAAGACAGTGCATGCCGCTGCTCCAAGCAACACCGAGCTCCTTGCTTTGTCTGTATCGAGCAGTCACTGCTGATACACTATATGCGGCTCTATGTCTCGGGGCCGTCACATATCGTCTGAAAGAATATTGATGGTTAAAGGGTTCCTCAGTCTGTCTCGATTGCGAAGCTGAGTGCTACTACGCTTTTCGTCCCGTTGAAAGCATTGCTGATATCCTGATGACTGGGGTTGTTCGACTTATTCATTGTTACTGCTCCTTAGTTTCCACAGCAAGATGATTGTTATCCGGTAGCCTCGATATGGACCGGTCTTATTCTTCCACGATTTGCACGACGGAGATGGCATTGCAGGGTAGGGTCAAGTCACTCCATACAAAGCGTTCGATCGTGCGCGTTCGCTTCATCTGTACACAAAGGCTCACCCAAGGGTCTACCCGCCCTCTTCATTGTTCGGAATAGGCTTAGAACGTGCAAATACGGTCTGAATGCTGGGAGAGGCACTGGGCAAATGAAAACGGGTGATTTGTGGGACGAGAATAATGGGCTCTCCGAAGGCTCTGTGGACAGTGTGAGCTGTTTGATATGATGGGGCATTGAACAGGATCCCCGGCGTTGGTGGACGTGTGTTTGTAGTTGTGCTCAATCAAGAGCGACAGTGATTTCTATCCAAACATGTTATCTTTCAATGTAGTATTACCCACCTCATTATCGTAAGAAGGAACAAAACCTGATGAGTTACGACACGTGCAATCTTTACCTATGCAACTGTCCAATGTTCTTATTCAAAACGAAAGTAAAAGTCGCTAGACAACAAGCTTACGATTGCCGTGGGCGTTGACGTTAGCGTCCTAATTACCGCAAGATTCAATCACTCATGAAGACTGAAGATTTTTGAGTGATTGAAACAGAGGATATGATAAGAGCGGGCTACATACGAACGATTTCTGGGGCTACTATACGCTTTCCTCTGCCGACTTGCCAAGCGACAGCCAGAATCATCCGGTGATCCAACCAGCATCGGGGCAGACCGCGTTATACTCAGTCATAAGATTTTCCAGAAAGGACTTCAAATCAGGTAAGTAAGGTAGCCTGACAGAACGAGGGGACTCTCAACAAAAGTTTACTGCGAAGCTCGAGCTGTAATTGACGAGGACAACATGAACGTCAAGAGCAGCGAATGATAACAGACAAGAGATCAGTAAAAGTGAACTCTTTCCGACGCAAGGTCTTACTAAACTTGTATTTGTTATGGACTTCAACCATGTCGATAACGGACATCCCCAGATTTTAGCTTCTATAGCGAGCCGCGGAAAGATGATATCAAATCAGTAGGACTGCAGAGACAGTGGATTTTGTATATCCGTTTTCATTGTCACAGTCCTACCGTGATGCGCTCAAGCATAGGGGAAGCCGCTAAACATACCTTTGGGTGGGAAGAACCCAACAACACGGTAGCAGCCACAAAACTGAGTGATGGTACCGGCGCCTCTCCTTGACCCACGGTTATGGATGGATCTGTGAGGCTTGCAATCCGAAAAACACCCCAGAAGATATCGGGACGGTCCGACTCACATAACCCTACGAAGCAGTTCCAGCACAATGGGCGTAGATCTTGCGTCGCAGCATCTTTTCGATGAGATGGTGTTTGCTGGTACGTCCGTATACCGGATGGAAGATGCTAGACACGGCACAAACGCAACTCGACGGCGCGGCTCGGAGGCATCTCCTAAGTACCTCCCAACACCCATATCCCAAATCTTGACGCCGGAGCAGTATGATCAGCGTAGATGCTGCAGGCGTCACAGAATCCGGAATCGCGACGTGCTTCATTCATTCGCACAAGGTGATCCGGATACGTAGATAGATGCCGTTCCTTGAGATAAGGCTCGAAGTCTCGATGGCTGTTTTGATGATTGGAGAGAGTTCGACGGAAGCATCTCCGAATGATAGGCTGGTACCGTGTAGTTGGAGCTGAGGGTGGCGAATGTAGTCAAGAAGTGCTTCCTTGCCCATCTCTGCTGATCTGCGACTGAAGCGCCTATACTGATGCTAGTATGCTCAAGTCAGTCTAAGAAGCGCTTATAGCCGCGAGAGAAGAGTGCTCTGAACGCTCGAGTCAGTTACCTGTAATTCAAAACACCCAGTGCATTGTATTGTCGTACTTAACAGTGTCTTACGATCGTTTGGTAAGGTAAGGTTACGTTTCGGCAGAGCCATTGTCAAAGCCCGAGTGTGAAGTGAGACAACAACCGACTATAAGTATCTTCCCGGAGGAGGAGAATTGTGCTTTGCACACCTGAAAGCTGAAGGCCACTCGTCAACCGAAAGTACTTCTGATGTACCCCAACAGGAAAGCTATCCGACCCGTGCTGCTTGGGGTCTCCTTCACGGCCCTGATCCACGCATCGCCCTTTATCAAAAGTCTTCCTTTGCAGGCCGCGAATTGCATATTTGGCCAGTCGACCGTAGACAAGTGGGGCTTTCCGGTGAATCATTGAGGTGCGGCTTCAGCTTTGTCGTTGACAGGCCAGAAGTGCAATGCAAGCCTTTAAGATAAACTCTTGCATGTCCTGTGGCAGGGCAAGTGGCACCCGTCTGCTCGGGACTTCTCGACCAATGATGAGGAATCCATCCGTGCCCAAGACACTTCTCAGTCGCAGGCTGCTGCAAAGGCCCTTCTGTCCATCTCCGCGAGTATCATGGAGTATTGCTGATCTCTCGTTGCGCAGCACATACCGCGCGTCTCTCTGAAGTGGCTCCCGGCCCAATGGCGTCTATTAGCATCGCTTTGAGATGCAAGTATCATCCGACATCAGGTGTACCTGGTTGTGTTTCCGTTGTCTCCTAACAACTTGCTCCCGCCTCCAATGATCCTTGCATAGTCATAAATCAGCTAGACCATGTGCGCTTTCCGTGTGTGCTTGGCATTACGGACCTAGTGACCTTGCCTTTGCGAATGAGGACGACAATAAATACATCGACGGCAGAGTAAGCTCAGAAATGAAACACTCATTGGACGTTCCGTCATTGAAGCAATCCGCCGGTAGTTGGTGGCGGTAAGCTTAGATTGGGGAACCAAGGCTGTACGAGCACACCTCCCTCGTGATGGTGATTTCAGCTGAAGAGCGAATCAACATACGGACATAGTCCGGTAAAGTTCAAAAATTACCTCACACGACTTGATCTCAACGGCCGTGCAGCTAAGATCGAGGTCTATTGGCGGCGCTTACAAACGGTTCCCGCATGCTCATATGGTCGTCTCCGTATCCCATGTGTGCTTTTTGATATGTGGCAGCCCCGCATAATGACTTTTGGCTCACAACTACAAGTCTCTTCTTGAGCCATCGTATTACTCCTGTTCGAGTGTCGTAAATCCAAGCCATATATTAGAGCAGACTGTGCATGTACGTCCCTTCGAGTCCCTTGTAGGAAAGCCTAGAGATACTTTGGGTTCAGATGGAAGACGTCTGTTCACACTGCCGTATCCACACAGCGTGTTCTCTGTCGTTGGGTCAGACACTGGGTTACGCTAGCGAGGCTGCCTCATAAGATCGCGATCCGAAAATGACTCAGACTTATCGGAGCTTGAGTGGAAAACAAATCGTTGTGGTTGGAACCGGGCGTCAACCGTCAAATTCGACGAAATTGCTTCCAATCATTCATTACAGACCGTCGGCGGGGCTGATTGCGAACCCACAGCAAGTACGGTCGTCAAGTCAAGGGACTGAGCGTAACCATTGGGTTTGGTGACAGCCACATCAAACGATTAGGGAGGTGGACCCTCGAACGGCTGCTGTCAGAAGATTGTGGGGCGTCCTACTTACATGTCTCTCTTTCGAAGTATCAAACAGCCTAAAAGAGATTTGATTGACCCCACCTCGAGATGCATCGTTTCCGGAGTTCTTTCTATTGCAGAGAGGTGCCTCGAACCGCAAGCGGAACGATCGGTGACCTGACGCTCGCTCCCCATGGAGATGATTGGGTCATGACCGATCTCCAGAGGCACATGCTCTCCCGCACATCAACCTCTGCCTAGTCAATACTGTTCGCACGGCCGGCTGACCACTACGTTGATCATGGAGGGGAAAGACCTAGGACAGACAGGTGCCAAGACGGCGACGGAGAGATCTGAAGGGGAAAAGAAAGCCATCCTAGCAGCTAAAACTGCTAAAGACGGTACAGCGGCACACGGCTGCCGGTGCAGTACAGTAGTGGATAGCTGAACCCACGGACACGGCTGCTATCTGCTAGTGGGAGCAAGGGCAAACCTAGAACCCTGTGTTAATAGCTCCAGCGGAACATGCCATGTCAGGAACAGACCCGCATACAACAGGGCGAAGAGTTTGCCAAGCGTTACTACGGGGAGGACTGCTTCAAGCTCTCGTGTACAGAGTGATACTCGCTTTTGCGATTGACCTGATTGAACGGGGTCAGAGCAGAGCCATGGGCTCTTGAGAAAGCTCGACTAGAATATTTGGTGAGTTGATGTAGCTGGACCTTTCACCGTAGTAGGCTAACGCGGAATATGAAAAGAGATTTCCCGCAAGCTGCAGCGCTTCCCTCGCTTTCCTGCAGCTTCCAGTACCACGGTCCTGCACGAAGGTGAAACTGACCGCCGACTCAGAACGTAAAAACAGGCACACGTCGTGGCGCAAATTAGAGTTGTCGGTAACTCCTCGATGCATAGCAACGGGGAACTCTTTCTCACAGGGAGAGTGCTTTAGTTAAGAGTTATGAAAGACAAGCCATGGTAGTACACCATGTGCAATATCGTATGACTGAACGCAAGAACGAAAGTAGAGCAATCTAGATTCCGCTGTGTACTACACCAAATTTTGACTGCGGCGGCAAGCGGTTAATCCGCAAATTGCGCCAGTTGCAAAAGCTGATGTTGACTGGCTGGAGAAAGCGGCCGCGAAGAATGTCCAAAATCCTTGGGCGCTTGGAGGAAGGTTTGCGGAGAGGATTCCGGTGGTCTGGAGAGGAGCTTTCATTAGCTACAGCCAAGATTAATAATCACATTCCTTACCCCATAAGGATAGCCACCGTACTCTATGCTTGGGACAAGCTTCGCCGTCTATCGTTGCGAGCTACTCCGGATGCAATGAGTTCTGTGGCCGCCCGGCTGCGGCGTTGTTAGAGGGTGCTGAGGCCAGCTGAAAAGCAAAATAGCTCTCACGCCCTCCAACCCAGATTATCCTTTTATATAACAGCTGATCTCTCCTACTCGACGAGGCCTATCATCTACGATCCCCTCCTCTTGGGAAGCCAACGCGGTTATTGCATTACGGAGGACGCGCTATTTGGTGCGCAAGTGACATTTACAAGCCGTGCTACTAGACGGCCTTGGGCTCTGCGCGACTATTTTTCGTACAACCTCAGGTCGGTACGCAGCAGCGGCCCTGCATGCATGTCAGTCACGTCACGTTAGAAAAGCGCTTCATCACAAACGGCTAACCCACAAGCGATCGTTGGGCTGCAAACCCCATCAGTGATTGGCATGCCTCGCTAAGCATTCTGTACTGTGTTGTACCGTAGGTGAAATCTTCCCGCCTTGATACGATCTGCGTTAAAGGAGACAATATTAGCGAGCATAAGGTTACCTATGTCTTTCGTAGCTATTTCCGGTGATGTCCAACTAGGCACGAGTGGCACGGTGTGCTAGGCATGGACTCAGGATGCGGATCGAGAGCCTTGGTCTGAGGAACGTTGATTAGCGACGAAACTTGCAGAAAAGCTTGGAGGATCCTGCCCAAACGTTCATCAAAGAGCACACGAGGTTCGCTGCGGGAAGCGCCCGTGCTTTAGCAAGCGAACTGCCCGGGCCTAAAAACAACGTTGATCTCGATGGCGACTCATGCAACATGGCCAAAATCCATCAGTCGATTCTTCACGCTATTCCCAATCCTGGTCTCGTTCACTCAGGTACATGACTAGCGCTGCCCTCGAGACGCGGAGAACGCCAAGCGCAGCTACAGCCCCTGGGCTGCCTAGAGGAACAAAGGATGAGAGATCTCGATCTAAGCTCACAATGATCAAGGTACAGCCAACCCTATCTTGACCTTGTGTGGAATTTGGTATCTAAGTACAGCCGCCCCAATACTAAAAGGCTGTAAAGCACTTTGCCACCATCTACCGCAAATGACAACGGATCAAAGCAAGGAGGATTTCGAGCCAGTCCGCAGCCTCTGGCTGTGCCCAGGTACGTGGTATCATGCTGATTGCGGCGCTCCATTTGGCCAGGCTGCAGGCACGAAGAATATATTTCCATGATCGTCTACACGAACGCCGCGCTGCTGTGAAACGGTCAGAAACACATCGTGTTGAGGGTCTCTGTTACTTACCCAACAACCTGGGCACAATTGCCGGGGCTGTGGATAGAAAGCATGTGTCCTGTCTCGGAATGCCGTTGCAGCATGACACTCCCAGCTTGCGTTTCGAGGAGGTTGATGGGGCGGAGAAGTGGCATTGCCTCGTGCATCGGCCATTCTGCCAAAGGCGTTGGCTGCGGGTTTTTTCAGCGCCGGTGTTGTAAGGATAGGAGCAAAGTACGGCTGACTTTGTGTGACTTGGTGAGTTGTGTAACTTCGGAGCACGAGTCCTAATCCACAAGGGGGACCATGAGGTCTTTATAGCTTACTTAACGAACCGACCGTCTCCCCGCATGCCGGGGCTCACAAGGAACCTGTAGCCTAGGAATGTGCTGAGCCCTTTGTGTGCATGAAGAAGAGGAAACGTCCTTCCATCTATAGTTCGGTGGACGAGAACTCTCCCTTGTCTCGAAGCCCCATCAAGAAATGGGATTCACGGCCCAAGGCAATTGTAAGAGTGGTGAACCGAGATGCTGGGACCAAAGCGCCGTTGATACTGGTCTATGAGCTGCAAGGGTGTAGCAATGCTGCTGGTGAACAATGGCATCATTAGAGAAGTGGCCGTTGAAACCCCTGTGCCGCAAGCGACTACCCATCAGGCACGGCTAACAGGTGCCTTACGATATAGAGAGATGCTTGATAACATTTGCCTCAACCGCCAACCAGTTCGCTTTGCTACAGGTTTGGTTCAAGAAAGCAAACACATCTAGCTTCTTCGGGGGCTGAGACAACGACGAGTGGGGGGCATCGGAAAGATTGGCTACTATTGGTCCATAAAGTGTTGGTGGCAAGTACTTCAGTGGGCGGAGCAGCTCGAGTCTGGAAGATGTCAACAGGCACTGTTGCATTCCGCATATCGACAATTGTCGCTCGCACAGAGACGGCAGGAAAGACATATGCATGGCATCTGCAACATGTCGGTGTCGGGAATCCCCCATTGGTGGACAAGGGATTTTATGTCGCAATTTCATGCCGGCTGTCAGTTCCGCAAGAGCTAAGACTTTTAATCCTTGAACGTCTAGTGAACGAGAGGCAGGACCGTTGCGTTTGGCTTTGAAGAAGCGGTTGACAAAAACCGGGTGAGGTCAGATGAATAAGGAGCTTTCCAGGCCGGTGTGTTCATGCAATGGGCTGACTCAAGACAAGGTCAACTGGATTTGAGACAAGGAGAGACCACGTTGGTTTGGCCATGAAAAGCTAATCATAATTGAGGTGATGAGCAGCCAAAGAAAGGGCCGCAGGAAGATCGACGATGCGTGAAAATGCGTGCTGTAGGCCACAAAAGGAAAGTATGAAACAAGCGAGGAAGGTTACCAAGAGTGTCGTCGAGTAATTGGACAGAGAAGATTGTCTTCGTCGCCCCAGACACGACCACGAGGCCGGAGTTCAACAAGGCTCGCATGGCTACATACCAGCTGCGGTAACAACGCCTACACGGTGATTCTTGGTCATGTGATGATGTCCGCGTGCCTAGTCTAAGACCGTGGATCTGGAGCTACTCAAGGTTGTTGGAAGAAACAGAATGTGGATTTGAACTCGGGGCATGTTTTCATTTCATGTCACATTATCGATACCGAACCGGCTGTTTCTCGGCAAGTTGGAGCCTCGCGTCTACCGCGTCTGTCATCTCGTCTACCATGACACCGTCCTGCTCTCGCTCAATAGATTTTCACCATTGCGGGACCCGGCCGATCCTTAGGCCTTGGACTATAGCGACAGACAAGTAGAGCAAGGAGACTTTTTGGTTATATGCACTCTATGCCGGCACTGGATAAGGACGATTCCCTTCAGTGCTGATTAGGACCACCACATCGTCCGTCCCAAGTTTCAGTGTGCCGTTCTTACAGAACTTCCTCAAGGCAGCAAGAGTAGCAGCACCACAAGGTCCTGCGTCCACGCCTTGGTCCCCCAGATATAGCACAGCATGGTGAGATTCCTGATCCGTGACTGTAACGGCAACATCCACGCCGTCTCTCAGATACGGCCACGCTACATGCGACACCAACCCGCAGTTCACTCCGTTCATGATCGAATCACGCGTCTGGACGGGTGTGTTTTCTTTTCGCTCCAGACTGGTCTTCAAGCAGGCAGCTGTATCCGGTTCCACCGAAACAACCGTGGCTGTAGGCTTTTTACTCTTATAGTGCAACACCACAGCCTGGAGCCATGAGCCTACGCCACAAGATGCCAAAGCCGTAGTAGCTGGACGTCCAATCTGCTCCCGAAGCTGCTGATCGACCTCGAGTAACATGCTTGAGTAGCCTTCAGTCACCCACTACGCGCACATCAGCCCAATCCCATTTTGACCAGATCACCCATACCCACACACCACTGCTACAACAGCATCCCCTCCAAACCCCCTCCGCAGAAACCCAAACAAGACAAACATACCGTAGGAACCTCCTCATACCCCTCCCAACTCGTATCCATGACCAACAACCCCCCTGCACCACCCTCACCCTCCCTCCTCGCCTCCGCTACCGCATCCTCATACGTGCCATCTACCACCTTCACAACCGCCCCTTCCCCCTCAATAACCCCCCTCGTAAACTCATGACACCCCTTATCCACATACACCACGCTCTTGACCCCCAGTATCTTCCCCATCCGCGCCACGGCCCTGCCCCAATTGCCGGCTGAGCACGTGACCAACTTCACCTCCTCCTGCGAATCCTTGCTCTTACGGTACTCAATGACACGCTTCAACTCGTCCAATCCCGCATCCTCACCTAACCCCAAATCCTTCACCAACGCGCGGTAAACTGCCCAACTCGCACCCAGAATCTTGAAGGCAGGCAGACCGAACCGGGTCGATTCGTCCTTGAGGAACACGTGGCCGACGCCGAGTTCCTCTGCTACGTCGGGCAAGTGATGGAGAAGAGTGGTGTTGTAGTCAGGCAGAGTTTTGTGGAAAGTTAGAATTGGCGAAAGGTTCTGAGGTGGGAGGGTGTAGGTTGCTGCGGGAGGATTTGTGAATGACATTTTGAGTATAGCTAAAATATGGAAGGGAGAGATGTATTACAGTCAATTGTGAGCTGCAGAGACCCTCTAGGCGTACGAGGGTAGGTCTTGGGTTCTTGTACCTCCTTGCACGGAGTATTCATGAGAAAACACTCGGATATACACTGTGTGCGGAGTAGTTTACGGACTATGGCCGGAGTGAGAATGATTGTCTTCTGGGAAGGCAATCCGCATCATTTCCACTTCTGAGGGGTCTGGAGTCATTCGTGTGAACATGAATGATATCGGTTCGCCGAAAATCAGGAGCAATGATACTTCACTGAAGCAATCAATGAGAGGCACCGTGACGGAATCGTTGTGCCCGGAAACAAGCGAACCGACATGATCACAATTTAAACACTTGCAGCAGTGACTAAAGCACATCAGTATCGGGGTCGAAAGCATAAGTGAACAATACAATCATGCGGCCACCCAAGGGAGGAGGTATCTTGATTTGAATTCATCATCTCACACAGCTACCTGATGCCATGAATGCTACAGAGGGGACGCCAAAGTTCATGAGATCAAAGAAAAGCCAGCACGCTCTTACGACGAAGAGACAAGGTCCTTCTTAAGGGTACCAAGGTACTGTCTCTTCTCGGCGGGTGTCTGGTATGCACCGTGACCGAACTTGGACGAAGTGTCGATCCATTTGAGGTCGACCTTCTCCAGGGCTCTTCGGCTGGTGTGGGTGAACATGGACTTGCGGAGCGTCATGACCCGCTTCTTCACACCAGGAACAGCACCCTTGAGGAGAACAAAGTCGTTCTTGACCTCACCGTATCGGACGAAGCCACCCATTCTGTGTCGTATTAGTACTTGGTCTTCAACATGTAGACATTGAACTTACGGTGTGATGGTCTTCTTGGAAACGTCAAACTCGGTGGATGCGTTGCCAGCATCAGTGCCCTTGCCAATGCGGTAGATCTTGTGGTTGACGGAAGTACGGTGGTGGTAACCCATTTGACCAGCACGGGCAACAGTCCACTGGACGTGGGAAGGATGCCAGGCACCGATACAAGCAACCTTTCTGAGACCCTTGTGTGTCTTTCTGGGCAGCTTCTTCGTTCCCCACCTGGCGGTAACACCCTGAACACCGTGACCCTTGGTGACGGCAATGCAGTCAATCATTTCGTCCTTCTCGAAGACGGAGTCAACCTCAACCGGCTTCTCGAAGAGACCGTGTGCAAAGTCGACCTTGTCGCCGACGCTGCCGCCGTTGACTTGAATCTCCATCAAGTGGGCCTTCTTCTGCTTGAGGGGAGTCTTGCTGATCTGAGTGTGGGCGAGGACACGGACGACTGTGCAGTACTTCTTGATCCTCTCGAGCTCGCGGGTGATTGACTGGCCGCTGCTCTCGGAGTGCTTCTTGGCGTACTTGGTGAAAGCCTTCTTCTTGCTCTTGTACCAGTTCTTGTAGAATCGTCGCTTAACCTCGTCGCTCAAGTGCTCGGCCCAGACGGTGGTGAGTGATCGGAGACCACGGGGAGTCTCAATGTAGCCAACCAAACCAACGACAATCATCTGCAACCCAACTGTAAGCAACTGCCCATCCAATTTTCTTAAGCGAAACGTACGGGAGGAGTCTCAATGACGGTGACGGCCTCGACGATTTCCTTCTTGTGCAACTTGGCACCGGGTCGGTCCAAGTCACGGACGATGGTGGTCATGCCGGCCTTGTAGCCCATGGCGGCAGTGAGGTGAACGGGCTTCTTGGGGTCATCCTTGGGGAAGCTGTTGAGCGTCGCATCAGTTTCGATACTCTTCGATTTCGACAACAGCCGGTGGGTACCTCTTGACCTTGCCCCTGTGCCTGGCAGCTCTCTTCCTGGGCAGGAAAGCCAGAGAGCCGTGGCGGGGAGCTTCGAACTTCCTGTGCGACATCTTGTTGGGTGAATTGGTTGACGATGTTCACAGACTGAATGTCGCTGTGCGGTTTAATAAGATCCGGAAGTTTTGGTGGAGCGATTGTCAAAGTGCGTCTTGGTCCGAGCGCTAAGCGAGTGGCTGCCTTAGGAGGAAGTACAAAGTTGCTTCCTCAGGCAACATTTTCTTATTGCATCGTCACCGCACGCTTGACTGAACACCTCGATAGATGTTTGCATACATATTCCATTGAATCTATTGCTAATCGCCAACGAAGTGCAACAACGTTGAGTCCACCAGGATGGAGGCAGCTCAGGGTTCATTCCTTCTAATGATCTAAACCCACAACGCCGCCAAATGCATGCATAGCTGGTATGCTCTGTACAAAACTATTATGAATATGATACAAGCCTACACGAGCCACGGTGCTAGATGGTAAACAACAAGGTGCTTTACATGGGCCATATCATGAGGCCACGGGAGTCAAGTGTCCATCCTTGTCGTACTTCGCTTCTGCGTTCCTTGTCAGCACGGTGTCTCGCTTGCCTCACATTCGGTTAGGGAAGCTTACTGAAGAATGTGTAGTTCAGAGTGATGGTATCAATGCCCTTCATATTCGGATCCCGTAGAAACTCAGGATCAATGTAGAAGAACACCGGCATATCCACCGTCTCTCCAGCGTTCAGTCTCTGCTCCTCGAAACAGAAACACTGTATCTTGCTAAAGTAGGGAGCCACTTGCCCTGGTGATACCGAATATGTCGCGACTCCTATGATGTCGTCGTCGCTCTTGTTTGTTGCTGTGTAGAATGCTAGGGCAGTTTCTCCTGGCAACACCCGGACCTCTCGCTGTTGCGGTGTGAACTTCCAGGGGAGGATATCGCTGGTGGAAGACGCAAAGGTTATGCGGAGGCGTCGGGAGTTGGTAACGGGCACCAAACGAGTAGCCGGATCGGCGTCGACAGAGGCGTGAGCAGCGGAGCGAATTGGCTGTCCGCCCCATCCAGTTGTTTGACAGATCATCTTGTACATAGGGACGGAACCGTAACTCAGAGCGACTGTCCCAAGGATGAGACTGAGAGTGTAGTACCTATACAGAGTACCGTCAGTCTTCGTGACTTAGAAGACGCGCTTGCATCCCTCTCTAGCAATGACTCTCTAAACAGCAAACAAAATATGTATCGCCATTCTTCAATATCTCCCAGAGCCGCGCAGGCCATTCAACCTGCTGCTGCCCGCCCACTGCTGAGATTGCCGCGCCGACGGCACATGTCTGTGAGACCTACATAGTGTTCTTATTCCGACTTTTGTACACACCCCTCAGCTCTTCCATTGTAGGTGCCCGTCCCCCATTCGCTATACTCTCCGACTGCCTCGCTTCCGAACTGTTCTTCAACCCTCGCTTCCCTGCGACTTTCGCTCCCTCGTTTCTTGCTAGTATCCTAGGCGCGGCAGGCATTTTCGGAGCTGGCCTTGAGGAGATCGAAAAGTTTCGTCTTGCTGCACCCGGCGCGGATCGTGCTTTGCTCGAGACATTGCTATGAAGGCGGGAGGCGCATCGTTGACACGTCCATGATTGCTCGCCGAACGTGAACAGCCCGGCTAGTGGTTGCGAAGCGCGCAATGATTTCGACATCACTATGGAACGGTTTCGGTGCTAAAAACTTCTTCCCGCAAAGCTTCTCCTCTGTGCTCCAGGTTTGCTACCTCACAATGCAGACAGAGGAGTGGTGAGATCAGCAATATTTCGGATTCGTGACCGAGAAAGCGCCGACGAGCTGGTGGGTGCCTCAGTCATCAGTTTCATGGCTTCTATTGCTGCCTTGCTTTAGTTGCGATTTCATCTCTCCGTTACTGAGATAAAAATCGCTGGTATGCTGCGCTGTGCTAATGGTACTCTATATTCATGAAGTATAACCTCAAGTCGATTACGGCTCCATGCTCAGCAACCCGCAACCTATACACGCACATTCTCTAACAGCGATGTAGGATTAGGAACTCGGTACCCACAGCTGGATTTGCCACTTGTTGTAAGGAAGTTCATTGTCTATGATCTGATATCTATTTTCTTCTTACTATTTTCCCATCTATGCTTTCCTTGGTCATCATACCATCTCAATATCAGCGTCTCTTCCGCTTTGACGACCTCAATATATCAGCACGCGCCGACTGGTTGGCCGGCGCATATAAACCGTTTGTCTTGATGTGTATGCCCAGGAAAGTAGTAACGCTAGCTGGCAGGGTAAGCTAAAAGGCCTGTTAGAACGGCAGGACAACCGTAGACCCTCAAGCAGGGTCACTCGCAAGGTAGTAGAAATGCATTTTCGTCGAGAGCTGTATCATGTACTGTAACCTTGCATAGCTTGTTCAAGGCCATATCACAGCCAGCACGGGCGTGGGTCTGACCTCCGGTTACAATTGAGAACAACAGATGCCGATGATAGAGGGTTCAGATATCCGCTTCACCAAACCATTCGCTCACACGCTCAGAGAGCAGATATAGCAAGCTGCGAACTTTGAACGCCGAATGGCCATTCCCCATGCAGACAATGACCTCAAATTCGTCATTGGAGATCTTCTCGAGGATCTCAAACAGCAAGCGAGAGTAATCTTAGATGTCTGGTTGCCCAGCTGACCATCACAAGAGGAGGAAGAGCGGGCAAAGCATCGAAGATCGTTCATATAAGAAATAGACTGGTCTTCCTCCTCGACATTATACATGTTAGCTTCCATACTGGCATTGCTGGACCAAAGCAACAGTTGCTTTGCGGCTTCCAACTTGTAGAAAACCGATTGATGGAGAGCCGGTCTCTATCTTTAACTTTTTCGAATGCCGATTGTCGCTTCTACACGAATTTCGACGGTTGCAAACGGCTTGATGATTCCTTTTGTACTCCACGCAGTATAGATGGCGTACATTTGCGCACGTTACCATGACAATATCCAACGTCGCAAGGTCTGGTCCCCGAAGAGGCAGCTTTAGCGTGGCGATTATACAGGCTCACCCCTGCTTGGTGGCTTGAAAAGGCGCTGCCCGACTTCTTACGATGACGATGTTTTCGATGAGATATTGTCTAATTTGACGCCACATTAGATGCATGCACCTTTTGCTGAAAAGGCTTCGGGTTGCTATGCAATTCGCACCACGGAAATCCGTAGTCAAAGTTTCCATCCGACATCACATGCAAGCAATGCCTCACGCATGTGCGCAGTCAATGTTGTGATGCGACAGTCACCACAACGAAACTCATGACATTTCTATTCAAGGCATGTTGGGTCACCATGCATGCAGTTGGAGTCGCAGGCCGAAGATTATCCTGTTGCTGCTGTAGATCGCGGCATATCAGGGGCGACATGGCAATGACACGGACTAAAAATAGGAGACGGAAAACGGTGTGCAGGCCGCGGAAAGGGGACCTTATGTGGATATAAACACTGGAGACTTGGAGACGGACTTTGCGATTTCGAGCTCAGTAATTAATGTTTCCAGGAGAACGACTGACAGAGACTTCGACAACAAAGGGGCTCTTCAGTTCGTACGCTCAATAATAACAATCGAAAAGAGCTTCTTGCGCTCTCAGTCCGGTGCTTGGCGACGGAAAGCTTTTTGCTGAAATTGGTTCAGGCGGTTTGCTTCCCGACGTCCGAGCAACAATTGGCGTTCGCCACCTATGTATTTTCCCTGAGCGATATCCCGACGATGCTATGACTGATGAGCTTGCGATCGCCGTGATGTTCGCTGTGGCAGATGAGCTGTGTTGAAGCTCTGCTGCCGTGCTGAACTCTGCATACATTCCAGCGTGCCTACATCTTCGTGCTACCCTACTTTTGCAACGGACGTGAGAGAGAGAAACGGGAGCATTGATCAGTTAATATTCCGTCTTCTGTGCAGGAGGCGTCGACAAAGTTGGTGACCAAGGCTGGAGGTGGTGGCTTCTTCACGAGCGTAGCCAATCAGAACCCTGTACCTGCATAGGTCGGTGCTTGACGCCTCCCCTTGAATCGCGCCGAAAGTTGGCATCGACCTTTGTCCTGCTTTCCCACATCTTCTCTCTCAGTATCGTCTCGTCTGTCTCTCAACAACCTCACGCAACTTCATAGCAGTCTTCATCACCGAAGACGGCCGACACTCGTTAACCCTACTGCCGTACATCATCGTCACACGACCCAAAGCAGTCTCGATCCGCAAGTGGAGTCGCTTAATCTCGTCGGCGACAGGAGCAAGTCAGAACCCTGTTTTCTGCGACGACAACCGCTCAACAACAACAACAACAACAACAACACCACAACAGCTGCTTTCTAAGCTCGACATCAGACACAAGGAGGACAGCACTGGGTATATCCGTACTGCACAACATTCACTGACGCACACCTTCTTACCCGTCCGACTCGTCGGACTTCTCTCACCTCACACTACACAATGAACTCAGACTCCTCACCCTCACCTCCTCGCAACCCACGAGGCAGGATGCCGCCACATATTCGCCTGAACTCTGGTACATCCGACGTGATGTTTCAAGAGAGCGACTCACGGCCTGGTACCGCCAACGGCCGACCAACCTCCCGCTCACTGATCCCTCCCGGTCATGCACCTTACGGGAGCAGCAGCGACGCCTCCGCGTCAGCGGCAGAGCTTCTCCTTCCTCCACGAAGGACGCGGCCGTCACGGCGCTTCCGGGACGACATTGACACACCTTCCCAATCACCGACCCGTAGCCAGTCACCCAACCCATTCGCTTCACGACGAAACAGCTGGGACAGTGAGGGTAGCAGCCGGGATTCACGCTATGGCCCGTTCGCGTCGCCTTTCGACGACAGTCGGTCGCCCAGCAGAGCGGGGTCGGAAGACGAGGGGCTCAACACACAGACGGTGAGCGAGAAGTACAACATCCTACCTTCTGCGGGCTTGTTGCTCTTTCCGGAGGATGTGGAGAACGACGATGCGTTGCATAATCCCGGGCCGGATGATGACAAGCTCGACCGAAACATCTGGACGAGGAGAGGACTGATGAATGTGGGTGGATTAGCGGCGTTGACATTGGGGCTGCTTGCGATATTCATTGGGTATCCGGTTGCGACTTTCATGACGAAAGCGATTGCGCCGCCTCAGACGCCTTGTAGTAACAATCCAATGTGCGTGCACGCGGATGTGAAGGTGCCGTTGTTGAAGAATATTCGAAAAGGGCTTATAGATCCGACTACACCGGATTCGGTGAAGGAAAGGACGGCCCACGATGGGTCAAAGCAGGTTCTGGTGGTGAGTAGCATTATACAAGGGCAAGACCCAGGATCTGACACGATGCAGTTTTCGGACGAGTTCAATACCCCCGGGCGGACGTTCTACGACCAGGATGATCCGTACTTCCAAGCGATGGATCTGTGGTATGGTGTGACACAGGATCTCGAGGTTTGCAAACACCGACGGCAGACGTGAGGAATTGAAGACTGACTTCTTTCAGTGGTACGATCCGGACGCAGTCACAACAGCAGATGGCACTCTGAATATCCGATTCGACGCTTTCCAAAATCACGGCCTGAACTACCGATCGGGGATGATACAATCATGGAACAAACTGTGCTACAAGGGTGGACACCTGGAGGCAAGCATTTCTCTCCCGGGCAAAGGCGACACGAGCGGCTTCTGGCCCGGTTTCTGGACAATGGGCAACCTGGGCAGAGCTGGCTATGCTGCGACGACGGATGGAATGTGGCCTTATAGCTACGACGACATCTGTGATGCAGGAATTACAGCAAACCAGTCTCAAACCGATGGTCTCAGCTATCTTCCTGGGATGCGACTTCCGGCGTGCAGCTGCAGCGGAGAAGACCACCCATCTCCGGGAAGGTCAAGAAGCGCTCCGGAAATCGACGCCATTGAAGCCAGCGTAGGGCCCATCAACGGCATGGCTACAGGATCCGCCTCCCAGTCTTGCCAAATCGCGCCTTTCGACGTTCTCTGGCGTCCCGACACCGACTTCATTGAAGTCTACGATGACACGGTAACTTCCATGAACAGCTACCAGGGTGGTGTCTACCAACAAGCCATCTCTGGCGTGACTAACCTCAACAACTCCTGGTACGACGGCAAAGAATACCAAAAGTACTCCTTCGAGTACAAGCCCGGCAAGAATGGCTGGATCACCTGGCATGTCGGCGATGTCGAGACTTGGACGCTTGATGCACGGGCTATTGGCCCCAACGGAAACGTTGGTCAGCGTGTCATCCCCGTCGAGCCAATGTACGTCATCGCCAACTTTGGTATGAGCGGTAGCTTCGCTTTCCTGAACATGACGGGGCTCGCAACCACGATGCCAGCCACCATGAGGATCGACTATATCCGCATCTATCAAGACGAGGATAGCAAGAACATGGGATGCGATCCTCCGGGCTACCCCACGACGCAGTATATTGCGGAGCATCCGGGGCCGTACGCGAATGCCAACTTGACCTTGTGGTAAGTTTCGTATAGATTGGAAATTCGCGATCAGAGCTAATACTTGCCCAGGAAGCAAACAGGCTTCGACTGGCCGAAGAACACGCTAGTGAACGAATGCAAGGCGTAGAATGCCTCCAATGAGACAACAACAGTGGCATCTCCGACCTCATCCCGCCCTAGCACGCTTCCGTTTTCCTAGGCTTAACACTCCTGACACACCTGCTGAAGCACCCTGTCAGGAGTCTTTCATCTGGTACTTACATCAATGCATTAGCGTCGGCATTCTGGACGAACATGAAACAGCATACAACACTGGCGTTGGCGTCCTCCCTCTACCTCGATTCTGTACTTCCGCGCTTCCTCTCTTCCTTTCTTGCAGCACCGGTTCCTTTTATGTTCGTGTAGACAGCTTGCCAATCTTCTTGCCGGGCCGCCATACACCAAGTCTTGGCTACGGTTTCTGGCGAGGGAATGTCCCCCGCGTTGGCTCTCCGTCTTTGTATAATACCACTTTGGTCCCGGCCTCCACTTGTCTAGAGTACCCGCATACGTTCTCGCCGGCCTTGATGGCATCTTGCTTCTCTCTTGCGGTTTTCATCTCAGGGCGCCCTTCCTTTCTTCTTCTCGCAATCATACGTATCGGCGGTATATGATATAGACTTTACGAGTTTCATCCAGGCCTGGGACGTTTGGCTATAGGTGGACTCACAAAGATGTGAAGGCGTATAGTAGAGAGTATTGTGTTTTGTATCTAGACTTTGATAATCACAGGAGCCATGTGCTTACAGCAGGCTTGAGAAATGGCAAAAAGTTCAAAATTTGCAAGCTGTTCTCAGATGAATGATTTGCAAACAATCTTGTCGACTACAATAGTGCAAACCTATAGCTCTCATCATCTGAGAAATCACTGCGCTCTTGTGATGCAGTACGATACCCTCGTAGGTAGCTTTCCCTAATCAGTCTCTTCAGCACCTGCATTCTCCGCACTGAAAAAAAGGGGTCCAACAAGTCTTGGCAAACCGTCGTCATCGCGCAAAAACCGACCACCAAGCTCCTCCCACCATCCAAACAATTCAACTTCACAGGCAACAGCCCGTCTTCTGAATGCAACAACACCACGCCAAGCTCTTCAGAACAGCTCGGACTACTCTCAACATCTCAAGACCATACACAACAACCGCACGCCTCACGCAGCGCCTTCCTACTTGCTCACGCAGTCTCTCAGCACAAAGAACAACCCCACCATCAACCCCCCTCCTTCCATCGCATTTCCAACCATCACGTCCTATCTACATTGTTACCCGCTCCCTTCACACAACCCCCAACATGTCCACAGACGAAGACTACCTCTCCTTCCTCACCAAAGCAAACCAACCCACCTCCACCTCCAACAACGCCTCCACCACAACCACCGCCTCCTCGAAGATCCGCACAAAAGCCGTTGATTCAGAAGTACCCTCAATACTCCAGAACATCGACGCCTTCTACACAAGCGACACGGACGAACCCTTCCAGCCCGTATCCCTCCACTTCAGCGGTTCTGACCTTACCGAGAAGTCATTTGCGGAGTTGGTAGGACACGATGGCGAGGTTGAGGCGTTGAGCGTGAAGGAGTTTGACCCGAGGAGGCAGTATGGGGAGGTTGTGAGGAGGGTAGAGGAGGCGGCGGGGGTGAAGACGGCGAAAGTGAAGGTTTTCAGGGTAGGGAGTGGGGGGACGAGGGTGCAGTATTGGGTTGTCGCTGTTAGTGAGGAAGAGGGGGGAAGGGTTGTTGGGTTTAGGGCGGATGCGGTGGAGTCGTGATGGGGAGGGAGGAGCTGAAAGTTGAAGATATGCTGGCGATACTGAGAGCCATCGAAGAGGAGACCTCTGGTCTGAGATACCATGCGTAGAGATTATTAGGTTGCTACGGCTGCAAGGCCAAAGTGACCCTCGTGTAAGGGGAGAGTCCACATCTGAGCAAGCAACATGAGCGATATTTCTTCAGCGCAATAAGCTTTCCCATTCCGAATTTATCCACAGCTTCTTGCTGACCATTCGGACGTCAGCACCGCCTAAGTTGATTCCAGCCTCGAAAGCCAATTGATGATCTACATCGTCTCATTAACACTGTCCAGTCCCGAGTACAACGTCAACTCACCATCATGGCCTGCACCAATGCCACCTTCATCCCGTAATGACTCCCGTCCCAGCTCCCCGCCTGCAAAGTACTGTTATACAGCCCCAACACCTCCAGTCCTCTTTTCCTCGCTTCTTTACCCGTTTCCACCGTATAGTGCCACATCGCATTGTTCCCTTCACTGAGGATCTTATTAGGCGGTTTCAAGTGTCCTGCTGCATTGGGTGTAACCCAAAGGAAGGGCGTATTCCGCTCGAGCGGCTCGATCACCGAGATCCACTCGTCCATGGCGGATGTGGCGACGGGCCAGGAGAGGGAGGTGCTTAAGCCAAGGCTAAGAATCAAGGGTATGGGTTTGTATGAGCGGGCGTTCTTGGAGAGTAGGTCAGTGACTTTCTGGTGGTGAGCGTCGGAGGCGGGAGAGTCGGTGATGGAAAGGAAGAAGTGCATCATTCCTTCTTAGGTTAGCGAAGTCAGGCCAACAAGTCTAGGAAACTTACTATTACAGGCATACGGACTTTTGTGCCCACCTTCGCCATCTTGCTGTGCGACTTCCTGGCTGCCGCTGACAATGTACTCCCAGCAGTCGGGGTTCGTGAACTGATGTTCGCACCTGCAAGCCTGCCGTTTCTTCTCATCTGGCCGCCACTGTTCCAGGCCACCTAAAGCCATGTTCTCCCTCAGCAAGATATTGAAGGCTGCGTAGATGTGCCGAAGCATGGTGTCGCCGATGAAGACCAGCCCATCAAACCGGTCAAGGATCATGCATATCTCTTCAGTGTTGTACCAGCGGTAGTGGCAACCTGTGCTTGTCAACAAAGCTTGTTTCGAGATGCAGGAGCTGAAGCACCTTTGGGTACGAATGGCTCGTCGAACCCGATGCGGCCGCCACCACGCAGAGCCGTGAGCAGCCTCTCTCGGTTCGGGCAGAAGGGGAAGCGCTGTTTCAAGTGAAGTGCGTCATAAGGCTGGTCCAGATACACTTGTTGAGATGTGATACCGCAGTCTTTATGGCCGACAAAGTTGGCAAACTTGCTTCAGAGCCATCAGCACATCACGATCTTCAAAGCGGGCGATTGTACACACTCAACCTTGCTTCTGTCAACAAAGGGAAGTCCATCTGTTTCAGAGCCCTTGGGAAAAAGACTTTGAACCGCGTAGAGGACGACAAAACCCAAGCCGACCAAGGTCAGCCCATAGATGAAAGCAAGGCGACCCGCACCGTGGGACGGTTCCTCACGCTTGCGATGGGCTTTCCAAAAAGGCGACATCTGTTTCTTGATTTTGAAGCTGACGATGTAAGGTCGGACAATTTCAAAGATTGCGGGGCGTCACTAGAGCGGAACCGACAGGAGGTCAGCTATCAGTACGGCACCTTCCGAATAAGTATTTTAGATCTGGCACATGACCGACCACCTACAAGTTTGTGAAACTGACTGAACAGCACCCTTGATGCATGCCCCAAAGTCAGTGCACTAGATTGCCAGACGCTGGTGCTATTCATATGGATCGAGGCCATAATCGAATTTGGCTCTTGTAGTACCAAGAGTAGAACAAGAAGAGTCAGTCCCATGGAGTTTATTGATCAGATGGCCCCCAGAAGGTCTGTCCGGAGGAGCGTCTGATGATATGTGGGAACATTTTAGTTTTGTGCTGTTCGTGGGTTTGCTCTGCTGGCCGTTTGGTCACAAAGGTACGCTGTTCCATACGCAGAGCGCGCCGGTGTAAACTGCTTTTTTGGCACTCTGTCCGGGTAGCAACCTCACTCCGCCTAGCCTAACCTGATCTCCCGATACTGAAGCTCAACACCTCCCACAACACGAGCGGTACTACCATCTGTGCTAGGCTCTTTCTCAAGCTGACCGAAGGACGTCCTTGGTCTCAGGAGTACGATCCGCTCATAATGGCCTTTCCCCGGAACTTGTTCGAGAAGCATCACCTCTGAACATAAGAGCGAAGGTTCACCCCGCTCGCGATACAGCAAGAACATGATCGTTGCTGATGTCGAGGCCTTCGGCTCCTCGGGTGTATCGGAATCCCAGAAACTAGGGTGATCATCTTCGAGACATTTCCTCACATGCTCATGAAATGGGCTGAGCATGGTTGCGGCGTGTCGACTTCTGGGGATGTCAAACTCTCCAGTCCATGTCTGTACACGGAGGATCGGCGGTGGACCGTGGTCATCCACAAACAGGCGAACGGAATCCATATCGCCGTTCCAGGTGATCACCGACCCTTGCTTGAACTCCAGCTCGACGGACACGTCAACCCATTGCAGTCCTCGAAGTCGTTTCTTCCGTGCTTCGGAGTGGTAAAAGTCCTTCCACTGCAGGTTGTCCAACCTAGACCAGCCAAGCCAGGTCCAGCTTGGGATCTTAGGTCGCCGGAGGGTTTCGGCACGTATACTTCCTGTCCATAGAAGGCCATGCATCAGTCGATCGATATGCCTCCAACCAGGAAATGTGATGAAGACTTCCGAAGGGTATATTGGGATGCCATAGAGGTTATGAACAGGGTTCGGCTTGAGACTTGCAAACTCTGAAAGAATGCCTTGAAACGCATCAAAGGCATCTTCAGAGTACGTCAGCTGCCGGGGATAGAACTCCGCTACTCTGTCTGTGAACTCGATAGGGTGCTTCCCCACACCATTTCGAGGAAAGAGTTTGCCGAAGTCCATGGTAGCTAGAAATCGCTCTTTGCTCGTAACGTGAAGCTCATCGAGAGGCAGATGGAGGCTTTCCGGACAATGCATACCAGCGCATTCGAAGTATACCTGGTTGGGCGTGAAGACCAGCCGTCGACGTGAGAGCAAAGCCTCCTGGTAAGTCCTAACCATGGCACTCATCAGCGGTCCTGTCTAGAACTGTAACATAGGCTCCAGCCTTGCTTACCAGCCCCGTGTAGACCATCTCGACGTTTCGAGTGCGGAACCCCGAGGATCCCAAGCGACTAGAGAATGATCGCCGACTGTGGCCTTCAGTTGGACGTTCCTGGACCTTGCGGCGACTCCGGGCAAGCCATAATCGGCGCTGTCACCCGCAGCACCGATGATCGTCAACAACGAGGTAGCATAAATTAAGCCCATGTTCTTGATTTGGTTATGCTTGTTGTCGTCATCACACTGGTCGATGCAGTAGCGGTCTACCCACAGATACCGCCGACCAAGCCCGAGGACGACAAGGATGGCGTCCTCAACGACTGCTGGTAGTGGACCAAAGTGCTCTAGAGAAAGCGAAAGACTTGAGGCGCCAGGTATGGCCGGCAACTTGGTGGTGTTCGATCCCCAGACATAACTTAGCGTTATGTATTCGCGCCTCTTGTCCCAGTGAACAACGCTCCGTTCAAGGCAGTCGATGACCCTGAAGCCAGTGATCCATCCACGATCCTTCTTACCACGGCACTCCGTATGGCGATCCTGGCAGTAAGCCAGCCATCCTTGCAGTTGGTCGTATTCAATGTTGTTGGGATCCAGAACTCTTCCAACTACCGAAGTGTTTGCTTTCGGGCTTCCATTTGGCGTGATCACGGCCGCATGTGGTCCCGGAATGATGAGGCAGTTGCTAGGACTCACAGGGTATCCGGCTCCTACCATCTGAACAGTCATGATAACTGTTTCTTCAATCGGTGCTTTGCCGAACAAGCTTGTTATCGAATGAGCCTTCAGGTAGTAGCTGCGCCGCCTAGGCAAAGTACCAACGTTCAAGCTGAGAACGTCACCGAAGAAGATGAAGAGAGGGCATCCTGTAGGCAAAGATAGGTCGTTCAGTGGAGCAACTTTCTTGCCTGACCAGTCTCGCAAAGGTTTTGTACAGTTGGCCAAGATCTTGTTGAATTCGAGTTTCTTGCAGACAGGGCACAGCTCTACCTCGCTGTTCGTTCGAGATGTGCGTCGTTGCACAATGCGCGAGTCTGGACGAGCATGCCTTCTCTTCCCGTTCTGCGACATCAGGCTGAGCGAGTCGGTCAAGTTGAGCTCGCGCTGAGGATGTCCCGTCTTCTCCCCTATATTGAGTCGTGGGGATGATAGGCAATGTGCTGCCCTTGGCTTGATGGAAGCCGATCGTGGTCATGAAGACAGGATGCTCCACTGTATGTACCTCTGGAGATTGGTATTTGCCGTAGGACTTCTACGCCTATTGAGCGCGGAGAAAGACCCTCAAGACCATGGTGGCGCTGAGCGGGCGAATACGCAGGCCTCAGAGCAGCTCTCCTTGCTCGAGAGCACAAGGCGTATACGAGCGCCAAGGGGCCTTCACCGCTTCATCAACAGGCAGTCGCCCATGGTCAAACCTCAGTGGTCCGATCATGTTATTCTCTACCTAGTTGACGTCCCAATGCAACATTCCGCCTCCTCGTTGCCGTCAATTGAAGTCATCGCGATGTGGATGTTGGAGTAAGTCAGAATTGGGAGTTGAGTTAGCGCCCTGCTAATGCCTAAGGCATTTCTTCCGCCAAAAGCATTCAACTTGCTCCCGCTTTGGCGTGAGCCTTCTGCATAAATTCTGTTCCGTTTTTGAGAAGGTTTGTAGGGTTCATACATGCACGTTAGGCAATGTTAAGATCCTCAATATAGTCGAGAGCTGTACGTGTACCTGAAGATCCCCCTGAACGAGTTAGACTGGCCTTGTCAGAACTACTGCCCAACCCTCTACAAACACCCCGCATAGAGGGGTACGAGGGGCAGTAAACATCCTCCCACAACTTCCCTACCTCACGTCTCACAATCCTTTCCCCTCGTCCATCCAGCAAACACCCATCATGGCCGCCGAACTAGCAGAACCCCCCCGCGACCTCACCGCCATCCAACAATCCGAAGACGCCCTCCTCCTCCCCACCTTCACCGCCGACACCGCCTGGACCATCGGCTCCCTCCTGCGCACCCGCCTCCTCGCCCTGCCCCAATCCACCGTCATCTCCATCACCCACGCCAACAGCAACCAATTCCTCTTCCATGCGGCCACGCACTCCTCCTCCGTGCCCGACAACGACACGTGGGTGGCGCGCAAGCGGGCGACGGTGCTGCGGTGGGGCCACAGCACGTGGTACATGCACAACAAGTTCGGCGGCGATGAGGCGCGGTTCAGGGAGACGTTTGTGTTGGGGGAGAGGGCGGGGGAGTTTGCGATTCATGGTGGGGGGTGGCCGGTTAGGGTCAAGGGGGTGCAGGGGACGGTCGGGGTGATTGTGGTGAGTGGGTTGAAGCAGGAGTGGGATCATCAGGTTATTGTGGAGGTGTTGAGCGAGTACTTGGCGAAGGAGAAGTAGGAGGATGGTACGTGGGAGGGTGACGTGCTGCATGGCTGGGGCGTGAACCGGGTGCTTCGATCTTGGACGGCTCCTTGACCGGTTCTTCACTCAACGCAAGAGGGCTCATTGAAATGGTGAACATTAAACGATCCAGTAGATACTGTACAGAAAAGTCTATCGATACATACACAACACAGAAATCGTTTCTCGCACGCTACAACCCATCTAACCGCTCTTGTCCATCTTATACTCCCTGATGATCTTTTCCGCAGCAGTCTCACCAATGAGATATGCGCACGTCTGAACATGCCCAGTAGGCAAGAAAGGGGTGACGCTCATATCAGCAACCCTCAAACCTTGCAAACCGAACACTTTGAAGTTGTTGTCCACCACACTATCTCCATCCTCTGGGCTCTTACCCATACGGGCTGTGCAGCTCATGTGCCAAGTGGTGAAGGCTGTTTCCTTGATATAGTTCCACACGTCTTCATCCGAGTCGCTGGCAGGCGCAAAACGATTGATGCCGGCAATCGCCTCATCTTCAGGGACCATGTTGTTGGCGAATGATGGTGTCTTGAAGATCTTCATCACTTCTTTCACAGCTTCAATCATTGCCTTCTTGTCGAACGGGTGGGTAAGGACGGCAGCGTCGATGAGAGGAGTATCAGCTGGATCTGCTGAGGCTAGCTTAATTGAACCGCGGGACTGCACGCCTTGAAGGACAGCAAGCGGATTCGTCCAGACGCGGTCAGGAGTGGCTCCTGGTCCGACAAGCGGGACGGTGTGGGTGATAATCTCCCATTGGGGGATTGTGGGGGATGTAAGGAATTTTTGAATCTCTTCAGGGAGCGCCTTGAATTCTGGAGTCTCCATAACCTCCGGGAGCTTTGCATATCCGAGGCCAAGAAGCTGGTAGAAGACGCTCAAAGGACCTGTGCCATCTTTGAGAAACTGCTCTTTCGCCTTGGCAACTTGCTCGACGTTGGTGAAAAGTTGGACCCGGTCATCGTACTCCTTCCTCATCTCATAGGAGATGGGTACCACAGGATGGTCTTGGAGGTTCTTGCCGACTCCCTCAAGGTGGTGAACGGCTGGGATGCCATGCTGATCGAGCTGATCCTTCGGCCCTACTCCTGACAGCATTAGGATTTGCGGAGTATTGAAGGCACCAGCCGACAGAATAACTTCGTTCCTGGAGAAATCTATGGCGCAAGGGTCAGCACAAGCCTCTCTCAAAGAGAGCGGAAACAGAGTCACTCACATCTCTCAGAGCCAACCTGAACGCCAACCGCTTTCTGGCCGTCAAAGAGCACCTTGCTGACCGGCGCGTTCGTCTTGATAGTAAGGTTCTCAGGCGGATCCTGCAGAAACGCAACCGCCGCAGTAGTCCGCAGACCCTGCAATGCCGTCGAAGGCGCAACCCCAATCCCCATCATACTCCCATCGTTAAGATCCCGATTGACCTTCCACCCAGCCTCCTGAATCGCATCCACCGTCTCCGCCAGACTCTTCTCCCACGTCTTCGCAATCTCCACCTTCACCGGCCCCTCCTTCGTCCCATGGTTCTCCTGCAACGGCCTCACATACTTCCGATACCTCTCCGGCACATCGACATCCAACCCCTCCAACCTCTTGAACCTCCTCTGAATCTCCTCAAATCCAAACGCCTCATCCCCGACCAACCGTGCCCACTCGTCAAAGTCATCCCTCGCCCCCAACGTCCACACGCAGAAATTCAGCGCTGAACTCCCGCCCAGCGTCCGGCCTCGCGCTTGGTTGATCTTCCGGTTGTTTAGCTGCGGCTGAGGGGTGGTTGAGTAGCCCCAGTCCATGTCGGGTCGGGTGGCGAAGGTTTGGAAGCGTTCGGCGAGGAGGCGGAGGTCTACCTCTGGATTCGCGCTGCCGGCTTCGAGGAGGAGGACGCGGGGGGCGGCGGGGGTGTGGGCGAGGCGGGAGGCGAGGGTTGCGCCGCCGGGACCGCCTGGAGGGGTGTTAGTATAGATTGATGGAGTGGAGGGAGATGAAAGGGATGAATGGGGCTTACTGCCTACTACGATGAAGTCGAAAGTTTCTGCCATTGTGGGGACAGCGATGGACGGCCTGGGGGTTTTGAAGTAGATAGGTTTCGGAGAAAAGTTCACGACAGAGAATGAATCGTATCACAAGCGGATGAGGGTAGTCCGATGGTCTATATGATGATCTCTTGATGGTGAAATGAAGATATCCCTTTCCGTGGAGAGTCACCGTCCTTATATGCGGCAAAGGAAAGCAGGCGCATAGGATAGGAAGTGGAGATATGCTTGGGCTCTCGTCAGCACCAAAAGGCTGCCCACCTATCCTCGATATGTTTGTACAAGGTCTCGTCCAAGGATGAGGCTCGGCAGATCAGCATACCGCCCCATCTTTGCACGCGGTCCGTGGAGCTGATATCATGCCTGTACATCTTCGGGCATGCCTAAACATGCCCAGATTCAAGGCCTTCCCATGCCACTCAGCGAAGTTACGAATCTAGTCTTCCATTCTGGTCACGGTCGCCTAGGAGGCTTGTAGACCGTATGGCCGTCTCGGACAAGCAGCACTGCCATGCTTATCATAGCATGACGACAACCGGCCAAGCTGAACGCTTCAACTTATGTATAGTATCAACTACTGCAGGGGCGTTCAATGTACTTAGATAAGTCAATCCTTGGCGTTCTATAAGGTGTGGCCGCTTTAAACGTGTTACGGTAGCTCTTGAACTTCAGAGCCACGGCAGTGCCAAACTCCACTCATTGACATGCTGTACATCAGACTACGGTCAAATGTAGCTTCGTGCTTGGTAGAGCGGCTGTAGCTTGTCCTGGGACAAGCTTAGCGTATTGGAGCAGCCCTATGCAATTTGCGGGAGAGGATACCTATTATTGGTCTTGTCTTACATGCTTGTATTTGAGTCTAGGTGTTCCTTCATTGCCGTGGTGGTTGGTTTCAGGCAAGCAGGCTTACATATATTTGAGGTTGGATGTTCGAAAGATGCTTGACCAGCAAAGCGGGCCGTTTCTTGGTGTCCGCTTACTGAATGGAGACCTTAGCGCGGCACCTTGGCAACCGTGACTTATGAATCGCACCGGTCTGGCAAACTCATATTGGTGATTCCAAATCCCATGCGGCTGATTGCGAATGCCGTTTTGAGTACACAGCTGTGATCTCCTGGCGCTACGAGAGGGCTGTAGTGTAGAAACTGCCAAAGAGGTACGATTTGCAAGCAGCAATAGTAGAGTTACGCTTGTGTTGCTGTGTAAACCCAGAGGCACAGTAATGGGCAACTGTGAGGGCACCTTGGGCGCTGGTAAGGATGCGGATTCGGGAGGCCTTCGGCAGCGCACCATCATGTCACCGCGACGTTGCCTGGGTCACTCGACCATAGGCGATCGACTGGAAAGCCGCTTTTGACTTGGATTTCGTAGCCCGGCGAGAGTAAGGGAAGATGTCGAAACGGGAAAATATAACCTTGGGCAAAACATGCCCTTCCACCCGATGCTTTCGTCTCATCTCCGTCCAAAACCGGCAGGAGCCTACAACGACCCAACTTGCTTCAATTGAGTAATATTGCATGTCTTTACGAGTAGACAGAGGCTCCGGAACTATCGCAAGCAGTCCGCGCAGCATTGATGCTCAGAATGCGGTAAAAGGTGGAAAAAGATAGGATAGGTCCTCCTGGGGCTCGAACCCAGAATCTCCTGATTCGTAGTCAGACGCCTTACCATTGGGCCTCTAGGTCGATATCCAACCATCCCTTCTTCTTCTCACGGGGCCGAACTACTCCGGCAGGACCCTTGTTGGAGTCCTCATGCATCTCGTCCCATGTTTACCCGTTTCGAAAGCCCATTGATCTTACCTGGACTAGAAAGCATGCAGGGTCTTCTCCTATCCCAAACGATGCCAACGGCTGAAAGAGCCCTGGTGAGCCTTTGTGTACACACAAAACCCGTGTGTATGAATGCAAACCAAGGCTAACACACCTACCGTCTATCGGATATCACTCTTCCTACCACATCTGCTGAAGATCAGCGAACAAAAGGATGAATCGAACAGACCCGCAATGCATTGATAGGACGAACGCCGTAGCAAAGCCGAGCGTTTCGGCATCGCGATAGACCGAAGAACCCTATGACCCCGAACCTGTCTTCAGATGAGATGGAAGAGCACCGATGCAAAGAAACCTCAAACAGATGGGTGGTTGCTCAGAGCATCGGAACGCGCTATCTTGGGTCGCTTATCAGCACTGCAGTATCCGTGGGACACGAAGCGGATCTGAAGTACGAACGACGATTCCTGGATCACTTCACATCTAGCCTCACACTGTTCGGTGTTGTAGATCGACAGTGACCTTGTCCGTTGTTGCTTTCGATGCACGAGCCATCGCGCAGAGATCTTGCTTTCGTCCCATCTGCTGCCCAATTCTTTGTGGTTATAGACATGATTGCGAAATAAATCATCATCTAGAGGTTGGCCCAGTACGTGTTGACATGAGATAACGGGCAATGATGGTTTACCGGTGCGCGTACAGGTATGTAATCCAAGGGTCACTTTAATACATCCTAGTCGCGTAACGGATGAGCCTAAAGCTCATCTCTATAAATTTACGACTGTAGAATGTTGAAATGTCAAAAGAAATCTGGATACAAGGTAGCTGTATAAGATATCCTCTATTAATGGTTTTGTAGGAAGAGTCCTAGCACTTTGATCAAACCAAGTAGAGAGACGGGACCTGAGTAAACAGCGTCTGTTCATACGCAAGACATTGAATCCGTCCGGCTGAGGTGCAAAAGTGCGTTTACGAAGAAAAAACGTGAGCAGAGCACACGAATAAAGCGCGTCTGATTTGCTAGCACGGACTATCCAGTAGGTATGGCATTCTACCAGAACCTCACCCATGCAGCAAGACGCGCGAGCAGCCTGCCAAAGGTACGGTGCCATGGATCGGCTCGAGTGTCGGTTGGCGGATGGGCAGAAGCCGCTGCAGGCAAGATGATCTTGCGCTTCTTGTTCGGCGGACCAGCGGCGCCCTCGATCGTGCGTTTACTGCCACCGTGCCCGTTGAGCCACGGATCGAGCAAGCACTGGGTGACCGTGCTCCGTTCGGAGGGATCAGTCTTGAGCATCCCGTCGAGGAGAGGGGCGCAAGGGAGATGCTGTAGGTCCGGCTTCGACAAACGGGGATCCAACAGTCGGACTCCCAAAGCCTGCAGTGCCAGGTGCGCAACGTCCAATGTGTCGTCATCGGATGCCTGCAAAGATGGAGATGGAAGCCCAGGGACCTTGATCCACAGCGGGTCGTGACGCCAAACCAGCACATGCTCAGCCGTGATGGGCCCATGCGGGATCCGGTGTTCTTGCAAGTGCTTCACCGCCTCCAGACATTGACGCATCAGGCTGCGTAGGAAGACGAGATCAGCGGTGTCCGGTCTCGGTGATGTCAACAAAGCTGCGAGGCTGCCAAACGGGACAAATTCCATGACGACGAAGGCGGTGCCATCTATGACAAGCTCATCTATACAAGACACGACGTTTTGCTGCAGGTTTGTGAGTTTTGGTGGGACTCCATCCGAAGGTTGCATGCATCGGGAAAAGACTCACATGCCTCGGAGCTGCAAGAAGCGCAGCATGACCATCCCGCATTCTTTTGACAGCGACAACCCGACCGTCGGTTGAGCGAAGGCAAGCAAAGGCCGAGCCGATTCCCTCACGTTGGGTCACGCCAAAGTCAGCTAGGTGGAGATACTTGTCGAAGAAGACGATCCGGGCTGGCGCTCGAGGTGGCTCGAGATGCGCCGAGGCCACGCTGGGTTCGGTGCCTATTGAGCGCAGATACCTACGGTGCAACTCAATGCGATCGTCCTTTGGTTGTCGTACGATCCAGAGGAAGTACCTGTATCGACCGCTCCTCCCAAACGAGATTTGACACGACCGTGTCAAGGGACAAGTCTGGCCGGAGAGGTGCAGGCAATCGTCTTCCGTCACATTGTGGCGTAACCGTGTACCATCGGCTGACAGGTCGGAGATGAGGAGGATACCCGTGCAAGGCTCAAAGTGAAGTACGAATTGATGTTCCCCCACGTCATCCACGCTCGGCAAGAGGAAGTCATTCGACCTAGACTTCCCTACGGAAAAGTGTCGGCTGCCGTAAATGTGACAGAGCTCGAGCTGAGCTATGGAGCGATGCCTGGGTGGGAGGAAAGCATACGACTTGGGAGCACAGACGAGGAAGCGACTATTGTGCGAGAGCGACATGGACGAGCAGGCGTCAAGCGAAAGGGGGATCAGGTAGGCAAAGGTCCCCTCTGGTGGTTCAGAGACCGGTGCAGGTAAGGCTGCCATTACGCCACCGCCGGCGGAGCAGGCAAAGGAAAGTGCTTAAGAGGAACCGTAAGGGATGGAGGCTTTTATCACAAGACGAGACGACCGTGGCGCATGCGGGCTTCCACTAGCCGGAGGCTACACCCCAGGAGAACGGCTCGTTGCGGTACATGTTGGACAAAGGAAAGCTCCAGAACGGAAGACTTGCAGCAGGTGTCTGGGAACTACGACGTGGTGAATTTCACGTGCAATCTGCAGTGTCCATGACATCCTACAACGTGCTGGGCTGAGAGCCAACAATTTTGACCTATGGAACGATGAAGATGTACGCGGAGCGCCCAACGATGCGTCACGCGGCCCCGACGTCTGCTGCGGTAGTCTGAGGCAGCCCCTCACGACGCGCCCATTCCAAGTGTCGTCTGAAGGGGTCGTCCAGAAGCTTGCGGATATTTCGTCCCAGCTGATGCGCCCCGGACTGCACCGACAGCTCCTTGAGGCCTAGATCTCGAAGGTGCGAAAAGGCCTCTTCATGGTACGGTCCCTTGGCGGTGAATTTGTTGCGCAGGCTGCAGACGCCGGTGCGCCCATCGTCAGCATCGGATCACAGGTTGCGCCAGAGCGTGGGACAAAGGGGACTTACAAATCATCCGTGAGGTGCTCCGCTATGTAAAACATGCTTCCAGGACCAAAGGAGGCACAGATCGATTCCAGCTTCATCCCAAAATTACTCCATTGGGTAAGCTGCTCGACGCCTACGCCGGTGTCGACGTTGAGACTCGTGAAGATGTGGCCGAACGTGTTGGAGATTTGTTTGGCCATGACAGGCCCAACCGTGCGACCCGAGCTCTTGGGAAAGGTGACCTTGATGATGGAATAGATATTCAGCATGGAGAAGCACCACCGTATATTGTCCCTTTCCCGCCGGGCCGTGATCTGGACGGTGTACTGATAGCAGGTGGCCAGGGCGCCACTGATCCTTTTTGGATCATCGGCAAAGCTGGCGATCCGGTTCTCAAGCACGTCAGAATCGTTGAGGAAAAGAGCTGCATCATCGCCGTGGAGCCGAAGGTGCTCCTCGACGTTGGCAGGGAGGGAGAGGGCTGTGAGGTTGAGGAACCTCTGCCAAGGGGACGTCGTCTTCGCCGGGGTTTGTCGTCCGCGCTTGCCGCCACGTGCTTGCGGCTCGGCCGCTCCGCGCCCGCGTTTCCTGCTGTTCCCCACGCCATGTGTGACGACGCCGTTGAAGTGGTCGTTGACCTTGCCCAGCGCCAGTTGATGTGCTTCCGACATGTGGTGTTCAGGGATGGATAGCAGTTCTTCTAGATCCTGACGCCCGGAAGCGTACATCAGCTACTCTTTACCCTCGTTCAAGCGTACATTTCCACTCGACGCCTACCTGCTCGTCGTCGAGGATCTCGACCAAACGATCAAACACGGATGATGCACCATTGCCATCAGCGGATTCGGTGGTCGCCAGAGTCTGGTCGTCGACCAAAGTGGCTTCGTCTGGCTGCTCGACCTCAACCATGCCGATAGCCTCCGCTGCGCCGCCTTCGCCGCCCAAAGGGGACAGTCCGCCCTCCTCGCCGACGGACGATGCCTCATCGCCATCACGCATGGAGAAAACGTCGTCACATTCACTGGTCGATCGATCACTGCTCGGGGGCTGCTCGTCGCCGACGCCGGCGGACCGTCGCTCGTCTGCTTCGCCGGGTTCAGAGGTTGCAGAGGCCATCAGGTTTTGGCCCGCAGAGTATGTAGGGAAAAGGTGTCTGGTTCTGACCGTGGGCTTGATCGAGATGATTGAGGTCACTATATATTTGGGCCACTTCCCCGACATGTTGCACCCTTCAGCAAGACTGCGGCCACGGAGCGGGTACCCGCAGCCGTCCTAGAAGATCCCCTCAAAGAGTTCGCTTCCTGTATGTCTTGACGACGGTCTCACGCACGCATCTCGTCCGTGGCTGCCTTCTAATTAGCTCGAACCCCGGCGAAAATCCGTGTTGTAAGTGGAGGACGCTGCTTCCCGCTGTCTTGCGTGTTCCGTTTGGACGTATTCACCTTCACCCGATGCTTAATCGGCACGAAACTCCTTTCGCTCTTGTACCCACTTCAACAGCCGTTGGCCGTCAGGGCCTTTTCTTTGTTCGTTGGGGTGTCCGTCAGATTGTGACGACCTGCCACCTGCCACGTCGCAGCCGACGACACTATGTCCCTCTTTCACTGGACACTTCGTTCTCTCCTCCTCTACTCAGTCCCTACACGACTATCCCGTGTGCCTTTCCCTCCCCTCTTGTGAAATAAGAGTTCCTTCCGACGTCTCAGTATTCTCACCTATCCCCCTTGGCAAGGCCGTCTCCATGGGGGACTACGATGGTTTGACCGACACTCAACTGGCAGACAGGCTCTGCGACAATGGTCTCTCAAAGAGCGGTAATCGCGCGGAGAAGATGGCGCGACTCGAGCGTCACATGGAAGGGGCAAAGGACAAGCTGAGAAAGGTAAGGTGACATTGGTCGTGCCTGAGCAAACTGCAACCATGCTAAGATCACGACAAGGAAGCTGAAGCGACGTTTGCAGAACGCCGCCGAAAGGTATGAGCTCTCGTCCCCCCTTGGACGCCCATGTACCATCACTAATCATTCCCTTTCAGACGCAGGGACGGCAGACCCCTTGGTTGGATCGTGTGGGTTCGTGGTTGGTCTGGTTCGCTTTGTGCTTTGCGATGTGGCTTCTGTTGGGACAAGCCTGCAAGCTGATGGCGCGAGTTTACCCTGAGTGGCGATACCCTCTTTTGGTCATTCGATGCTTCGTAGGGGTGGTGGGGACGATGGCCTGTATCGGCTGCAAGGTCTGGTACCACTCCGGTACGTAAGCAACTTGCGGTCGAAGAGCCTACCCTTCACCTCTGACTTGTGTACGTAGTTCTGCAGGAGAAGTACTGTCATGCCTTCGCTTGTTCAGGGGCGCTGTACGCACGCCTCTTGCGTTGTGGCGACTCGTTGGTCCAGGTGCTGAAAGAGCCTCAGTTGCACGAGCCTGTGCCTAGAGATATTCCAAGAGGGGCCGGTCCCGAGGTAGAACGAACCCCCAACAACACACTGCACTCCTGCTCTGCGTATGTGCCACTTGTCGAAGAAAACTGCGGCCTAGATGCAATCCCACACTCACACGGCTCGCTCGTTTGTGCCGTAGAGGCTCCGACCGTTGTCGAGGCGAACGAACAGGGCCTTGAGCGGACTGGCGAAGAGTCTGCAGAAAGCCACTCCAGTTCGATCCACGGTCAGACTCCATCGGAATGTGAGCTCGTCGCAGCGAGCCCGCAAAGCTCGACAGACGACGAAGGCATGCATCCGGCCGCCGCTGAAGGTGAGCGAACCGTGGCATCTCTGACGCAACAGCTCAATTCCAACGACCAGAAACTGATACGGACGCAAAAATCACTCGAGGATGCCAACCAAGCACTTGCTGACGCGGATCTCAGACTGCTCTCTACAACACAACAGCTGGCAAAGGCCGAGCAAACGCTCGCCGAGTCGGTGGAAGAGCTCAAGCGGACGAGACAGCTACTCGGTGAAGCCGAACTTGCCCACAACACGACGAGGCAAGCACTCACCGACAAGACGCATGAGCTGAACGCGACGAAGCAGCACCTCGACGATGGCAAGCGTTCGCTGAAGCTCCTGACAGAGGAGTACAACAGTCTTGCCGAGGATTTCTTCAGTCGACTGGACAGGCCCTGCGTCATGGTCCGCATCTCGGGCGCCCCAATGCAGATGGAGCGTGGCCCGCACAGCATCATCACCACCGGAAACAGGTCGGCGCTACAGCTGGCCCATCCATCGCGCGCGTCTGCTCAGAACAAATACCAGTTCTATCGGGTGTTTGGCGACACGTGCTCCAACCCGGACATATCAAAGCCAATCCTGCCGATCCTCAGGGCGTGCCAGCACGGGGTCGAGGTGTGCGTTGTAGCCGACGGCAGGAGCGGCACCGGCAAGTCACACACGATGCTAGAGGGACAAGGAGCCGTCGGCCCTACGGTTGCCAGAGACCTCTTCTCTCGCATTCAGAGTTTGAATGAAGACGGCTGGACGTGCGCCGTCCAATGCTCCGCCCTGGAGTTCCATGCCCACGGGACCACGGACCTGCTCTCTAGGGCTTCGGCTCCCAAGGGGAACAAGAGGATCAGCTACGTCGGGGCAGATCAGGCGCCTCCGCATGCCAAATTCATAGACTTCGAGTCGGCCAAGGTCCCGTCCGCCGCCAGCCTCATCCAGACCTTACAGCAAGCTTACAAGGCTCGAAAAGTGGAGAAGACGGCGAACAACCCGACCTCGTCTCGTGGTCACTTCTTCTTCATGATTGAGCTAAGCTACTGCAACCCTATCAGCAGGGAAACAATCACCTCGAGGGTGTACCTCGTTGACCTTGCGGGTAACGAGGAGATGCAGGGTCGCGGAGAAGAGAGCAAGTACATCAACACCAGCCGCCACAGCCTCAAGGAAGTAATGAGACGGCTTTACACGAAACCCGGTGACTCTGTTGCGCAGGGGAAGGAGGTACGTGGAGGCCCCGCCTAAACAGCAGCTACGACGCTGACCTTGCACCAGTTTACCAAGGCGTTTGGAAACTTCGTCCACGCTCCGAAGAAAGCTTTGGTATGGGTTACCCACGTCGGTCAACGCCCAGAGCATTACGGGGCCACGCTTAACGCTCTTGATTTTGCTGACGAGGTACGAACCCCTTTGGTAACGTGTCCGAGCAGTACTCGACAACTGACGCAAACAGCTTCAACACCCTTCGGGTAACTTCCTAGGCTAGCTACTGTCGACATGGGATGGCTGAATGGAGGATGATGGTCAGCGTCCTGGAAGAGGGGTGTTTTCTTGCGTTGTGTTTAGACCGCATCCTGGCGAGGGTTCACTCTGATTGGTGCAGCGCTCGATTGGTTAAAGGACCACTCAAGTGGGCATTGGGGATCATGGGCCAATTCCTGTTTGCGGTTTGCAAGAGAAGGTTTCCATAAGCCGCAAGCACCTTCTTCGTCATGCCTCTGTAACTATAGAGAAATTGACCGGCACTGGCGATCCCAGCAGCCATGAAGGGTGTGCGATCCCGATGTTTGATTGACGATTGTGCGGAGAATTGGGTGTTTGGTTGTTTCGCTTGTCAAGCAACAATGTGTATTACCTTTGATGATGATATCTATACCGAGGCGTCTAAGCTTCAGACACAGTCAGTGATGCGAAACAGAGCCAATTTCGACACAGCAAACAGGGCATCTTCTGCGAACTTGGTACACCGGCGTGATGCTTGCCAAGCGGAAGGCATTCAAACCAGACTGTATGATGTTTTCCCCATCGTGTTCAAACAAAAGGGAAAGCCATAAAAAGGGTGATGATGTAGATCTCTCCCTGGTGTATCATTCTGCCGTCAACCATGACGGATTCCACTGATATGGAAGGGTCAGCCTGTGAGTTTTGCAGGAAGATGCCGACGTGATCCGTTGCTGACGGTTAATGACACAGTCCCAAGACAGCCGTCAACGAGAACGGCACACCCGGAGATCAGAGCACAGGTAGCAGAACATGGGGCTCCTGCCTGTAAGCGTCCCACGTCCAGGGCAGTCTTTGCTTTAGTTGACAAGCCCCACCGCAGCAGCCGGCCAGCGTCTGGGAAACCACGAGGGCAAAGTCTTGCTCATGCCTTGGGGCCGCGGGCCCAAGCCAATCGAGGGGCACATATTCGGGTCTTCTCCGACACGGCTGTTCGAGGACCGACTTCGTCTTGATCGTGGTCGGCTTACGGAGCACATTCTACCCCCCTGCCTCAGCAGCGCACCCGCTTGGGCGGCCGCGCAGCCACCACAGAACTTCAGGCCTGCCGACCGCAGCTTCGTGGATCACCTTGCCATCTTGGGGTTCAAGCATAAGCCAGCCCGAATTGTGGAACGAGAAGTTCTCCAACGAGCAACTGATGAGAAGAGCCTGTTCATCGAACCCGGTGACTCGCGAGAGTCTGCGGAGTGGCACGAGGAGCGGCTGAAGAAGATTGACGAGGCCGTTCGCTTTCTCCTTGAGCGACGGCCCTCGGAGAGCGACGTTGAACGTCGGCGCAGGTTGGCACAATTTTTCGAGCGCAGATCTCGATTCTTGGCCGACAGGGCCGAATGGGAGGGTCGTACCTTGGAGCTCCCCATGTTTGGATACCCTTATACACGGGAGACAGTCTCCTGCGCTGGTCATGGGTGCATTGCACCTTGTCATGACGCGCTCTCGAGGGTCAAGGGTAAAATAAAGGCCGAGAACTTTCCAGGGCACGGGGACGCCGTGGAGAGGGGCTGCGCCGTAGGCGTGTACAAGCACGACGCTCTGAGAGCACAGCGTGTTGTGTATGCGTCCTTTGCAAACGGCAACATTCTCTTTCACGTCGGCAAGTACACCGTTTGCGGTGATATATGCCAGTCGACGGGCGAAAGTACCAAAATCTCGCGGGACCACATCCTCTTCTACGAAACCTTCCCTTGCGGCGTCACCACGCGCAAGGAGGTCCAAAAGGTATTTGAGACGCTGCAGCGCAAAGGAGCTCTGCACCAGGCAGGCAGAACCTTCCAAGACTTCGAGGCTGAGCTCTCGATCGATGCATTTGCGGACATTGAAGCCTTCAAGCGAAGGTTTCTAGACGCCATGCAACTGCTTTGCCCGCTGGTGGCACGCTCCTGGGATGAGACCACAGCTCTACCGAGTTTCCAGTATCCAGAGGACTTTACGACGCATCCAATGGGAGTAGCTTGCCAGAACACCAGCGGCGCCCATCGGATAGTCGAGGTCGGCGTGACGTCTCCCGGTTTTCGTCCAGCTTCCGCCGAGGAAGCGCAGATGTTCAAGAATCTGGAGGAGGCGGAATCTGTTGCCATGTTGTCAGAGCCAACCAGGGCGAACACCGCTCGACACGCTTGTGACTCAGGGAAGCACAGGTTGTCGAAGCACGCTATTTCGTGTGCAGACGAGGGCGCTCCACCGATCGAGAAACATCCTCATCCGGTGGGCAACTCTCCTTTGCAGCCGGGGAAAAGGCGCCAAAGGAGCATTGGTGGGACGGTTGCGGTCAGAGATTCCGAGACGGAGTCCGAGGGAGGGTTCTAAAGCGACCATCCAGTGTTGTGTAGACTGCCGTAACCTGCTGCTGTTGTTGAACGCGTGTTGGAAGTTGAGTTGATGTCTTGCCAGTTTGACTTCCATGGCATGGCGAGTAGATGACGGCGGACTCACGCCTCTCTTCTTTGACCTTGTGGACGTTTTTGAGGATTATGGCATTCAGAGTGATAACATTCGCAAGAGAACCAATCGTAGTCCGCCCTAACGAGGTCGACAACCTCGACAACCTTGCTTGTTCTTATTCTGTATACCTACCTGTACCTAAGGTAGTTGATCAACTGCGAGCACCCCATGCACGAGCGGGCGCTATACCACCCCTCCCCTCGACTCACAAGGTACATAACCTCTATAGGGAAAATTTAAATGTAGGTGAAAAGAACACTAGGTGTGGGTTAGTTCTCGTACACTTAGATGACCACACCACCTCAAGACTACGAAACAAGACGATGACCACTTTAGATGATTTGGTGAGTACACTTGAATTTGTTGACTATGGATATGCATTTGAATTCTCCCACGCCCCTTGTAAGAATTTCCACACGTCGCAGGAAAAGCAAGTCTCCTAATCAGAGAAGCGATCGACATATTTCTGGATCAAAGTGCTTCGATAGACAGGTACGGTGCGCCCAGAAGTTCGGGGAATTGGGAGAGGCAAGTCAACGCGATACCTTTCCTTGCGACGTGGATTACCAATCTGAAGTACTGGGAGAACATTGCTTGTGTAGCTACTTTGCTGAAGCAGGATCTCGGCAGCAGCCCGCACACATGAGACGGAAAATTCCGTGAACAAGCACATCAATCGAGTCTCAGCCCACTTCGCCGCTCGCAAAACCCCCAAGATGACATTGTGTTCGGTGTGTGTGGGGCTCCCCTCATACGAGACCATCAAACAACGCCTATGTCACTGTCAGCATGCGGGACGGAGACGTGGAACGGCCACAACTTACACCTAGCTAAGGGCTCCTCCCTTCTTCACTTGACCTCATGAGTTCAACGGCGTACCCTTGACGAATGTGCGAATGGCAGTACGGGGCCCCCCGTTTCGGTGCCCGCTTGCATTGTCCCTTGTCTGTCATGCCAGCGCAGCGTTTCAGTGACGGGTCTCCCTCCTTGTCACCTTGCATGGGAGAATCAACGCGCGCGTTTGGCGAGACGTGACCGTCGACTGGAGTTCCCTGGCTTGCTTTTGCGTCCGCAGGTGGCTGGCCGCGGGGGCTGCGTCTCCCTTGAGTGATCCAAAACCGCACCACGGCCACAACCCGATCCGGAACGGCGAGAAAGCGCATGCCCCATGTGGCAAGGAAGGATCCAACATGCGTCAGGACGGAGACAGTCAGACTACAAAAGGCTGCGGCCCCAACGACGAGCGTGTTCATGAGCCGCAAAGCGAAGATCCTGGCGGTAGGGCTGGCGATGGCAGTGTGAAGCACCCGAAAACTTTGCGTTACGAGCCAGATGAGGAACGTGTTGATAACCGTTGTGATCTCTGGACTTCTGAGATAAGCAGTGAGAATCAAGACAAGAGCACAGAGGAAGTAACCCATCATGACACGGGCTGGGGTTCCTTGTCCCGTGAAAGAGGAGCCTGGATGATTCGGTCTATGACTGTTGTTGCCTGTCATTGATGCCTAGCCGGTCAAAGCGAGGGAAGGCGTGGATGGAAAATGATGGAGTCGTCTCACGAAGAACAAGCTTGCAGCCGCTCTTACCAATGCTCAGTCTATGGTGATCGTTCGCACCTGGAAACTGGCAAGGTGAAGGCCGACCGGCTTCAAAAGCCACTCAGGTGGCCT
The DNA here is from genome assembly GCA_022813185.1 of Floridaphiala radiotolerans. Taxonomy (NCBI): domain Eukaryota; kingdom Fungi; phylum Ascomycota; class Dothideomycetes; genus Floridaphiala; species Floridaphiala radiotolerans. The sequence goes on along the minus strand of JAKLMZ010000049.1, from coordinate 43,502 downwards.
TTGGCGGCCAACATGTCTTGGCGAATGCGTGAGGGTACAACCTCACGGAGAGGCCGCGCTCGGCTTCTCGTTTGTCAGTCGCGCCGCAGATCTTGAAGCCGGCGGCATCGGTTCTGGCCGTCCATCACTGGAGTCGATCGAGGAGCCATGGACAACACATTACAAGAGTGTGGACAGCCGTGGAGAAAACCTGGCACCTCCACCAGTCTTTGGACTTGGGTAAATATTGCATGTTGGTTGTTGGTAAACTATTGGGGTAATCTAGCTTCAGCTTTCGCACCAGAAACGAAGAGACGCTGACAACAGAACAGAGACCAAGGAATGACAGGCTCTTTTGGGTTACACCTCGTGACCGCGCTACGCAGTCTCTTCCAAAAGGCCCAAGAGGCTGTGAGATGTCGAGAGACTTTCCAGACGGCATTCCGCCTCGCCAAGTTGTTCCGCCACCACCCTGGCTCTTGAAGAGTGGACGACTTGCGCCACTTGTCGGATCCGCTTGTAAGCGCGCGCAACCTTGTCGCTGGCATTCTCGAGCTGGACAACAACGGCAGATAATGCATCGCATTCCTGGGCAAGGACTTGGGCTTGACGGTGCAGAGCCACCGGAACCCACGGAATGATGCGATCCATGTACTCCGATAACGATTGATTTGCGGAGTCCACCTCCGCTTTTAACCGTGAATGGTGTTCGGCAAGGAGGGACTTTGTGTGGTTGAATTCGGCTTCACTTCGAGAGAAGATCCGTAGGACGTGATGGGTGCTGTTGAGAGCCTGGTCAAAGTGCGGAACGGTCGCGTTTAGTTGCGCACATGATGTCGATCTTTGAACTGTAACCGAGAGGTGGTATATAACCGGCGCAAGCAATTGCATCGCAAACATCGGGTCGCTGACAGACGTGCGCAGCTGGCACAGTGACGCGAGGGTACCAGGGTCCACGTGGAGGTCGTCTGCGGTTTCCGCCGTTCGGCAGAGCTGGATGCATTGCGACTCTGCTTCGCGTTGCGTGTCAAGGTTGAAGGCGTATGGCGGATGAGTCAAGGAGGCCCTTCGAGGATGAGGGAAGAGAGGAATGACCTTGGTGGCCAGGGCCAATACAATCATGCCGAAAGACAGACAGCCCAGTTTCCTCATCGCGCCGCGGTCCAAACCAGCGGGGCTAGATGGCGAGCCCCTTCGCCGGACAGCGAGAACGTGCGCCGTACCTCTCTCGAGAACACGAGCGTCCATGGAGGGTGTCCTGAGTTTCATTCTGATGGAAGACGAGAACGGTTTGTGGGAGATTGACAACGAGACCTCACGTCAGCGCAAGGTATATAGAGGCCCGATCAGAGATTTTGTGGTTGCATTGCAGGCTATACAACGACAGAGCGAACGGCAATGACTTCAAAGGGAAGAGACAAGACAGTCAAAGCTGCAGCAACGGAGTGGGCGTCAAAGAAGTTCCAAGACATGCCATCGCATTCGTACTAATGTTTGACCTCTTTGAGCTTGTCAAGACCTTGTTGCAGCCACAACTTCCAACCCACAATGAAGTCCTTGTACTCTGCAACATTCGCATCGGATGCCTCAAGCTCAGTGGCCTTGGCGATGAATTCCTCCGCCAAACCTGTCAGCTCACACAGGGCACTGGCAAAGTGCTGGTTCTCCTGGGTTATACAACTGGCTTCTTCGACCATTCGCTCGAGCTCGGCCTTGATCCGATCATGACCGATTTCGGTCTTCCTTGCCGCCTTCCTCACCCTGTCGGCTGCAAACCTGGCAGATGATGTTTTTGAGGCCTTTGGGCTCGACATTGTTAGAACCGGTTCTGCACGGTTTTGAGGATGCGCTTGGGGGAGAATTTGGGCGGATGAACCTGATTTACCGCCCACGCCTGATGTTGGCTTGGTTTGAGGATCTGATCTCGCAGCCGCTGATGTCGGGGTTGCCGCATTCCAGACGGGCTTTGCTGGACCAATCTTGTCCGAGCCCGATGCAGCAAGCGGCTTGAGGCGTGAAATCTCGTCTTTTCCGAGAATTGGGAAGACGATAGGGGGCATGGTGAGCCTGTCTGCCCGAGCTTTGGTTGGGTGTGGTTTGGATTCGTCTGTCGGAGGTGGGACTTGCATCGCAACCATGTGGGAATTGATTTCGATCTCCAGTGCGAACCTGGGGGCTTTTAGCGTCAAAGGAAGTAGCGATTGTCTGAAGGCGGGATCGTCCGTCGCGACGACAGACACGACTGCCTTCCTCCCTTATAGTCGTCTCCCTCTGCGGATGCAGTTGCGTTCAAGAAGGCCAGCCCTCAACGATGGGGAAACCTGCATTGAGGTCTGGTCCCTTCTGAGCACTGCATCGGCACCATCCATTGCCTGCAGACTCCCAGAAAGGGATCTATCTACGTCATCTTGAGATGATTCCGGAAACGGAGAGGAGAGGATCTAGGCGGCTTGAATCTTTCACCGCCGCTGATGCTTGCTTTAGAGACGTGCCTGCATTTGCATTAGCCATGGCCAACCACCGTTGCCCGTCAAGATATGCAAGTCAACCAGCCGGCAACGGATACGCACATGCGCAGGCACCTTCGTACGTGGATACTTGTTTGCCGACGATCCAACCACGCTTACACGTGAAAGAAGGCGGATATCATCTTTGCTCCGTCGGTGAGAAATCTCTCGTTTGCACAGGGCCAGCTGAAGCCGCAGCGGAGACTTGCATGAGACGATGATGTGATGTTTCTAGCATAGGTGCAATCCCTCCAGTCAGGTCAAACAAGCAGCTGTTCTCGCCCGTTCATCGGAGCAAGCCGCTCGCGTTTCTTTGTCTGGCGTGAGCAGGAAATAGAAAGGAAAGTCGGGTGGGGCATTACATCGACCATACGCATCTGGAGGACGTGTTGCGTATTTGAGGGGAGGGCTCCGACGACTCCTTGCTTCTCTATCTTATTTTTTCCTTTGGCAACACATCCAAATCCAAATCAAAATCCAACAGCGTTCGCGAACGGGTACGGTGGAAGGTCAACCCTCCCACAAAATCGAGTGAGCAGACTACAATCCCCCTTCCCGTCGCTAGTAATCCCGGGCTCATCTGTTGTAGGAGCTATGAATCTTGTTCGACATTTGGTTCGGCTGTGGGGTTTCTACCTGATAGTCCTCGGCACCTGGATGGCCACCAGTTCTCGTATCTTCCCCTGCAGCGCCAAGAACTCAACAGCAATGGCGGAAGCGCTGCACCAGGGCTCGACAGCTGTGGACACGCTGTTCCGCCGCTTGCGTATGGCACTGAGGACCGTTGACGCCGGTGTTACACACATGTGTATCCCTTATGCCGATGAAGGAGGCACCATCTGTAGACTACTCATGCCGCTGCAGTCATCAGCGCAGGGTTGCGCAGCACTGGTAGATCAAGGCCTCCGCCTCAGCATCTCGACCGTGCTGGCACTGTCGGAACTCCTCCGCCATCTTGAGTGGATCGTCGAGAAGACCAGCTCCAAACCCGTAGCTCTTGCAACCGTTGCAGTATCCATCTTCCTCGCATGCGCTGCCTCGTACTCTCTTTTCGTCTTGTACAGGGCGTATGAATGTATGGTCGCGAGACTGGTCGATTTTGTCTTCTCCTTGCCACTGCGGGCCTGGCGTTTGGTTTTCCCCGCCCGTCAACCTGGAGGGTCTGGTCGAGACGCGCCCGCCCCTGTACAAGCCACGGCCGTACAACGACTGGCGGCCATTGAGCATCAACGGCGACAGGTTCTAAAGCTCATCGAGACGGAAGCAGTTGATGAGGAATCTTGAGTCCGAGCAGATCCATGCTTGGTATGGGGGTGGCAGGCACCTCAGGCTTGGGTCCGGGGTGACAAAGCATGCGCGTCGGGAGGACTTCGGACCGTGCGGCGGTTCTCATCTGTCGTCATTTGGCTATCGCCGATTTGTTAGCTCACATCTTATCTTGACGAGACGACACGAAACCACGAGGACGCATTTAGTTAAAGTCTAGTTAAACCTATCAATCATAGAACGTTGCCCCGTCCAAGCACGGTGCGTCGAAACCGTTTATGACATGTGGAAGCTTCTACCGAGTGAGAATAAAAGTGAGCGTCCATTCGCTGTCGGCATGGCTTCCTCCCTAATCAACTCGCTCAGTATATGCACCCCTGAGTGTATCCTTCTCCTCTGTATACAAAACGTCGTCGAAGTCGCTCTGAGTTGCGCCGCGGATTCGAGCCATTTCCTCGCGTACGCGCTTCACCTCCGTCACAACTTGCTGCTTGCGACGGTTCCCCAACGAGCCTTCCACGGGTTCCCCCCTGAGCTCCTGGATGACAAGTTGCGCTACCATGAAGCCCTCGTTATCCTTTAACAGTATTCTGATGAACCGGCAAACGTCGACAGAGGTTATGTCGCTTTCCTTTTCCTCCCCATCCAGCGCCGACCAAAACGCCTCACACAGGTGCTGCATTTGTGCCGCCAGGTCATCCTGATCATCTGCCGGTAGGGACAACTTGCGGAGGAGGTTGTGGAGGTCTTGTAGTATGGAAGGGTCCTTGTCGGCCATCTAGAAAATATGCGTTACCACTTTGACGGCACTGGCTGGCTGCCTCATGGTCCGTCCACGCTTACCATCATCACACTTTGTGCGTTTTCTTCCTTCTCGGCCACGAGGGGATGTGTCAGTGGCAATGGCAAGAGATCGTGCCAGCGATGGTACGGAGTGGACATTCACGGCGTCTTCCGGTGCAACGTTACACGGAGACGACGACGACAGCCCCCTATGACGCCCAGCGATTCGTTTGCACATCTGCTGGCCTGCTCAGCTGTTCCCCTGCGCTCCTCCCTCGTCTTGGTCCAGGAACCATCATGGCCACTCCACCGTCTACAGACTGGCGTAAGAGCTGTGGAGGCGCCTTCAGCGAAGGGGATGTTTTCTCAGTGCTCAAACATTCGCCTTTTGCCATTCGAGCTTTTGAGTTTGCCACCGCGGACGGCGCGCTTGACTGTTCATCTCGAGGCTTCTCCCCAGACACGAGCTACGCAGATAGATGGTGGGAGGTGGATCAGTGCAGTCTCCTCACGCATACGAAACGGCATCTGCTGCTGTTCGATGTCAAAAGCAGGGCTTCTCCTTACGCCGGTTCTCAATCGTTCATTGCGTCTGCGTCTCAGCGGGAGGAGGCGGCATTCTTCATTGGCATCTGCAGCGCCAATCCGGATTACGTCGAGCTCATCCCCAACCTTCATCAGGGTCAACAACCGCCGATGGAGGAGAAGCGGGACCTGTCGATCAACGTCTCGCGAGAGTCGAAGCTCTTCCCACCGGCCTATGGATCGCTAGACCCCTGCGGCGGCCCCTACCGGATGCCACTCGCGCTGCTGCTAGAGGCCGTTCGTCGAGTCCGCGTCGCCGCCAGGGGGGGAGGACCATACATCAATCCTTGGACCCTGGTGAGTTTTCCGGATTGGAATCCACAGACGACAACATCGAGTCGCAGCCTGAAGCCCGTCGAAAGCTCTCAACACTATACGGGACTTTTGTGCATGCTTGAGGTCTACAGATCCCTTCGCGTATGCTTCCCCAAAGGGGAAGCGGTCTTGGACTTTGTCGGGCTCGCACCTCGACTTGCCGATTTCAAAGTGATAGAGCGGACCACCGGCCGGCAGAGTCTGGTGCAACACAAGCTCGAAAGCCATGAGCGGGCTCTGTCCAGCACAATGGACAAGGTAGCGATCGCCCGCAGGACTGAAGCAGGCGAGGCGCGATGGTACTTTTCCGCCACCGAGAGGTTCGACTTTCTCTTCTACAAGTTTTCCTTCTCCAATCGACCTGGCCCTCAGCCAATCTACGACTTGTTCTTCATTCCAGAGCGTGATATCCCCACTGACTTCTACACGACGACGGCGGAGGAAGTCGGCTTCGACATCGACGCTTTCCGACCGTACCGTATCCGCATGGATCAAGACCGGCAATGGGTACAGCGCATCATGGACATCATTGCCGAGAACCCCCGGCCACGCCATCCGAGCCCTCGTCCTCGACGCGTCTTCCCCCCGGGGCCCGCTGGCGCCGCGAGCCAGACGAGCACGCCGGACACGGCGCCCCAACCCTTTCCCAGCGAGCCGGACGCCATACTCCAGCTGAACAGCATCTATGCGAGATACAGGGCCATCTTGATTCGAAGCCACCGTGTGTTTTTCGAGAAGGTGATGATGCAATGCATGACAAGGTTCGAAACCAGTTTTGATCAGTGGCATGATTGCACCGCGCTGACACCAAACAAGGAAGTCCGGCCTTCTCGTGGTGCTGGCGGCGGATCACCCCACGGGAGATTTCGCATTCTGCCGCTACAGCTGGACACAGGAAGAATGCGATGCGTTTGCGGAGAAGTCGATACCACCTCAAACGGTGGCTTCGCTTCCTGCTCTCACACCGTTGGTGCCGCTCTACCTGTGCGTGAAAGAACAAGAGTGCTACGACGGCGGACCTGTGCCGACGGTCACCCAGTTCCGTCGGCTCAACGCGCTGGCAGATTCGCGCCTCCTCATCTGGGACTTGTGGGGCATCGACTGCCAAACACAGCTGGACCATCCGCTGCTTTTCGTTCCCACAGAGGATATTCGCCCGACTGAGGACCAGAGGGGTCTCTTCGCGAGCCAGGAAATTGCCAGGCTGGAAAAACCCCAGCTGGTGGGCAAGTCCGCCCTGCTCTCACACATGCTCAGTAGTGGTAAGATCATGGCCGACTACATGGTTGGCTCAAGTGGACCATCCATCTACGGTGCGGAAGGGCTCGTGTGGGTCAAGATGTGGGAATCACTGATGTTATTCACGAATCTAGGAATGGTAGAGCACCCGCCGGGGCTGAAGCGTCGGGCGTCCAAGTACAGACAGACATTGTCCAGCCTCCACAGAGCTCTGCTGGATCAATATAGGAGAGGCTAATAACATCATGATCAAATGTGTCCCGTTGTCCCCACATTGTTTCCGTTCCTGCCAGGTTCGCAGCTTGCCACGGCCCGACCCCCATTCACTCGTCTTCTTGCTCTTCCTGCGCCCGCTTTCTCTTGCGGTGACCCCCTCTCTGCCTCTCTCGCCGCGGCATCGTGACATCGGCCGAAGGCGCAGTAGGCATCGGTCTCCCGAGCGGCACCCCCCCGTCCTCTGAAGGCTCCGGTCGGGGCAGGTGCCGAGACAGCCCTTGCGCATCGAGGCTTGGTGATATCGTACCCGCCAACCGGATAATTTCGGTGTACAGCGTTTGAACGTTGGGCACTTTGAATCGGTGGAACTTCTCGAACAAACGTGCCTCAGCCCGGGTGTTCGCGCCCTTCCAGAGGAAGCCAACCGGTGCTAGCTTCGGTTCCTTTGGCGACCTGTCAGACCTATCGTCCACCCGAAGACCCACCATGGCTTCCAGTTCCGCAGACGTCATGGCGTAAAAGGCGGACGGCGTCGAGAAGATGACGATGGACGGCACCAATGGCTTGAACGTTGGCGCCCTCTCAGATCTGATGTACTGTATGACGTACAGCTGCGTGTTGGGGGGTGGCGGATTCAGCCCTGCGTTGCATGCCAGGTACCGGCCTCTGTGCGGGGTCTCGCGGAAACCCCGTACGGTGCCATCGGACCAGTTGAATGGCATGTACAGTAGCGTCGGGTAGTGAGGCCTACGTCGTAGTGTCAGTCCATTCCCCCCTGAAGATGGCGTACCGTGTACAAACCCCGGCGCCGGCGGTACCCTGTTCCTTGGGCATTGCTTTTCCCCAGGTGGACGCCGTATGTAGCAATCCCGGCTCTTCAAGTAGAAGAAGAACCCGTTGCGATTCTGGCTGGCCACTTCATTCAAGGCCGAGGCGGCAATGACATGCTGGCCGATCGTCGAACGGACCCTCTGCGTGGTTCGGTCCCATACGCTGCTGACCATTCCCAACGGATGAGCTTCGCTCCAGAAAAGTCGATTCGCCAGCGGAGCCGAACGAAGGATGATCTTGTCGTCGCCATTTTTAGAGCTTGACCCACATCCGCCTTCTGCCTCATCCACCTCGCTGCTCTCCTGCCGCTCAGTTTCTTGGTCCACCATACCAGCGTGGAAGAGTGCCTAGGTTCAAGTGACTTCGGAGACTGAGGGGCAGCCGCTTCTGTGGTTGATATATAGTGAAATGGATGGTGTCGCTAACAACACGCTAGTAGATGCGATATACAAAGAAGTGTCTTACCATGTTTGCCTACCTGTTGCAGACCCCTTTGTAAGCTGTTTATTGGACTGCCACCAGTTGCATGTGTCTCGTTCCCGGAGTCATGTACGAGCTCTTAAAAGGATGAATGCTTTGGTGGAGTTGCCATGGAACCAAAGCAGTTGAACGCTAGGCTTGTACTTTGGAGGTGGTGGTGTCCGGTCAGCTGATACATTTATGTATGCATGGTCCTTGCGTAGACCATGTTGAACCCCATCACGTATTAGTACCCAGGCCACGAACACGGGACGAAACGACAGAATAAATTCGAAAAAAAGTGAAACCGTCCGCAACTGTTAACAAGACAGATCCGGTGATGACTCTAATATCCCTACTATATCTATCGAGACATCCCAGTTTTCTATACCCGTTGCTGTATGAAGATCGAAAGTGCAAAAAAGATAGTTCCTCCTGGGGGTCGAACCCAGAATCTCCTGATTCGTAGTCTTCACACTGGTTAGCGTTGTTTGTCATATCGAGGCTGGGCTTAAACTAACCAGACGCCTTGCCATTGGGCCAAAGGAACCCGAGTATCTATATTATCGTGACGATATAATTGGACTTATATATTTTTTTGTACAATAACATTCTCCTCGAAACAAGCACGTGGTCCGTGTGTCGATCGCCCGCCCGCTAACAGCCATAGTATCTATGTCGTTTGAAAGACCTTTGCCCATCTCTTACTACCCCTGTGGGTCTCCTCCATTGGTGGACATCTGAGCAGTGGGCTGTGAAGCCGAGTTAGAACTGGTTTTGATTGGATCTATGGTGGACCTAAGCTATATAAGACTTTGCAGCGGTCTCTATACGATGGACTACAGCGAGCAACAGCTACTATGGAGACTTGTCCGGCTGAAAATGGACTGTGGAAAAGTTGCCAGAGGCCTCTAATACGGGAACACGCGATCATACTCGCTAGCCCAATCAACCGCACCATCACCGCTCAACAACAAGTCCACCAACTTTGTGTGCAGGTCGCGCGTTGAACCAATCTTCACCGGGTTGCGGGCTTGAGGGGAAGCTAGAGAGAGTTTCCCATTTTCCACAATGAGCGAGGTCGACGCTGACGTTGTTGCTGCTTTGGCAAAGCTCTTTTGAGAAGAAAAGAGTCGGACGGGCAGGACTCGGGTTGCCCCGTCCCCCCAGTGCCAGTCGGTGTCCGCAGAGGAGAGTGTCATTCGGACCCTCCCATCCGACTGCCTCCACTGGGCCTTGGCGGGCTCGTCCCACATGCAGTACGCGATCCAGATCATGCTATCATCGGGGCTCTTGCCTACTCTTGGCCCCTTTGGCAAATACGAATGCTTCACCCGTCCGGGTAGAGAGTTTACGACGGCGTACCCGTTCAAACCCAGCGCGACAAGCACTTCTGTGCGGCTTTTCACCAAACCTTTCCACGACTCCGCGCGGTCGTTTCCTAGAGCAGTGTTGTATAGCCACGCAACAGGATCCGTATCGTTCGCTACGTCGTCGGCGTCCCCGAGGGTAGGCTTGCCTCGCTACGACAGTCGTCAGTACGACGCGAGATCTAATGGGCTTCGTGGTCCGGGGGAACGGCGGATCATAAACTTACCAAGAGGTTGCTTTTTCCCTTGCACGGTTTCTCAAGCATGTGACAGGAGGCGCATCTGGTGAGGTGTTGCGTGTGTTTGGGGAGCAGTTTCATGCCGGCTTCGGAAAAGACGCGACACTCTCGGTCCGCCAACTTGCATTCCTCACAAGGCTCATCAGCATCCACGCCCCACGTGGTTTCCATTATCCACCCTGCGTGGGAGCGGAAAGCCAGCCGGGGTTCCTTCAACCTATCCCACTTTTCCTGGTCAGTATGCCAAAAATCAGTCTCGTTGGGTGTTGTGGGTCGACGGCGATAAAACCCTGGGTGTCCCTTGGCGTTGACAGGGTTAGGGATGTGATACAGGACACGTGAGTTCTTCGCGACGGCGGTAGGAGCCAGGTTCGGGTTCGACGAGGCCAGCGTCTGCAACTCCGGCGGCGCTGTTTCCTCGGGTGTGCAACTTTGACCCCTTTCGTGGCACCATGCGCAGGACTTGGGCAGTTCCCTGACACTTGCCTTCAACAGGCTCCTCTTGGCCTTCTCCACGTATTGGCGGCACACATGGCCGACCCGTCTGCAGTCGTCGCAAGTCCTATAGCGATCCTCGCCGAGGTACGTCTCCATTATCAAACCAACATGAGAACGCTTCCACTTCTCCTCTTCATTAAATTGCCGCCAGGCTTCGTCAGTGGTGAACCACCAGTCTGCATGTTTGGTTGTCTGAGGTTTCACTGGTCTCTTGCAGTCGTCGATGGCTACTTCCCTTAAGACGATCGACAAGTCCTGCTTGGCGGTCCTATCCGGTTCATGCTCCCCTGGGATCTAGCAAGGCCTCCTAGGTCAGCGCATTGTGATGGTGTAGGAAAAAGGAAGGGGTGTTCTGGATCGTTCACCGTTGAAACCGGATTTACAGGCCTCGTAGGCTCGTTTCTCTCGCTACGGGTGAGATACCGATCTTCATCACGTCCTTTGACATTCTCTTCTTCCGCTTTCTTCTTTCCATGCTCCTCTTGGGTCTTAAGGAAGTGATCCATTGTGGATTGGCCTTTGGGGGCCGGACCCTTGGGAATTTTACTCGATCTACCCATATCCCTATGGTGGCTTGTCCGAGTACCTCTTGTCGAAGGAGCCTTCTCCACAAGGTGTTCGGAGAGTCGGATTCTGAGTTGTGGAGGAGGGGGGTTTTGACTGAGTCCAGAGGTGGTTTGGTAGAAGTCCTTGAAATGGCCTTCAGGACAAGGATTTAAAGCGACAATGGCGCTAGCGCTTTCGGCTTGCTTCTTGGTTGTCTTGCCTCCGTTGACGTGGAAGTTTGTCAATCCATTCACTGCACCAATCGCTCAACAATCAGGACAAATAAGGCTCAAAACAAACACGAGACGACAGCAAGCCGACGCAGCGGAGGAGCGACAACCAGACCTTCAGCAGGTTGTCTTGGTCTACCGCTACTTCTGGTGCTGTTTGTGTATTTGTACCGGTTGAAGCATGTGGCGACCCCTTGAGATTCAGTCTTCTCCCCTGGGCCTGGGACCCATTTCTGCCTTCTTGAGGTTTTCATGGACAGCCGGGACCGGAAAATCATGCTTCGGCAACTCTGTTGGGTCTTGCGGGCTTCGCTGGACCGTCATGGGCTATGGGCAGCTCGTCACTTCAACGGGGCTTTCATTTTCGGGCTTCCACACCGACAACATCTTTTCAGTACAGCAAGACTTGCGATCCCCAAACTCCGCCAGGGTGTCCAGGCAGAGGAGTAACACAAAAGCCAGCGAAAAGTCTTGAACGCTATCCCTACGATTGATTCTTGATGAAAACAAAATGTCCGCGTGAACAGGCAGAAGAGGATACACCCAGAGAGGCGCTCGTGCCGGTTACCGTCACGGAGGCCCCTGAAGATGGGGCTAGCGGTTCTGCAGGACGACGTCCCTGTGTTTGGCTTTCTTGTGAGACTCAGGCTCTGCTACCCTTGTGTTGGCTCGCTTCCTCCTGTGACTCTCCTGCGCATCCTCCGCACGCAAACGGTACCTCCTCAGTTCGGCTTGACTTGTAGGTTAGTGCAGGGCTCTCAGTGGGTGTATGAATGACAGAGATGGGACACCAAGAAAACACCCACCGCAGAAATTGTCCAAGGTTTCAATCAGCCGCTTTGGTAGAACCCTTTCCTCTTCCGTTAGTACACCGAGGCTTTCTTTCAACGCCTGCACTTGATAGTCGACCTGCAGAAGGATTATGAGGAGTGTCATGTCAGCTTCCTCTTCTGAATCTTCCACTTCTTCGTCGTCGTCCTCGTTTTGATCCTTGATCACCCCAGAAAGGTGGATGCATTCCTCATCCACACGATCGCCGTCGGTGCCTACCCACTTGTCGGCGCTGTCTGAAGAAAGAGAACAGGATCAGCATGTGAGTCGTGCAGGCCGGAACGGAAAAGGGTCCCCACGGTCTAAGTTCGCCGTGGCTATGACGACGGCGGTGTATGCTGCGATCAGACTCGAATCAGCGGGCAGCCCGCCGGCCACTCGGACCTCGTCTTCCCACACGAGCTGCCGCGGACCAGGCCTGTACCCCGTGACGGTTATGCCTTGGTCGTCGAACGTATCCTCGTTGTATAGACAGTTGCGGATCCTCCTATGGGAAGGAGGTAGAGGACCGTTTTGCGGTCCGTACGTGGGAGCCAGAGATGGGTGCGCGTGTTGTACCTGGTGCGGGTGAGAATTAGCAAATCATCAGCAACATCGGATATCATGCACGGATTGCAAAGGGGCTTTTCGGCTCTTACGATTGCTCTGCATCCAGGAAGCTGTGAAAGCCCCAGCTCAATCAAGGACACGTCACGGTCTGTGGCCGAAGCATCCTCCTCCTGCACACTGAAGAAGACCCGCCTGAGAGCCTCGCAGACCTCTTCCATGGTTGGGGTCGACATGCTGGTATCAGACCAGAAGCTTGCAGAATGGAGTCAATTAGTGCCAGGTGTCGGGCAAGGTGGCATGGTGAGCGCTTGATATATGGTGGGAGAAAACGCAACCCCCTCCCCCGGGAATCACCCTTTTTCGATGCACATACACACCCATACACACCGCCGAAAACTTGCAGAACCCCCAACCATTCCAGACGCAACAGTGCTGAAGCAAAAAAGTTCATCCTTCACCTCTTTTATGCACATCTCCGCCGCCCAGGGCCAAGTCCGTCCCAATATCTACAGCAAGCGCCCAACCCCATGAAGGCAAAGTCTAGTCCTGGTTACCGCTCGTGCCGACAGCTGCGTCCTGTCGTGCTTTCTCAGAGACGATGTGGGAGGCGGCAGGCACACCGCTTGTACCAGCCTCACCTCGCCCACCGCGCTGCAGTTGGCTTCTTATGAGCTCAACCAATAAAGAGGTCCAGGACGCGACGTCCCAGACCTTTTTCGCCTGAATGCACCGAACGCTGTCCTTTGACCCCCAGCCGCCCCCTTTGCGCCATGGCTCTATTCGCAGTACGTTTCCGACCGTGGGCGATTCTCCTTCAAGCTGTGTGGGATCAGGAGGGGGCGAGCAATGTGTGCGAATGTGTGCGGTTTGGAGAGTACGGCCACCACAACCTACAAGTTATCCTTGGTCATATACCCAAAGTAGGGACATCCCCCCCAGCGTTGCTCGGTGGTAATTGCTCCAGGTGGTGATGTCCTTGGCAGCCTGATTCCTGTCCACAGCGGAAGTTGAGAAAGCCTCTCCGCATAGTCGAGCAATGTCTTTGGCCATCACAGGGCCGTGGCCACGGCCGGTTTCACCAGGGTTGACTGTTTTGACTGACCGTGCCGTGCCGCATCACCTTCGTGTAACAGCTGGAGAATGCCTCCTTGTCCTCTTGTGGTTGGAGGTTGAGCCTGCAGTCGTAGCGGTCTGCAAGGGCATCACCGCTATTTCGTCCAAATTTTTGAGCTGCAGGACTTGGTGGTCGTCCAAAAACTTCTGCGGGTCCGTGCCATGGCATTGGTCAAAGTATGCTGCTTGGATTATCGGCGGGTAGTTGCATGGTTCCACGAGTGGAATCCTGAGAGAGCTCCCCATAACTTGGTCTGTGGCGCAGGTCGGGGCTTTCGCCTTGCGCTCTCTCTCTCTCTCTCTCCGGCCATCGTGTCGATGGTCACGGGTGTGCGCGTATTGTAGTCTATGGGCACAAGCAAGCAGACATCCATCCGGTTCGGCCACTTGCCACACCAAGACTGCCGTATGGCCATCAACATAACGCGCAAGGATCCTCTTGATCTTACCGCATCAATGCAATACTCTTGTCAATCAGTCGTTGTGGAGTCAAACCGGGCACTAACGTTTATCGAGCGGCCAACATTACCTGATCTTCTCACCTCCTCTTGGGCGGGCCTTGGTGTTTGCTTCCTCACCCCTTTTTGGGCGATGTATTTTCCACACCACTGTCTGCTTATTATATTACTACGTCTGCTAACCACTTCTTCCCCCGCCCCCCCATCAGGCTCCTCCCGTTTTGACCGGCAGTGTAAAAAGCTGTTGCCGTATACTATCTTCCGTTTCGACTTTGCGACCCCATCCACCTTCTCTCAGCAGGCAAAACTCTTACGGCAATGCTGCAATATACGAAGCCGAGACAAGTGAGTCGGGTTCCGCCGCAGGCGAGGGAGAGTAGAAGGGATCGCCAGGAGTACTCTGCGCGGGTAACCTTTAAAGCCTTGAGGGTGATGACTGCGCGGATATCGCGCGCTTTTGGAGCGGAAAGAGAGATCTTTGCCATCTTGCTCAAAACAAACTTGCCCGTGCTGCGAAGCTTTGAGGCCTCGCCGGTGGACGGGGCGCTCCTGATCAACATGGAGCCGAACAACCCCAGCGTCGACTTATCCCACCAGCGCGGCCCGTTTGAAATGGTGGACTGGCTCGTGGAGAGGAAAGGGTGTGTTAAATTCCTCCACTTCGACGTAAAGATGAAGTTTCTCACCATGTCGAAACGGTCCCGCACGGATTATGATGTTATACGGTTCGTGAAGGGGAGCAGCAAGATAGATGCCGAATTCTACATAGCATGTCTGCAAGGTGTTCGAGACTACTTTGCCGTTGTACCGAAGCGGGCGTACGAAGCCCTGGCGGAAACGTTGATCGGCGCCGGCGTGGGGACGACCTATATGATATCGCAAGGTAGCACTTGGTTGACTCCATTCATGGTGCACAAAGACGACCTCGCGGAGACGTTAGTCACCTGGGGGGAGGCGGCAAAGACGGAAGGCGTCTGTGTAGTAGAAAACAAGACCACCGGCGTCAGGTTCCACGGCTTGGTGCCCAAGCTACTCGAGCACGGCTTGACATTTGGATGCTCTCAACGGACCGGCGAAATATCTCTTGCCGCGATACGAAAGCTACATGCGGACTTGAAGATCGCGGGGGTGGAGTTCAAGAACAACCCGCACGCACCCTTCATCTGCGACTTCTTTCTCCGCGTCCCCGGCGTGCGCGTAGCCTTGCGCATCGAGCACAAGGTCGGTCCGGGTAATGTGGACCCTCTCCATGTACGGTCTCCATTCCACGCTTCGCGACGTTGGCACTTTGCCATTTGGCAGTGGCCGGGAGATGACGACACCGTCTTCTGTATGGGGTTACAATCGGTCCCCCTTGCGTGGTCCGATAGTCAGGCGGGGCGCGATGAGACCGTGAGACGCATCCTCCACGACGAACAGTACGCATTCCGTGGGCCAGAAAGAACAAACAAGTTGGTGGCCATGATGCGGAGCCAGGCAGAAAAGGCCATCGCCCGGTCCAAGTCGCTTACGCAAGAACGTTTTGCGCTCAAGACGATCCTTCACGAAGAAACCCCGGACTTCGAACGCGCATTTACACCCTTTAATTTGTTTACCAATAGGGCGCATGAGTTGTTGAATGAACAGTGCTACCGAGCGGAACAGGGCGTCTTCCACGCTCTGCCGTGCGGCCACCCGTGGGGTGACTACGTGCTCATTGAGCACAAGTGGTCCGCGTCAGATGTCGACATTTACAAGTACCGACGCGCCATACCGCCCCTTTACGCAAAGAAACTCAGGGACCGCCGGTGCGTCGTGGTCCAGATGTGGGAGCTTGCCTATGAAAGAGTGCACGAACTGGGGATGCACTGTTTCCGCAGCGGTGATTGGAAGAAACATCATGAGGGTCAACCTCACTTCTTCATCCTCGGTTCAAGCGCATGCCTCGGAGAGGCCGAGGAACTTTACACCAATTCACCCTGTATTCTGTTGCCCTCTGGGTTCACCGCATACCACTCAACCCGGAACCTGATGCAGAATACCGACGATGACAAGTCTGGCCATGACGGAAGCAAATACTATCGCTTCGGCATCGAAAGCCTCGCGCCTTTTCCAAAGTTGCCTGATGCAACAAGAGGTACGCCCCTACTCAACGTCATGACGAACCGCTTCCACGATACACGCCGCCTAGCCGTCCGGCTAGCCGATGGCTCGGTGTACAAGCATCTCGTAGAGTGCTTGGATGCGTCTGGACCAGAGATGTCAATTATCAATCCGCAAAGTAACAAGCCGAATGACTCATTTTCCAAGCAAAACTATGTGACAACAGTGCTGTCCGTGCAGCAAGCGGCGTGGGATTTTGGCTGTAAGTGATCCTTCCCCTCCTCTTTCCCAGAAAAAGACAACGAAAACGAGAGACAGAAAATTGCACAATCGAGAAGAAGCTAACGCAATGGTACTCTAGTGCATAAGCCCAAATGGTTGGACCATGATGAGGCACAGTTTGTGAAGAAGCCAGAGAAGACTCCCGGTGCGGCCAAAGCAGTAAATGTAAGGGGGGAGGAAGAGGAGGAGGAAGAGGAAGGGTAAGGAGATGAGGGAAGAGGAGATGGAGAGGACGATAAAGTCAATGATGAAGATGATATAGACTAAGTAACAAACACGTGTGGTGTTAATGCATGAAATGGGTCCGTGTTCCGATCTGAATGTTCTTTCCCTCTTCTCCGAGAGTCATATCCATGCGACTCAAAGCTGAGAGTGGCTCCACGAACTAGTATTTGTAGACACGTCAGGATCACTGGGTTCATGTCCAGCCACGGTTGCGAAGAGTGGTTGTCACACAGGGTACTACTTCCCAGCCTTTACGCAAGCGGCCCGAACACTTCTGTCTTGAGGACCTTGCATGATTATACCTTACTTGGATCCATCAACGGGCGGGCCGACGAGAATATCATGCTGTCGTCTCATCCGGCTGATGGCGCTTTACTGGTGCCTGAGTTGTGGAATCTGCCTTCACAAATTTGCCGGTTCGCATCGAGTTACGGGAGAGTCTGCCATAGAGATACTCCGGATGCTGGAGTCTTGCCTCCAAGCCAGTCGACCGGCAATGTTTGACAAACGATGCTAACCTACGCTTTCGAACTGAGTATAATCGCCTCTGACATGTATGGTACATGCCGTCACAGCAAGATGCCGGTTGAGCGCTGGGAGGGGAGGTTGATAGATGGTGTAGACAGGAGATGACTACAAAGAGTGACACGGCCGATGGATTGTTCCGCAGAAGGGTTTTGGACGGGTGTGAAGTTCGGCTGGGGGTAACTGCTGTACTTCTATCCATCACCAGCATCAGATAGTGCGGAGAGTGCATACCCGACTACAAGGGTATGTCCGCCCGAGGCCCGGGACTGTATCCTCACTTCAAAATGTCTGTACCTACCACGCTGATGGAGCAAGTTCGACATGAGGCTGCGGATGTTTCTGGGTGCTGTGGAGCTGAGTTGATGGTAAGAAGGAAGGGGAGAAGCGGACATTGACGAGGGGTTGGCGAGCCCGTGGTCAGGAAGCTGCGGAGGAGCAATGCGATGAGATGGGCGGTGCAGAGGATGCGTATGCCGTGTGCCCAGCGTACGGTTCATGGGCTGTGGAGTGTTTGGACGGTCGCGGTTCGCACTGGGTGGTCCAAAGGGCAATGGCTTGCGGGCTGTACTTGAATCAAACGCCGGTCAAGCAGCTTGCCAAATCGGCACGGGCATATGTATGTTCAATGTCAAGTTGCCTTTTACTTTGGTCGAGATTATAGTTAGTCTCAAAGGGTAAGTCAACAGACGATGAGGTCTCGCAGTGGTAGCATGGCAAGCTTGAGACAAGACGACAGCATCACGGGAAGGGAGAGTCAGATGAGAGCGTACTTTGGAAGTTTTCATTACTTCCACATCAACTTTTCTAGGTCTCGACCAGCCGGAGATGACTAACCCCGTGGCATCAATCCGCAAGGGACAACTAGTATCAAAGGCGCCGCAAGCGGCATTGCTAAAACAGAGAAGAGAAACAGTATGCCGGAAACCGTCATACCAAACCATGTCATGTGTCATCCATCATATACCAAACACAGACGTATGAACCAGGAACCAACGACACCACCTCAAATGATGATATACTCCCCATCCACCCGATCCATAGCCCCCCTCCACGTAAACGCCTGCCCCAACCCCCCACACCCATACCCCCCATCATCATGCTCCCTCCACGCCTTCTCCAACACCTCCAGACTGCTCAAGTTGTTGAAGAACCCGCTCTCCCTCTGCACCTCGATGCACCTCTGCCGGACGATCCCCCTCTGGCTCTCATCCACACACTCCGTCCCCGTGATGAACAGCGGCCAGAGCAAAAACTTGTTCATACAAGACGTAAGCCCAATCTCGTTGATGTGGAACAGCGCCTGCGCGACCAAGCTCTGGAACTTGATGTGGCTGCTCGGCAGCTGCGGCGAGCCCAATCGTTCCGTGTACAGCAGCGCCGAGTGGCGGAAGCTCTCGCTGATGTTGAGCAGATCGCGCTGTTCGGGGGTGAGTTCCGCCCCAGGGCTGGCTCCCGACATGGCCGCCTTGCTGCTCGAGGGGAGCTCCCATTCCAGCAGGCGGTCGCGGATGTCCCGCCACTCGCGCCAGAACTCGTGGCGGTCGTCAGGCGCATCGTCAAAGGGGTCGTCCATCGGGTCGGTGATGGGGGTGCCCCAGCCGTTGCCGTCCAAGCGGGCATAGTCGAGGCTGTAGTAGTCCTTGGGGGATTTGGGTGTGAGGCGGCGCTGTGGGGAGGGGCGCGGGGTACGGTCTGCGTGGTCGCGGACGGGCCGCTTCTGGGAGAGGAGGTTGAGGCGGCCGAGGCGGGCGATGAGCTTGAAGAGGCGGCCTTCGCAGCCGGCGAGGTGCTCGAGGCTGCCAAGGTTGGCGCTCAGGTCGAGCATGTCGAGGCTGTCGCCGCGGATCTGGGTCTCGCGGTCGTTGACGGTGGAGGTCATGACGTCGAACCAGGTGAAGAAGAGCTCGATCCAGCCGATGAAGCCGGATGTGCTGCCGCGCTCGCGTTCGCGCATGCTGATGAGCTTTTGGACGCCGGCGAGCTGGGTGCGGAATTTGGAGAAGCCAGAGTCGCACACGTGGAAGAGACAGAGGATGAGGAGGGTGGCGAGGACAGAGTCGTCGCGAGCGAGGGTGGGATGGCTGAGTTGGGTGTTGAGGAAGTCGATCGAGGCGGCTTTGTAGTGGAGTTCTTCAGGAGTGGGATCGCCATGTTGTTGCCGCAAGTCTTCGGCGGCATTCCGAGAGTAGATGAGCAACGGTGTTCCGTTGAAGGTAGCGGGCACGCCGTCCTTTCCAGTCCGCATGCGGATGTTGTTCACGCAGAGAGCGGCTATGGCGTTCTGCAGACCTTCATTCTGCATGGCCAAGGGGAGAATATGCATTCTATAAGGGTTGGTCGGCCCGTCCATGGCGACCAGAACGGAGCAGATGGCCTTGTCATAGTAGTCCAACAGATACTGCATTCTTGGTGTGAGACTATATACCTGGAGCGGCATGTTGGGCGGCATCATCGAGGCCATGGAACACGTCTCGGAAGGGAACGCCAGGTCCTCTTGCTTGATGATGTCTTGAGCACCATCGTCATCGCCCAGATTCGAGTTCGAGTCCAGCAGCATGTTCCCGTCCTGATACAGACCATCATGAAGACTGCCAGGGACGAAGCTCGGTGCTAAGAATGCGCTGTCCGCGAAGCCATTGCTCTGGTCTGTGCTGATGCTGGAACTCATGTCTGGCATAGGGCACGATCTAGGGATATCACTGTATGACATTGCTGAGCTGACGGAGGCGGATTGGAGTGAATGGTGTTCGGGATAAGGGGGGAATGGCTCTAGGAAATTGAGCTCCTCTGGTGTTTGTGGAAAGTCGAGTGGGGATTGGTAGTCGCTATCGCTGTAGGTGCTGAGGGACCCGATGGAAGCGGACATGGTGGGATCCTCGTACGGTGTAGGCACGGTCGTGTGTAGTCGTTGGAGATGTTGCGGGAATACATGTTGGTGTTGGATAGGTTTGGAGTAGACGTTGCCAATCAGCTCAGGAGAGTCCGGGAAGGGGAAAAGAGGCCACTCCGGTCTGCCTGGGCCTGCCGGCGGGATGGTGATGGGGTTTGACCCGTTGTTGAAGTTGTACGCGGCTGGCGCTGATCCTTGGATGATGGACGGTGAAAGCGGTCCTCTCCCGCTGATCTGCCCATTGTCCGGATGCGCACGTTCTTCAACTTTGATGGCAGCAGTGCTGCTGTTGCTGTTCTTCCTCGAACCAGTATCTACAGATCTCGCCTCAGGCGGAGGGTTTGCTATGGGGAGGGAAAGCCCCCTCAACTTCCCACGGCTCGCAACACCCACGCCCCATGTCAGAGTAGTCTTGTAGCCACTGCAATCTTTCCCTTGGTCGATGCACTGTGTACAGTACGGCCGGCGCCGGTCACACTTGATGGAGCGTTTTCGACATGCAAAGCAATCCTCTGTTGCACCGGTGGCAGGGGCTCTCCTTCGGCGTTTGCGCGGGGCTGCAGTCTGCGGCACGTCGTTTGACGAGGGCTTCTCGCTTGCTGTGTTTACTAGGCTGGGCTCTGAGGTCGTCATTGTGTACAGACGGTAGCGACAGTCCTATACGGTCCCCACAGAAAGCAATGCTAAAACAAAAAGGCCTCGTGTGTTATTGAGAGGTCATTGATGGTCGAGAACAAGGGAGAGGAGAGTGGAGGCAAGATGAAAGAGGCAGGAAGGAGTCAATGACCGAGTTATGGTCCGACTCGAGAGACAGGCCAGTAGAAGTAGTAGTGTATGTTACTCGAGATAAGATCGCCGCTCACTTCACATGGGGGGACGCACAAGTGTCAGTCCAAGAACAGGTGGGTGAACGCCTCCAAAGCCAGGGTAAAGGCATTGCGCACGCATGGGAATTGGGCATGGGAGGAAGGCGGTGTTCTGACCAGGAGCACAAGCTACCTCATTTGCTGCAGGTGCAAAAAGCACAATGAAACTTTTATGTGCGGCAAACCGAAGGTTTAGACTGGGGGGCTTTCTCGAGCAGTCGAGGTAGCGGGTACCTCTAGCATTTTTGACGGGCGAGAAGGCCGTACCGTCCATCCATTCCTCCTTATCAGTTGGTCGTACGTATGGCGTAGCAGCTCTGCGCCGTCTTATATAGATAGGCAGTTGTCTTAGCTCCCTCATGGCGACGCTGAGAAGAAATTTTTCCACTTCATCTCACGATCTTGAAGAGTGGATTCTTTCTTACTGTCCCTTACTCAAATGCAGTGACATCGTGACTTGCTGTTTCGAGGTACCTGAACGGTCGAGACAGGAAGTGCCGGTGGGGCGTTGAGGCTACGACAGTCCAAGGATGGAGGTTACATCTCGGAGTGTGATCCAATCACTATTCCCAGTCGGATCGGCCACCATGCTTTAACGAGGTTAGGATGCAGATGGACTGTCGACTGGCTGAAGCCCGCTGGTTGGCGATGGTCCAGGAGATGATCTTGTTAGAAACTCCACCGCTCCTGCTTCATCTCCACCCTGATATTATGGATCTCTCTATCAAAGATGGAGTCGAGCAGAGGACCGAGGTCTACGAGACCGGACGAATAGGGCAGGATAGCAGGAGTCGCACGAGCAACAGCACTTGCGACAAAGGGTCCAAGGTTGCCTCACTCTATTTCGCCCGCCCCGAACCTTCTTCTTGGCGTTATATCGACCCTTATTCAGGCGTTCGTTTTTCTGCTCCGAGAAGCAGCAGGTGTACGAGGCCGTGGTGGTTCCCTTGGCAAGCAGGTCCTGAAATTTGAAGCCACAAGCATCACTGCCTCCTGTCCAGTCACGGTCTCGTAGAGAACCTCGGGAACTTTTCTTCAAACCTGCACGAATACGGAATGTGGCCGCACCCCCCAGAGGCTTTTTCTTCGTGTGAGTTGCCCTGACCATGTCGGAGCCGACCGAGACAACAGTCGCAACGACCAATGACGATCAGCAATTACGCAACATCGCCGACGAAAGGTAGGGGCCCGGCAATGGCGTCTGCATGGAAGCGCTGTGGAAGGCGCATGGAAGCCCTTTTGCCTTTTTCCGACCGGTTCCATGACAAAGTGCCACTGCCATGTCGGCGAGTAGCCCTTTGCGTTATGGTCCGACTCCACTCCTCCCTCCAAGAGATCAATCACCGGGAGCCTGTAGGAACGTCGAAACATCACATCTCGAAAACGACTTTGACGTTCATCATGATCCTGGAAGAGAAACCAAACCCCGCAGTCCGATGCTCGTCAACCTGGTCTACATCTCGGCGCTAGAGCAGCAAGTGTCAATAGTGTCCGTCCAGCGACCCTGGAGCGGTGTAATCGACGTCCGACAGCAGAGAAACATGTCAGGGTCGTTAAGGTGATGGATTAAGGTTCTCACGCTCCCACTGCGTGCGCAGCTGCGAGGTTCGTCCCACGTTCGTCAGGGAGGCGATCAAGGAAGCAGTGCGCTTGATGCTCATCCCGCTGTGTCCGCCTGAAGATCGCTGCGCTTTGGGTATACCTCGTATCGCATAGTATAGTGGATGGGTGGGTGAGGAATCGAAGATGAACGACATCATTGTGCTTCCTCAGAGCGAGTGTGTTTCGGTGACAGCGAGCTGGAACCTATCCCATCACCTCTCGTGGGACATGCAGAGTGCAGACGCGAAAAGCAAAAGTTTTCCTGCGATTGCTGCAGGACAATGCAGCTCTGCATCCATCGCCCAGCGCATGGCTGTCGGCCTTGACACCGAAAGGCAAGATTCTTCAGCTGCGCGTCGTAAATGCTCTTGCGCGTTCGTGACGGTTTTGCCTGCCGGCCGGGGTACTTCAGGCCCTCGCCAAGACGCTTATGCATTCCTTTAAAGTCGTATCGTCAACGAGGTTTGCAAACGCCTCCACCGCTCTGATTCTCACCAGCGCGGCCGCCGTAGAGGAAGCTATTACACATCCAGCAAGATAGCGGCCGCGAAGCTAGCAGGGCAGCGCTGCTGCATCTAGCGATTGCATAGCACACTGACGATGCGCAAAAGGCCATGGACCCCCACGTGTCCGACGTACCGGATGCGCAACTGCCTTGCCCAAATCGTGATCCGGTAGCATGCCCACAAAACGCTCCAGGGGGCCGATCATGCAAGCCACCAAAATTGGCCATCGCAGCACCGTTGGTAAGCCCGGAGCGCTTGTCGTTGCTTCAACTTGCTGCACTGTTTCGCTCGACAAGAAATGCTCCGCCTTTAGGATAAAAGCAAAGTAGGGCGTGAACGGACGGACGTTTGTTGTGGTGGGAGACAAGTTTACCCGCTAGTTGCGCTGCCACTGCTTGCTGAAGACGCCGGTGGACGCTTGGGTCAAGTGACTGGGCCAAGACGGCGCTTGTATGATAATGGCGACATGGCGCCTCGATGTCAGTGCGGTATGCTCTAGCCGGCTGGAGGTGTAAGCAGAAGGTCGAGACCGCCTGGAAGGCTATGGATGTAGCATCATGTTGGCGCCGCATTGGTGTGGGTTTCCAAATAATGTGATAAATTCCTGGTTGGGACAGAGTCCCTCCTCG
The DNA here is from genome assembly GCA_022813185.1 of Floridaphiala radiotolerans. NCBI lineage: Eukaryota > Fungi > Ascomycota > Dothideomycetes > Floridaphiala > Floridaphiala radiotolerans. Next base: position 19,878 of record JAKLMZ010000049.1, on the reverse strand, counting down.
ACCATCAATTGCTTTTGCACAACTCCGCACCAGGACAGCTGTCTTGCAGTAGGGTCTCACTAACGGTGTCCGATGCAAGGAAGAAAGCTTGCTTGACCCTGGACAGGAAGACTGCACAAGAGCCTGGGAAGCGTTAGTATTCAGCCTCATTGCGGGCAAGACTTGCCGTAGAAGGCAGCTGGATGTAGTCAGATGCTGAAGACGTTGGTGATGGTTATCACAAGATTATATTTGTTGGCTTAGGCTTCAAGGACTGAGGCATAAGGTGCAGAAAGAGGTGAGGTCTAGTAGACTTGAGGAAGAGCATAGGAGCCGACCGATGTCGAGATGAACTCAACATGATGCCGGTTATCATCGGACGTCAATTATCAGACAGGCATAGAGGACAGCTTTTGGCATTGATACCATCTTGCTTGACGTCTGTCAAGTGTATAATGGAGCCTCAAGCCGCACGTGATCGCGACTTCCTCTTTCATTATTCTCTTCTCCATCTCACTTCCGCGCTTGGCGAAGAATCTCTCTACTTCCATCTCATCTCATCCACACTACCTTACTGTCCATCCTCAACAATTGCAAACGGTGCTCGCCTATGCTAAAATGCTAGTGGCTGGGCAAGGCTATAGACACGTCTCCACCCTCAGTACCTGGCATACACGAGCTTCCTATTTGGGACGTCCGGGCCAGACTCTATCTGCAAGCAGATCACTGATATACCCCGTTATATGCCCCCATCACAGCCTTACAACACAGGCCTGCCGCAAGGACGGTCAAGAGATGGTGTGCAGATCTAGCCGCCGGACAGACGTAGGGAGAGACACCTGCAAGGACGGAGGATGGACTGCCCAGGAGACAATCTGAGACTGCTGCAGTGTTCCTTACAGGTTCAACGGTTGTATCGTTTCTGGAAGTACCAAGAGCTTCCAGAAGAAAACCTGGACCTCGCCGTGGCCTTGGCCTACAGTTATCCTTGCCGTTATCTCCCCGGTTCGTCATCTCCTTGTGTAACCATCCTCAACGGCCTCAACAAGACGTCTATCAAAAGGAAATTAGACGAGCGGTACCCCTCTCTACCCTCTCCTCACATCAATCTCCAGCCAAGCCATCTCTTAGCAAGGGTAGATATTCCAGAAGAAAAACAGGGTCATACGCTCAGACAGGCTCCCTGCGGGCTCTTCCGCCTATCTCAAGTCTCTGCCTCTAGTTCGCATGCCCACGGCATCAAGCACGGGACTTCCCGCATTCCTTCGAGGGGGACTGAGTGGGTCTCACAGACGCTGTCAACAGTAGTACGGGCGTGCTCCAAGGGTCATCTCACTCTAGGTAACCCTCTACACTTCCTTCCCGCACTTGTACGGTCAGGGCAGGTAACAGTCTCCGTCTGATTCAACGTACCAGCCTAAGGTACTACACGCATATTTCACATCCACAGTGGAAAATCTTACTCCCAATCATTCTAACACTTTTGCTTACCATTCAACTGCATTGACCAAGAGTTATCGCCCTGCCCCCGAACACGTCTCGTATTTGGAGCAAGTCACAGAGGCCCAACCACAGACAACCACTTCCTTGAGCCCTGTAAGCGCATGAGACCAGACGAGAGTGGGCCCCATAACGCAGAGTGCAGAGCACGAGGAGAAAGTGGAGAACAAAAGCGCATCACTGACATGACACATCCCTTTGCGTATCTGGAGCACACCACAACGGCTAACTACATATCACCATCTCCTTGAGCTCTGTAAGCACGTGAGAGCAGACGAGAGCATGCCCTGTACGGCAGAGCGCAGAGCACGAGGAGAAAGTGGAGATCGAAAGCGAATGACGGACACAACATACCCATTGCAATGTTGCCTAAGGAATACAGCTTTGACAAATGTGCCTCTCCAGTCATTCAATTGCGATCTGACCAGCTCACAGTACTCTCAATCATCACATAACAGCACAAGCTGTAGGTTTTCTGCTCTTCAATTCACGCTCAATTCATGTCTTCATCGTATTCTATACAACAAATGTCAATTCCTCTGTTTGCTGTAATCTACCACACTATAGCGTCTTCCTATAGGTTCCGTTGCATGTCTATCCAGCGTAGAAACCATCGAAACGCCTGTAGTAGATAGGGGTATCTCAAAATCATGCCCAAGCAACCGTTTCCAAATCGTGTGATCCCGTTCCAATCAAAAATATGCCCTCATCCAAACGATGTACGCCAATTATTGACTCCACTGGATCTATCTCTACAACCTTCCCGGCACCACCATCTACAACACCCTCCTCCCATCAGCAGCCTCCCCCCTCCTCCACCGCTCAACCTCCCTCCCCAAATCCCCTCCCACCTCCTCAACATCCATCACGCCCCCTCTAGCCGCCCTTTTCTTCCCAAACAGACACTTCCATAGATCTTCCTTGTCCACGTTCTCCCCTCCGCTACGACCGGTACTCATCAGTTTCGACAAGCTGACCTGCTGAAGTTCGAGGCTATCCGCCTGCTCCAGGGCGTTCTCCTTCTCCATCAGGTTCGGGGTGCTGGTTCCGCTCGCTTGCTTCGAACCGGCTGCCGAAGTTGCCGCGGTAGAAGTACTCTTGGGGTGGAGGCGAGCCTTCCCCTTCCTCTCCAAATGCTCCATCCTCCTCCTCGTGCCCAGCTCATAAATCGCCTCCTCCACACTCTCCAACACCACGTACACAAACACGCTCGTCTGCCGCTGCTGCCCGATCCGATGCACCCTCGCCACCGCCTGCAGCTCAATCGCCGTATTAACAAGCGGCTCGCACAGAAAAACATACGTCGCATTAACCAAGTTCAGGCCTGAGCTATCGCTTTTGGCATCGAGGAGGAAGGTTTCAACACTGGCATCGCGGCGGAACCGCTCGATGGCGTCGGCTTTGTTGGAGGACGTGTGCTCGGGGAGTATGGAGCTGTAGCCGATGCGGAAGTGCGCAAACGCGTGGGCGAGCACCGACAAGAAGGAGCGGTATTGGCTGAAGATGATGCTCTTTGCGCCCGGGTCGTGGTCGCGGATCCAGAGGAGGTGGCGCGCCAAGGTGTCGATTTTGGTGCCGTAGCTGCCCTCGAGGTCGATGGCTTTGATCTCCGAGAGGACTTGGGCGTTCATTTCGGAGTAGATGGAGAGGGTGGAGGGGGTGTTGGTGTTGGAGGTGGAGGAGGAGGGGCTTGCGGAGAGGCGTTCTGGGGTGCCTGGGCTGGACTCTTCGACGGCTTGGAGTTCCTTGGGCTTGTAGGTGATGTCGTGGAAGTCGCTGTTTTGCAGGTGGCGCTTGCAGACAGGGCAGTTGCGGTGCTGGCTCCACCAGAGGCGGATGCACTCTTTGCAGTATTGGTGGCCGCAGACGGTGAGGACGCCGAGCTCGAAGGGGGATTGGCAGATGACGCATTGGCGGGAAGTGTCGTCGTTGCTGTTGTCGGTGCGCAGGTGCTCGAGGAAACGTTGTTTCGTCTTGAGCGTGGCTAGTTTGGCGCTATGCTTGTCTTCGTCTGCAACGCACTTGAATAGAGCGTCCTGGTCAAGTTTCTCATCCAATTCTTCCTTGTACGGGGCGACTGCATCGGAGATGACCTGAAGCTGTTTGTAGAATGCGAGCCGCTGATTCATGGTCGCCCTGAACAGGTTGAGGTCCGCTTCTAGCCCAGTCTGTGCCTTGTTCTGCTCAGACGATACCGTCTTTAGCCGATCAGCTTGTTTCTGGACTATAAGCAGCTCAGCAGCGGCTCGAGTGCTGCCTCCGGTCGCCTGCCACTCTAGGGCTGTAACCAAGGAACGGATCTCCGTTACAATAGCCCGCATTGAAGCATCCTGGTCGGTGGCCTTGAGCTTGTTGCGCACATCCATCAGCTCAATCATTAGCTCGGGGGCATGCCCTTCTCCCTCTTTAGCCTGCACGAGCAGGGTCTTCATCTCGTGGTCGATGAGCGGATCCGGCTGCCCTGACAACATCCGGGACCGATCGGAGGTGATGGCTCGCAAGGCGTCAATGTAAGCATACAGGTACTCCTGCTCCTTGGTAGAAGCCTCATACTCCTCACCAGTCATCTCGTCCTCCTTGTCTTCGTCCACGAGAGGCTTGGTAAGGTACTCGATCACCTTTTCTCGCCATTCCGCGATCTGTGAAGCCGAAGCGTTGAGTCTATCTGCCAAGTCGTCCAGCTTCTCGAGAATCTTACGGTTCTCAATACCGCCAGCATCGGCCAACTCCGGAACCTCGGGGATGGTGAACGAACGCTGCTGCTTCTTGCCCTGCATGTCCTTGGCATTGTCGGCCTTTCGCAGCTGAATTCTGTGCATCAAGCGCTCGGCCTTGGTGCTCGGGTCCATCAGCATCTCCTTTCGCACCTGCTTCGCTCTGTCGTACAGCTCCGTTTCCTTTGCTTCCAGCGCCTTGAACTCGTCGGAATCAGGTTTTGTGAGCTTCTCATCAGACTTGATCTGGTAGTATGCAGTAGCAGCAAAGAAGAGGCAAGTGTGCTGGATCTGTAACGCATTGCGCAGTGCAGCCCTGTATTGACCCAGACGACTGTTCTTGTCCTTCTCTTTCTCGTCTGACGTATCATCGAGATCGGTGTCGGTATCGGTCGTCTCCGTCTTGGTAGTCGTCGCCTTGGCCTGCTGCTCGTTGAACTCCCTCGTGTAATGGGCGCGAGCATCCGCCACCGCAACGGTAGCCGTGGTAAGTGCCTCCTCAAAGATTTCTAGCGCTCTGCGGCTCCTCTGCTCATTGCTTCCATCGTTGCCAATGATCTGCGCTTTGCGTATGATCGCCAGTAGAAGCGATCTTTCGTCGCTGTTGATCAGCGCAAGGTTTTGATCAATCATGACCTCCAACACCTGCGCCACCGTTCTCAATACACCCTCACCGCGTCCTAGTGCCCTCTTGTTGCGACCGCCAATGTTCGGATGCAGACATGTCTGCCGTAACCGGAGAAGCCAGTCCTTCATCTTCTTCACAGTAACCGGGTCCTCGGGATCCCAGTCATCATCGAGCGGCGCTCCCTCCAATGAGAGTCTGCAATCTTCCGCCATTTGCTGATACAACTGGGCATAGTTCTGCTCCTCGACTGCGGAGAATGGGAGAGTCATGACTACACGTCTTTGCGGCGGTAATCGAATCTCTTGACGAATCTTGTCCTTGGTGTGCCGTAGCGCAATCTGCCCGATCAGGGCCTTGAAGATGTCCTTGTACTCCGTGATGAGACGATCCCACAGGACCGCGGAGTGAGAGTATGGCTCGTAATGGAGGAACATCAGCAATCCTAGGAGGTCCTTGGAGTCTTTGCGCAGCGGAGTACCGGAAACTGCCCAAGCGTACGTTCGAGGTATAAGCCTGGCCACAATAGCCGCAGCAGTAACACCACTCTCAACGAGTTGGGCTTCATCCAGGACTACTCTGTGCCAATGCATCCTAATCAAGGGCGATGTTGGCCGCTCGTGCTTTGGCGCATGGCGCAGATTGCGGTCAGGAGGTGGAGTCACCTTGTGCACCTCTGTCGCAATGATGTTGTAGGTCGTCACCACTACATCGTACTGCTGCAAAGCTTCCAGAAGCTCCTCTTCCCTCCGCTTTTTCTTCTTTGCGCTTTCTACAGAGACCATGCTATGTCCATGATACTCCAAGACTTTTAGCGTTGGTGCATGAAGCGCCAATTCGTTCTTCCACTGCTGCAAAATCGAAGGAGGCGTGATGATTAGCGTTGCCTTGGTCGGCTTCAGTGTTGCACCTGTGTCCTCATCCACGATATCGCGCCCGGACTCCACGTTGCGCGTGTTCAGGCACATCAGCCCAATGAGCTCGCAAGTCTTGCCCAAACCCATCTCTTCGCTTAGGATCCCTCCTTTGAGCTTGTTGCCAGAGTCTGTTATGTCGTCTACGTCCCGCACCACTGCGCCGTGCATATGGCTGATGAAGCACCTTTGTCCCGCAGCATCCTTGACCTCCTGGAGCCCTGCTGGCAGATGCGCCTGGTCCCATTCCTCTTCCGGTATTCTCTTCAGCGTCATTCCCTCAAGTCGCGCACCCTCCCTCCTCATCATCCAATCAATCGCCCTCTTCTGGAAGGGATACAACTGACATTCCAGCAGCTCGCTTTGTATGGCCGGACTAACCTCCAACCCTGCCGGCGGTACATGAACATGATCGTAAAAGTCTCTCGGTGTCCAAGCTTCGTACGCTGTGCAGAAGTCATCGGGAAAGTACTGTCGCAGCAGCGCGAATATGGCCAACCGTTTGGGGCGATTAAGGTCAATGGCCTGGATGGAGGAGCGCCAGAAAAGTGTAGTAGAAAGGGTTATGCAGCCTTTGTCGTTCAGCGACAGTATCGTCCTGCGGTATATGACATCGCTCAAATTCTTGTCCTTGCTTGTTTGGGCAATGCGCTCAAGCTGTGCAGGGAGGTCGTCCTTGTCGCATCGGAGGAGGAGCTTCAGAGCAGGTGATTTGCGGGCATCGCGGCGAATGGTTAGTGATGTTGTACCATTCGCATGCGACTCTGCGCTCTGGACAACGATAGGAAGTTGGGTGGTTTGAGGTCCAATGGGGGAGAGGCCGTCCTGGAACTCCTGGCGCTGGTGTTAGATGAAGCGCACCGCAAGTGATGGGTGCAGACGTACGAGTACTACGGTGACTCTATCAAGCGCAATACAACTCGATTCGTCTACTCTTGCATCGTCTTCAGTATCCTCTCTGGTAACCCGCTGTCTCTTCCTCGGCGGCTCTATCGAGTCGTCCTGTGGCGGGCTCAGGAACCTGAGCAGCGCGAGATGCGGATGCGCATAGCCGTTCTGATCTTCGTTTGCCGTGCTTGAAACCGGCCGTGCTGTCTGAACATGAGCGGCAGTCCGATAGTCAGCCATGATGTCCAGCGACTTGTCGGAATGTCCGACCTCTATGAGAGCGTTACTGGAACTCTGGGGGAAGTGATAGGTAAAGAGCAGAGGGGACGCGAGGTAATCGATAGCAGGCAGATGTGCTAGCGCGAAAGAGTCTAGTGGCAACGGAGTTAACGAATTGTATCCGCTGCCTAATCATGCCTCAGGTGGCACAGCTGCCTTGCGACTGATGACTGGGGTTGTTTGACGGACTAGGAGACTTCAGAAGGGCTACGAGTATGTAGGTAACATCAAACGATGTGTTGATTTCAGAGCTATATATTGATACAAAAGCCTACAGCAAGTTGTAACAGGCCATCTCGGCCGTCTATAACCCAGTATCGTCTCAGTCAGATACCCAAGTGTAAAAGATGGACTCCGTACAATGGTATCATATGCATGTGGTGTGAATCGAGTTTCAGAAACATATCAACTGTCGTGCCCGACACGTAAGCGGTCACTCCAAACGCCAATAGAACTCCACGCTAAATGTTGTCAGATGTTATCGTTCATAAGCTGGGAGTGTTTCTCTCCTTCCCCTACTGGAATCGTCGGGGGCGTGACTGGGGCCGGCGTTGGCTATGAAGCCCTCGTATTCCCGGTTCCTCCTCTCCCCTGGGGTGGGCGGGGCAAGAGAGGCGCCACCCAATCGATACGCCAACTCCTCCTCCTCCTCCTCATTCAGAATGGGTGCGGAGGGAGGCAGAGGGATGAAGTGCGGTGGAGCAGATGGTCCGACTTCATCGTCTGGAAAGTCGTCCGGTGCACTCCTTTCCATTTCCAGCCTGCGCCGTTGGAGCTCTTGCTTGTCTTCAGTCGCTCTCGCGGTAGATGCCGATTTCTCGTGATGGGAGTACTCTGGTGCTGGCGTATGATCGTCTCCAAAATTGCCATTAGTAAGAAGGTGCAACGGCGGTGCAGAAGGACCAGGTGCTTCAGCAGGATACGGCTGTGTGGTTGACCGGGATGCCTGGGGCGTCGGCGTTGAGACATGCTCAAGTTCATCCAACACTGGCGCGGTTGGTGTCATTGCAGCTCCAGAACTTGATGGCTCGGGTGCGTCGTCAGTAGGAGGTTGGCTCGGTAGAAGACGCTCTTCTGCTCGCCGCAACCTTTCTTTCTCGGGCAGTTGATCCTCCTCTTCCATTACCGGCAACGGGATTGGAAAGTGTCCGGTGCCAGGCGGGCCGTACATGCCATCCTGATAGCTTGGATCGTAGTAATATCCACCATGGTAATTGGGGTCGTAGTGATGGTAGTTGGGATCGTTCGGATCGTAGCCGTCCCAGTCGTGCCCGGCTCCGTAATCATGATAGTCGTAACCATCGTAACCTTGCTCCTCACCGTGGCCTGTCGGGTACTGCTCTGGCATTTCTTCAGGTTCCGATAGTACCTCCTGTCGCTGCTTGCCCTTTTTCCGATCGCTGTCCCTCGTGCCCACAACAATGGGGAAGACGCAAGCAACCACAGTCTTGTCCCTTCTGATAGCTTGGGTATCAATAAAAGTGCCCTGCCAGGTGGGCTGAGCTTGGGCATCAAAGTCCTCCGGCTTAACGAAAGACCGTCCGTTGACGTATGCCATGGGCAGGTTCACCATACCCAGACTGGGCAGTTGATGTCGATCGAGTCCAACCATTTTGCCTTGGATATCCAGGACGACTTCGATGTAGTACTTGAAACTGATCATAGCACCAGGCACGTTGGTGATGGTCGGAAAGAGTTCATCCGGAACCCATAATGATGCTTTAGCCTCTGCAGTAAGTGTGCGCGGGTCGATGATTAGCGGGCATGTCGACTGAGCAATCTCTTTGCGGAAAGCATGACTTGATCCGGCCGCGGAGAGAGACAATCCTCCCAATCCTGTTTTGGACTTGGGGTAGTAGTCTTCGTACTTTGGCTTATCCGTTGAGCCCGTGGGGCCAAGGGGCAAAGCGGGATGCCAGTCCACACGCGCTTGCCTATACATGGTAACGATGATGCCGTGTAGACTCTGTAGGCGTTTGGTGTGCTGCACGCCAACCTTCACCGTTATCTGATCCCCTGGCAAGCAACCGCTCCGGATCAGTTCGATTGTGGTGGTGATGACTTTGTCAGATCCCGATGACTTGCTAGTTGTGCCGTTGCCGCTGCTGTTGCTATCGCTTGCCGCTATTGATGTTCGCCCCGATTCTGGTATCGATGCTCGAGCGCCGCTGCTGGCGACACTGTCGAAACTCAATTCACTAGGGGCAGGGGTGGGCGGAGGTTCGGAGTCGCCGTGGATGCTATACAGGGTGGAGGCCTGATCGGTTTTGACAGGTTCCGGGGTCGAGGCTCCAGATGCCTTGCTGCGGCTATCTATGGTGGATGAGGTGAGTTTCTTCGAGCCGCCTTTTACTCTTGATCTTCGCGAAACAGGTCGAAGTGTGATGACCCGAGGCTTGGGTGGAAGAATGGGGGCAATGTCAATGGTCTCGACAAAGTGAACCTTTGCCTCGGTAGTTGTTGTTGGAGATATGGTGGTAGGTCGTGTGAGTGTAGCTGTGATCATGTACGTGACAGTCCCTCGTTCGAACTGGGCTGGGAATTAGCCACGACCTTTGACACCATTTGCGATCTCCGACTTACGTCTATGCTAGAGGGGAGACCCTCCCTGGGAAATTCCAGCTCGAAGTCGAATAGGTACGGGCCCTCATCCAGTCTGCCCTCACCACACAGCACGCTCTCATCCTCGAAGAGCGAGGCAAAGCCATTGCCCCAGTATTCGGCCGACCTCTTCCGGTTTCCCTGCAACGTCCCACCGGTGCTGACACTTCGCAACGGATCGCCAGGGGAGTTTGGGTTCTTGAACACTTGCGCATAGCCGTGGAGGCATACTGCGATGTGGGTAACCCTCACAGGCCGGAGGACGCGGAGGTGCACGCTGCCACTGACAATGTCCCCTGGCGAGTAGCGTTTATGGGGGTCGTTCAGGCGGATCTCGAACTCGGTGAAGTTGCGCGATTTGGAATTAAAGGGTGCTTTGATACGCGAGAAGAAGGACTTGCTGGAGGATGCGTTTTGAGCATTCGGCGTGGGCGGGGCTATCCAGTTCGGGGGAGAAGGCATGCTCGCACTTGCTCATGTGGTAGCCATGCGGAGGCCAAGTTCAAATGAAACTCCCAAGTGTCCCAAAGGCCAAGCAAGCAGCTTTGTCGTCTGGACCCTGCCGGGGTGGCGCAGCGACAATGGTGTGTCGATCGCTTGTTCCTCGGGAGCGAAGTAGGATGAATAGAAGAAAAGGATCGCGCAAGGCTGACAGGACGTGAAAATGATATGCAGGGTATCGTTTCGTCCGATGTCGAAGGTGCAAAAGGCCAAGGTCAAGGTGACCGTTGATTTCGTTGGTCTGGTGGAGTATCTGTACGTGGATGACGCGAGTCTGACAGTGGCATTGGATGTCGGACGCGGGAAGCGATGCGGGAAGCAGTCAGGGTCGGCGATGATGATCGACTACCAGACCAAGTTCTGCACCAAGAGGTCAGTATGCTGGCGTGCATTCTTTGGATGGTCAAGGCAGAATCGCGACAGGACGTGAAAGTCGATATGGTGATGGAAGATGGGCCGGGCTAGATCAGAGCGGGCCAGAGGGTGAAAGGGCCATTTTCGGTAGACAAACAGGCCAAGACTTGGAGCTCAGGCAGGTTGAACAAGAACCGTTTCGTGGATTGGAGGTGCCGGAGAGGATTGATTGCGGTTCTGAACAAGCATATGGCCTTCCTGGAGGAGCTTCGGATGCATTCCGTACGTGCAGCAGGTGGCTACAACGGCAACCGCAGTCCCACAGTGGGGTTGCGGTAGGATTGGTGGTGACCTCAAACCGACATGCAAGACGTTGTCGTCGCGTCGGGAAGTGATGTACTTGATGGCAAGAAGGTCTTGTGTCCGGTCGCAAGGTCTTCTCTGTATCCGCCTCGTGCTCTCCGAAGGAAAAGACAAACACATGTATACAGAAACGGCTCTGCTCACCTTGTTTCGACGAGACTCCGTTGCTTCAACGGCTTGGCATCTTGGCGTTTATAGCAGTCAACCCGCGACAGAAAGTTGGGCAGAGCAACAAGCTTTCGTTTCCGTGGGACGCGCGTCAAACCCGTCGTGAAAATCTTAGCAGAGCGTCGTATTTGCCTGGCTCGAAGGATCAGAAGGCGCCTTGGTGGTAGCTGGTCGGAGGATAGATGGGGAGAAGGAGTGTTTGAGACGAAAGAGGATGAAGGAACCAGTGGAGGAACTGTTCGTAGATGATTGAAGAACTGGATCGCCTGGCGGACAACCTTGATATGGAGGGGCCAGCAAGTCGGGTCACCTTGGTTGTTTCAAGCCTCGCAGGTTCTGGATCGCCTTGCTTCTGGTAAAGCTTCGTCTCGTGTAGCCAACCATCCGGCCCTGCGCGCAGGATTCACCGGCAGCCCTCAGGGAAAAAGCTTGTTTCCAGCAACAACCACAAACCCAGCATCACTGAACGAACGAATCAGCTTCATACTGTGCGAACACTCGATTGTTCTCTGCCAAAGCTTCTTCGACGATGGGCGAGCCCCAAACAACATTCGGTAACCGTTGCCGAACCATATGCGTCACTGTATGCAAGCAGTAGGCGAACTTGACCGTCGTCTTCCGAATCGACGATGAAGCCAAGAGGAGCTCCCCCAAATTACCACCTCCAGTGGTACATATGTTTCACAGCTTCAAGCCATGCATCAGAGACAATATAAAGCTGGTACGGACCCCATTGGCCTGGCTTCACCGCATCAGCCCATGGACGCTCAGCGAGCTCCATCGGCCTCCCGAGGAAGCCGGACAGCTGAGCACGACGATTCCAGTTAGGTAACGCTGTCATGCTTGTCTGTACTTAGCATCCAATCCACGTTACACTTGGCGGTTTGCAAGACTCAGCTTCACGGTCGATGTTCAGCTATACACGGATCAGGCATCAACGTTGAGGGACATGTCGCTCGCCGTTTCCTTGCTTCGATGGACATGAAATGCAGTAAGGGGACGGATCGGGCACTTGAAGAGCCAACGGCACGCGACAGTTTTCCCAAAGTGGGGCACACTACAATGCTCACGCTTTAGTGAACATCAACGACATGAAAGGAACTTGCGGCAGCTCGAGGAGACGTCCACTTCGAATACAGTATTTAGAGTAGGTATCATGAGCGTCAAGTCTATTCGAAATCAGTTTCGATGCAAGCACATGGTGATGGTTCGTTCCATTTCAGACATGGATTACTCATCAGGCTCCATGGTCCCCGCCGGGACGGGCCACCCCTCAACAGTCCACAGAACAGTTTCCTCCCTCTAACAGGCCACTAAGGGCTACTTTTCCTCACCTTGGTTCTCCGTATTTTCCATTCTCTTGGACAAGCTTACGCCAACCTATTTACAGATGAGTTTTGGGGCTTCTTGGTCTTTCATCCCCACTTTGTCCAACTGAAGTCTAAGAGCACGGAAGAAGAGGAATAGACAGCTGATCATACATGAACCTAGCAGACGCAGGCCGTGATCTGTTGAAATAGCGGCGTGAGCAGGTTTGGGACATACTGACCATGTGGCCCTGTGTCCTCCATGACGTGGAACCTTGCCATTGCCGCAACATTTCTCATAGTACGGGCAGCATGCCAAGATCAGTCGCTCGAAGATATCGTACTTCATGCATGCCGCGGTAGGTCCCATGACGATGCGACACAATCTCCCTCGCTTTTGCAGTATTGTTCTAATAAGACGGCACTGGCTCTACTCATATACCCATACCCAGAGCATGTATTGGAACCGTGAAATTGGTCCCTTGCTCCTTTCCGTCGAGGACCTCTTCAAGCCACACTGATGCCTTCAGACTGAATTAGGCGGGGGGAGGAACTGATGAATCCAGGCTGATAACGAAGCTCAGGATTGATCAGTTGAAATGAGATAGGGAAGATATCTGGATTGCCCCTTGGGTGATAACCTCCGGAACACGACGCTGAACGGGGTTGTGGCTCAACGCACCCCAGTCATATAGATACTGACTTCGAGTGCGTACCATTGTGTACATCGTTGGTCACGTCGAGATACTCGATCTCAAGCCCCAACGTCTATTGCGTTCGCGTGGAGAGAACATAGAGTGGTTGTGTCCCGGCACAGGCCGTCTATGGTACACAGAGCAATTGTCCAAACGCCCGGGGGCGGCTGTCGGCCTTGTTGTGCGCCCCTCCTACCCTCGCTGTTATATTAGGAGGGTGTATACTGTCGTCCAAACTGTTGACTACGCAAGATCAAGTCTAGTAGAATAACACCCATATCGTGTCATCTACTCGCAAGTGAACTTGCAGGTCTACAAACCATCCGCCCGCCAAGGCCGTGACGTGAGGCTAAGACATCTAGTGCCTGCTTATAAGATCTTGTCAGACAACGCCCGGAGACGTATGTCGATTGCAACAATACCCAAACCTTTTGCCGTTGCCCCTATCGCAGATTGACTGGAGTGGCAGCGCCATCAGACTTGGTTGTGCGAGAAAAGGAGTGTGCCCGGAGATCACCGCGAAAGAAGCTTCCTAAAACCTTAAGTTTGGACCCTTGATAACATCATCGTGCCGAGCCGTATCTATCTCGGACATCCCGCATCCTTGCGACAACCCATTCACTGTTCACATCTGAGCGCAGACATCCATTCCACCAAACTGCCTAGACTCCGAGTGGGCTTTCCATACCAAGTCAACTGCGCTCAGCATTCAGTCCCACAGCAGCTCGCAATCATGGGCAAAGGAGCAGGATCCTTCGCAACCTTCCTCATCGTAGGCCGTAAGCGCATCTCATACAACGATTACCCTCTCAATCCAAGTGCTCCTTGATCAAACCATCGCGCCGACTTACCTCCTCCCTGTACCTTAACCTCCATCAACACCCTCAGCTAACCCCTCCTCCAGCGGTCTGCTTCTTCCTCGGCATGCTCTTCAGCGCCTTCCCTTACGACTACAACGTCCTCTGGTCCACGCCCCCCGACCGCGCCCCTTACTTCACCCTCCTCGAGAACCACCTCAAATTCATCCACGCCTCCCCTCCTCTAATCTCCCGCATCCTCCACATCGTCATCGTCACCGGCATCGTCGGCTTCGTCACAAAGCTCTACAAACCCTCCGAGGCGAACCTCCTCTTCGACGGCGCAAGTCTAGTGCTGTACATGATCGGCGTGGTTGTCTACGCGACGAACCTCGTCAAGGGGCTGAGGGTGGTCACGGAGGGGGTGTATGATAAGCTGGATGAGGGGGAGGTGGTGCCGGAGAATGAGGAGTATATCGGACGGGAGGATAGCTTGAGGGTCATGGCGGCGAGTAATACGATTTTGGCGCTCGTGCTGGTGGGGGTGCTGGTGTTGCAGGCGGGGCAGTGGTATGCGCAGAGGAAGGAGGAGAAGGAGATTGAGGAGATGGATCGGGTGGAGGAGGAGAAGAAGGAGAGGAGGGCGAAGGGGGAGGGTGGGAATTTGAAGAGGGAGGATAAGAAGAAGCAGTAGGGTGGATGGGCTTCATGGGATTCATGAGCGAGGGTGAGGAGGTTCGTTTTTGATGGGATGGAAGCCTCATGGCTCTCAAGCCTTGAGCGCCGGCTGAGCATTGTACTTTCAGGTTTGGAGCGGCCGCAGATGCACTGTCGGCAGAAGAGTTGTATTTCCTGTTGTTGGGTTGGTTTACCAGTCGCAGTCATCCCCATCCACACTTTCAGTCTACAATGTCAGTTCACCGGCAGTCCAATTATTAACTTTCCATACACAAGGGCTGATCGACAACAACTGTATCATATGCCGCGGATCAGGTCTAGTGGAGGACTTGAACAAAAAACAAGAAAGGCACTCCTAGTTTCATCTGATCATTGTTGCCTCATATGTGAGGCAGACAGGGTAGCGGACGCCTGGATAAGCATCCCCTGCCAAGCCCCGCTTACCCATCAATGCAGGGGTATTCTCCATTTTCATCCTCCAGAATCCTTCCTTTCATCCAATTTCGTCTTCCGCATTGTCAATTCCTGTGCCGCTCCGCTGCCTACATCAATTGGCTGTCAGTTCCGCATAAGCGAAAACGCAGTAACACAGTCTTGGCATTCTTGGCCTTCCTCCAAGCCCCTAACCCACAATATGTCCTTCCAGACTTGGTTAGCATTTCGACGACCATGGGGCAAGCGGACGTATCGTCCCGCATTTCCCAGATTGAAGACCGTTGTGACTTGCATCTCCCGTACATGGCAATCTTCCTGCCGCCGAGCATTTCAGTAGCAGGTGGTTATGGATTCTGCCTTGGCACAATGGGAATGCTGTGGTTGGTCGCTGGTCCTCTCTATCCCGTTTCGTGTCACCGGTGAAGATTGCAAGATCCAATATCACAGACCGTGATGCGAATCCTGAGCTTGGCATGATATATTGTTAGATCGCGGCTTCTTGCGCAAGGTTGAAGGGTAGCAAGGAGGGATATAAGAATGAATGGCCAAGTCTATCGGCTTCTTTTGCCACTGTTGCTTGGTTGTTGCTTCACCTTACACTCGTTTCTCTTGTCTTAATTGCCCATTTGGGTAGTCAGTCACTCGTTTACATAATCAGTCACTCTTTGTTCAATCAAGATGCCGTCCTCATCACTCTTTCTGGGGCTCGGTGCGCTCGTTCTTTCTACTTCTTTTACTACCGCTTCCGTAATCAGGCATGCTGAGAGCACGCAGTACTACCGACAGGAGATTTGGTCTGGCGAAAACTTTCTAGACAACTTTGACTTCATTGTGCGTTTCAATAGACCTCTGGCAGGTGCAGATAGCTGACTTTCGTAGACCGCCGACGCCAATAAGGGTTTTGTACAGTACGTTTAAAAGGCCCTTCGCAAAGAGTAAGTTGACTGACTGATGCTCGTAGGTATCTTGATGAGACCAGTGCTCGAGCTGGGAAGTATGCGGAAACCAAAGACTCAGTCACCTACCTGAGGGTGGATAGCGAAACTCAATTGGTCGTGCCGGGCCCAGGTCGAAAGAGTGTACGCATCGAGAGCAAGAAGTCTTTCACGCATGGCTTGTTCATTGCGGACCTTACTCACATGCCCATTAACGCCTGCGGTCTCTGGCCGGCATTTTGGACGTACGGTGTGGGTGATGATTGGCCGAAGAACGGCGAGATCGGCAGGTCCTACAACCCGGTTTGTGGTAGTACTTTGCTGACAGGCATTGATAGATATTCTCGAGGGTTCCAACACCCAGTCGGCCAACCTGATCTCGCTCCACAGCACCCAGACCTGTATGATCAATGGCGCTGGTCAAAGCGGACTTCTCCAACGGACTGATTGCGGTATTACCCCGGACTGGGGAAACACCGAAGGATGCGGAACCTCAGACCCCCGCAGCGTCTCATACGGTGGTGACTTCAACGCACAGCAAGGTGGCACTTTTGCATGGGAGTGGACATCTGCCGCGATCAAGATCTGGTTCTGGCCTCGTGGCACTCTCCCGGATGCTGTCAAGGGCGACACCGTCGATGTCAGCAAGTTCGGCACACCCGTTGCGGTCTTCAGAGGAAACTGCGATATCGACTCCCACTTCAAGAACCACAAAATCGTCTTCAACACAAACTTCTGTGGTGACTTGGCGGGAAACACGTATGCGTCATCCGGTTGTCCTACAATGCCCAACTCAGATCCCGGATGGGACTCTTGCAATAAGTGAGTCTGGCTCGCTGCACATGGTGATGTACCATCTGGACTGACGTGTATATAGATACGTTGCTGCATTCCCGCAGGCCTACACTGAAGCATATTGGGCAATCAGGGGCATCAAGATTTTCTCGCAGATTCCTCCCCCTGTCAGCTCCTCATCGTCATCAGTTGCTACCTCGACCTCATCATCAACATCATCATCGGTCGTGGCGTCCAGCTCTTCTAGTATCTTCAAGACTTCCTCAAAGTCCGCTCGAGTGACAACAACGTCGGTCCCGTACATCGTAAGCAGCTCTGTTCCCGTCAGGACGTCCTCGGCCTCGCCCACAGCTTTATCGCAGTCAAATGATGGCTACGGCAGTTCGTCAAGCAGTTCGACAGTGCAGACTCCATCATCGGTCTACCATGCGTACACGAGCTCTTCGGTATTGTCCGCCTCTGTGTCTGGGACTTCCTCATCTGTGTATGGCGGCTATGGTAGCTCCACAGTGTCCTCTACAGCGTCCGGTCCGCCATCGGCGACTACTCCTTTGTCTTCTAAGTATGAGGGATACGCAAGCTCCACTGTATCGTCCGCCCAGAGCTCCTCGACCGAGACTGCATCTTCGTCCTACGTGCCTGGGGCTTACGCCACTTCAACCATTTCATCCGTGGAGACAAGCTCGGCGAGTGCATTGTCGCCCTTGTCGTACACAAACAATGGCTATGCCAGTTCCGCAGCTTCGACAACGGAGTCGAGCTCTTCCAGCGGCACCCCCACAGCCTCGTACACACTCGGCGGTTACGCAAGTTTGACGGTTTCGAATTCAGCAATGGAGACTAGCAGCTCTTCCACATCTTCCACTGATGGAGCTTTCAACTACTACACAGGCTCGTCAGTAGTCGAGAACTCATCAACTGCCTTGTCTAGCGTAACCTACGGGGGTTCCTATGACACAACGA
Organism: Floridaphiala radiotolerans; assembly: GCA_022813185.1. Lineage (NCBI taxonomy): Eukaryota > Fungi > Ascomycota > Dothideomycetes > Floridaphiala > Floridaphiala radiotolerans. The sequence goes on along the minus strand of JAKLMZ010000049.1, from coordinate 2,387 downwards.
CAAGCTCAGAAGCGATTGCGACGACTTCCTCTGCCATGAATTATGACGGATTCGGTTCATCAAGTGCTTCGTCCGCGACCTCGACCAGCAGCGCTGACTGCACTGAAAGTTCAAGCTCTGCCGGATCAACCTCTTCCTCAGCCCAAGTCGATGGGTACGGGAAGTCATCCTCTTCAGCTGCTGGATCTTCGTCTCTGAACTTTTACCCTCATGGCTATGCCACCTCCAGTGCGGCTCAATCCGCCTCAACCCAAGTCGCTCCTTCCGGGTACTTCACATCAACAATCTACACCACCACCGTTGTCACCGTGACGGCGTGCCCATCGTCCGTGAAGCATTGCCCAGCCGCCTCTACGACCACAATCACCTCCACTATCGCGATCTCCACAACCGTCTGCCCCGTCACGGAGATACCCACGAGCCCGGTCCAGCCCAGCTCCTCCGCCGCCTCACCAGTCGTCCCGTCAAGCTACACTGTGGTTACGCCTTTATCGGCAACAGTCACTCCAAGCTCCCCTGCCGCGTCCGTTCAGCCTATCTCATCTGCGGTGCCTCAGAAGCAGTATGAATACAGTACTACGGTGGTGTACCCGATTGGTGAAGTAGAGACATCTAACACGGTTGATGGTGGTGTGGCGCCGACTGGTGGGTCAGCGGCTACGCCGATGCCGAGTGATTGGTATGTGAGTGGTGCTGGGAGGGCTGTAGGGAGTGGATTAGGTATGGTCGTCGCTCTGGGGGCTATGGTTCTGGTAGTTTGATAGGTATTTGTGTCGCATCAGTTATGCGTGCACGGCTGATAGAATTTCTCAGCTAGGCTAACTCATGTGAGGTTAAGGTTTTATTCCAGTTTTATTAGTGTTTTACTAGTAATTTTAGAAATACTTATTCTCTTAGTATATATATTAAATACACTAAGATTCTATATAGTTATATAGCTAAATATAACTATAGATCTTTTTAAGCTACTACTAAGTATAATAGTTATAAGCCTAGAGTAGCGTTTTACTACCTTATTATTATTAAAAATCCTACTTTTAAATTATTATTATCTTATATGCTTAAAGTAAGTAAATAGTATCTTATACTTACCTTATCTTTTTACCCCTAACCCCTTTCTTATAAAGTTATTTATAATATTAATTATAACTATAATTAATATACCGGCTCCTTATACCCTACTCTTATATAAAGACTAGGAACTTTAGATACTACCTATTAAGTCTATTATAATAAACTATAAAGTATAGGACTATATAAACCCTAATATACCTCCTAAATCTATACTAAAACTTATAGCACTAGTACTAAAAGAGCTTTAGTAGCTTATATATATACTATAACTAAAAGATAGATAACTATTTATACTAATAGTAAAATAGTGGAAAATTATTAACTTTAATAATTAATAAATTTAAAAGAAGAAAAAATAGTATAAGAAGAAATAGTAGGTCCTATTAGCGTTTATAACTTATATTAATAAGTTAGTTACTATAACTACGCTATATAATATTAAGGGCTTAGGATTAATATATAATATATTAAGAGCACTTAAATAATAATATAAACTAGACTAAGTTATAAATAAACTAATTATTAGGAACTAGTATTATTAAATTTAAAGCTTAATTACTACCTAAAGCTTATATAAATAGGCTAAAGAGTTTAGAAATATTATCTTATAAGCTACTTACCTAAATCTAGCTAAAGTAGCTAAAAACTAGAGTATCTATAACTTCTTAGACTTAACCTAATAAGTTATAAGTACTTAGTTAGTTATATAAAAGTAAGCCTTTATCTCTAATAAATAATAACTAACGCTATAGCCTATTACGCTTAAGACGCTAATTAGTAACTTTCTCTTAGAGCTATTTTAAATAAAAGCTAAAGGAGGTCTTACTAATAGTAAGATTAAGTTATTAATAATAAAATAACCTACTTAAGTCTATATAATGTTATAAGGATAACTAAATTTAGATAAAGTAAAACCTTAATCTTCTTAAAACTCTAAGCTAATATATATTTATAAATAGAAGCACTACTATAATTAGTACCTATTCTTTTAGCCTAGCCTAAGGATATTAAATAATTAGGGAATAAAAGATAAGAAATACTAAAGCTATATTAATAAGATAGTTAAGCGTAAGTTATAAGTAGGTATAAAGTATACACTTTTTAAAAATAAGGTAGTCTTAATAGATTTAATAACCTCCGTAAAGTAAATAATAATAGTAATAATTATAAGCACCTATTAGGGCTCCTAAATCTATAATACTAGTATAATTTTTAATATAAGAGTAATAATTTACGTCTATAATAACCCCTTAAGGTTTACCTATACGCGTAATTCTCTACTATATAAAAAAGAGTATACTATAAGCTAAAGA